>JAZDSV010000117.1:0-20219 GCA_036784855.1 Aphelidium insulamus | reverse complement strand
TAGCTGTTCATTGTGTGCAGTTAATCGGGTAAACTGTTTTCTACCTGCAGCACCTCCTAACCTAGCTTCCTTTATTTAACCCTATTTCTCTTCTAACCTAACCTAACCCTAACCTAACCTAACCTAACCCCGCCCCTAACCCTAAAAACAATGTACTCTCAAGTTCTGCTTTGTGAACTTGGGCTTATAACTTCTTTGCATAAAGAGTGGCTAAGATGAAACTGGCATGGATGCCTGCAGCACCAAATGAGTATACTACAGACAGCCTGTGGCCCCACTTACCATCTGCAACACACTGAGAAACAGACCAACAACTGTGGAAAAGCATGGCTTTGCCATTATATGGGCAGAAAAACATTAGTTTGAAGCCCACAGGCAGAATCAGTTCAGACAGCCACCCCGACGTGGTTCTGCAAATCAAGAAAAAATAACTGATTATTTCTGCACCAAGATTTAGTTCTTTGAAAAATGAAGACTGCTACATGGAATATAATTATCCAACTTTGTAGAATGGAATGGGCTTATGCTCAGGCATTTAATGATGAACCTAACTCTCATCCTGAGACAGAAGGCATCATTCACAATTGAAGTCAAGAAGCAGAAAATTGATTTGATTGTTAGCTGGACTCAGGGAGGGTGCTATACAGCCCTCCACAGAGCACTGTAGATCAGAAAGGGATATTCTATCCCCCAATTAACAGCCTACAATAGCACCAGTGCTTATTTACACCACAGCCCAAATGCCTGGTAGATACACTGGCTGAGAGATGACCAAGAAGAGAATCTTGGTTCTTGTGATGGTACTAGATACTACACATATTAGAATTACCAGCTCTCTTTAGTTAAATATCACTAGTGATTATACCATTCATTAAGACTAACCACTAGTATATTTTGTAATTAATACAGATAATGGTTAATTAATAGGACTAACTAAAGGCTAAGGTCACTGCTTTGATTATAAATAGTGCCAATCAGGCAGAATTTTCTTCCTCTTCCTTTTTGAAAAAAAATTCCTTGATTGGCACTTGGACCTCTACAATCCGTCTGATGAAGGTAACGAAGAGGTCTGCCTCCCTCAGGTGTGTATTGCTTGGTTATCTGGAGCTGTTTGAGTTCCTAGTCAGCTGGCCTAAACTAACTGGTACATATATATGGAAGCCTTTTGCTGACTTCGTCTTGACATCTTGAAGACTGAAGCGATTTAAGTCACCAGAGTCATAAACATACATTGATGGACTTTTCTTGATGACCATTGGAGAAAAGATGCCTCTCAGCTTTTTGGGCTTGATGGGCACTTCCACTTTTTGACAATGTACTTTGACTTCTTCATTGGTATCTCCAACAGTGTCAAGAAAAATTTGCTTATCGAAGAAAATCAATCACACAAAGTCTACTTATGCTCGAAAAAGTCGGCGTGTTTGTACATGGATTGGTTCTAACTATCATCAAGTTTGTCAAGGGATTTTGTCCCATTTAATGAAAAATCGTAAGGCTTAGATAGTATGAAGTGAATCCGTAATTGTTGGCTTGAAGGACTAGCTTGAGATCTTTTCATACACTGATAAAAAAATCTCCGAAACTCTTGCAGATTATTGTCGGTGTGATCATCGTATGCTGAAAGCTGGGTGCAGTTTTGCCAATAGCTTTGGAGAAAGTAATGAAATGTTCAACACAAGTTGGAGCTTTGGCTTCATTAGCACTTGGACAAGAAATTCTCGCCAAGGCTATATGGGTAAGCTTACAACTTGGCCCCAGGCAATGCAAGCTTCATCTCTAATAATGGTACACCAGCTCAACAATTCCTGTTCAATGTTCTTCTGATGCACAAGTCGCGGGAAAACACATGTATGTGGAAGACAGAATTTGTGCCTGTGGTTGCCAACTGAATATTTGGGATTTGAAAAAGTGGGCGATAAATCATGTTCCAATGGGCCACACTAGTTGGTTGTTTCTTCGAAGTTGTTGCATACCCGATTTGGAAAGGGGAAAAGTGAAACATCATCTTGGACTGGTAAGATCCTCCGCGGAGAATAAAATACCTGTCAATATCAACTGAGTATGCAGCCTCGGTACTTGTTTTGTCAATTACCGGAGTTATGCTGTGCCTGTCCTTCAAGCCGACCGACTTATGAAAAACTCTTGCACAACATCTTTTGGGGGCACTACTCAAGCGGTAACCGATTCTTCCATAGTAATATTGTTTTCTTGCTTAGGCATTGTTGAACATGCCTCTTTGGAGATGTATCCAAGGATCGGATTCCCACGGAAACTGCTTCGTGAAAAATTGAAGAAACTTTAATATGTTGTGCAGGGTTGCTGAATAGTCCTTGTTGCCCCAAAATTCTAGTATATGTTGAAAGAAATTTTGACTTGGTTTGATGATGTTGTTGGCAACGCTTTGAAAAAAGTATTTCCGAGCACTCTTCACATTCTCTGGAACCGTCTGTGAAATATCCACAAAAAAACCAGTGACCATATGTTCAGTAAGCAGCATAAATGCCTACAATCCGTGCCATTATCTTGCTTTTGAGACAGGGGACCACCGGATTGGACTTTCAGAATTCAACGGCTTGAAACCTTGCCTCGAGACAGGAACTTATTCACTTCATATAATCCACACCACAAGGTCGGGAAGGAAGAGAACAAAAGCTATAATAGACGATTTGCAATTGCATCATATTTGATTACCTAATATTTGTTGATCACTTCTGACTTGGCTCTGTAACTTGGTCCATTACCTGAAAATGCATTGCCCCTTAGAACAGGGAGAAATGATTGTTGTCTTCGTTTTGATCTCTGAACTTGCGAATTGAAAAGGATTGATGTCTTCCATACGTTGGCACAACAGCCATATCATCAAACATTGGAAAGCATGCCAATAACATCATCAACCATAAAAATTAGAGAGCATCAAGTCCATCTGTAAGATTTCTTGGTACTCTGCAAAAACAGAATAAAATTTTCAATTTCAATAAAAAAGCATTCAATAGCCGTACTGACAAGTGGTTTGCATTTTGGGTTGAAGAAAGTACCTCACTTTCTACCACGACTTGAGTTTCCCAAATGGTCATACCCAATTTCCGACGACACAATCCTGCACCAGAACCAGTCCGGCCGAGTTTCCGCTCTCACCAAACGATCAAACCCCACTTCCGCCACAGAGCGCTCACAGCACTCATTCCGAGCCAGATTTTCCGCCTCTCCCGGACAATTGGACCCGATTTCCGCAACAGAGGGCTAACACTCAAATCATTCCGGCCGGTTTCTGCCTCTCCCAAACAATTGAACCCAAATTCCGCAGCAGAGGGCCTTACTCAAACTCATTCCGGCCAGTTCCCGCCTCTCCCAAACAATCGAAGCCCACTTCCGCAACAGAGGGCTCCACTCAAACCATTCCCGCCGGTTTCTTCCTCTCTCCGCACACCGACCCCAATTTCTACGCCCAACAGAGGGCTCACTCAACACCATTCCGGCCAGTTCACCTGCCTCTCCCAAACAATTGAACCCAATTTCCGCAGCAGAGGTGGGCTCACTCAAATCATTCAAACGGCCAGCTTCTGCCTCTCCCAAACACGTTGAACCCGATTTCCGCAACAGAGGGCTCACTCAAATCATTCCGGCCAGTTTCCGCCTCCCAGACAATCAAACCCAATTTCACGCAACAGAGGGCTCACTCAAGCCATTCCGGCCAGTTTCTTCCTCACCTACACAATCGAACCCAATTCTCAGCAGCAAGAGGGCTCGCTCGAACCATTCCGGCCAAGTCTCTGCCTCTCTCCAAACAATTGAACCCAATTTCTGCATCACATATAACTTTCTTTGTTTGCCACACAAACTGTTTTGGGCTCAACTGTAGCATTGTCCAGAGACGTGCTGACCATATCCATCTGCTGGTTGCCTTTGGAAAAAATGAGAGACATCCCACTCCTTCGAATCAATAAGTGCTAGGCAGTGTGCTCATATAACAATCCCTACTGATGAAGTGTTGACCAATGAAGCCACACTGGCAGCACGCGCCTGATATGTTTGTGTCTGACATTGTCTATATGTCATTAATATGTCATCTTGAATTGAAGGTACAACGAGTTACATACTGCTTTGCTGAGACACCGTAAAAACTATCGCTTTCAGAAAAACCAGTACGATCAAGTGACATCACTGCTGCCTGTTCTGTCTGTTGCAAAGCCTTTGCTTTCTTTGCCCAGTCATTGCTCCGACCGTGAATTGGCTCTTGGTTTGCCATCTTGATCTCCAACTCCATCCATACCAGGCTTTTTCCCACGCCATCACGGCGCTGCAACTGTAGTTGCCAGGATGTTCAGAGACCTGGTGGCGATGTTCTAGATTGATTTTGCTTGACAGCTTTCCGGCAACCTATTTGCAATAAAACATGTTGCCAGAATTGAATTCTGTCGGCTGGGCAATGTAATATCTAAAATACACGCGATGACGTATCAACAGGCTGGTAATCAGTGAGCCGATTGGTCAAAATTTTAATTAAGTGCGCGGCATATTTGGTAAGATTTTGGAATGATTATCAATAACCAAGAGCCTAATTGTAACTGTTCATATCGTTCATTAGATAGAGCGTGTTCAGAGCTTCAAAATAAGCCTTTAATCGACCAAAAAGGTCTTAATTTCGTTAAGATATCCAAGTTTAAATGTAGCCTCGGATTGCATTGAGCGACGGCCAATGAGCAACGCATTTCACTGTACAGTTCCAGCCAATGAGCGACGCCGATTACAGTACAGTTCCAGCCAATGAGCGACGCGTTTCACTGTACAGTTCTAGCCAATGAGCGACGCCGATTACAGTACAGTTCCAGCCAATGAGCGACGCCGATTACAGTACAGTTCCAGCCAATGAGCGACGCGTTTCACTGTACCGTTCCAGCCAATGAGCGACGCGTTTCACTGTACAGTTCCAGCCAATGAGCGACGCCGATTACAGTACAGTTCCAGCCAATGAGCGACGCGTTTCACTGTACAGTTCTAGCCAATGAGCGACGCCGATTACAGTACAGTTCCAGCCAATGAGCGACGCGTTTCACTGTACAGTTCCAGCTAATGAGCGACGCGTTTCACTGTACAGTTCCAGCCAATGGTTACACTACAATTCCGGCCAATGAGCGACGTTGATGACAGCACAGTTCCGGCCAATGAGCGACGCCGATTATGGCAAAATTCCGGCCAATGAGCTACGCCTAATTTTAGCCAGTTAACTCCGTGCTTTTCCCACTGAGCAACATGATTATTTTCTAGAGTATCGCGCCAATGCTATCTCAAGAAGGGGCATGCAATGCGGTATGCCCGTACTACGTCGCCGCGCGCGTTGTCATCTACACAATAGCGGCGTTGGAAAATCATGTATGGTGCCCTTTGCATTCATGCGTGTACGCTGATGAATTGCGCAGAATCTGCATGGTAAGAACGCGTTGAGTACGGGTAGACCATTCACTTGAACGATGTATGTTGACCGTTACCATGGCTCAGTGGCAACGTGTACTCCCAGCAGTTTACTGCATGCAGCCATAATTGTGTGTGCATATAACAACATAGAAGGATGGTTGGTGGCGGATGTGCTCGCCGACTGCCTGATGTGTTGTGTAATGGCAAATACTTCATGCACTACTCATTGGGTGAAGCTGGCAAAATAGACAAGTGTGCGCAGTAAAAATATGTCAATTAATATTTAATCGTTGGGTTATTATTATCTATTGTAAAGCGTATAATGCATACATTTACACCAGATTGAAGTGCATGCCAGTCAAAGAGTAGAATGGTATTTACAAGGATAGTAAACTTACCAACGGAAACAAGCAAGTTCCAAATAAGAGTAAGTGTATAACGTGTGGCATCTGTCCACGGAAGATAAATTTTTGCAAACGGGGTACGCAGGCAAATGTGAGAGTGAGTGCGGCACACAACGCGATACACACACTGACATCCCCAAACGAGAAGAGAGCCAAAGGAGATCCAAAAAACCTAAGGTAAGTGCGCAACAAAAACTGCAATTTATGCGTAGAAGGTACCAAGAATGAAGAGAGCGTACAATAAGAGTTAACTTACTACTAAGTGCATCACACATTGCAATATGCACGCCAACATACTCTAACCAAAGAGCTAAAAGAGTGCTGCCCACCATAAAGTGAGTGCGGCATATAGCGTTATAGGCACAAAACAAAACCCTTAAGAGAGAGTCCAACAAGTGCCAACAAAGCGGAGAGTGATTGATGCATATACATTTGCAAGCACACAGACAAAGCGCAAACAGATAACCAAAAGCAAACCAGCGCCGACTTACCTCAGACTGGATAATGCACAAAAAGAAAAGGCACTCGAAGCGGACCGACCACGGAGCGAGGAAGAACGATGCCAACTATCCTTGCAGTGAGTGCGGCAAAAGCAACAAATGACACAACAACGTACCAGACACACATAGATATAAAACAACAAACAAAAACAACCTAAAGGCCCGCTGTGATACCGCCAGTCAAGCCACAAAATTATGCAGCTGGCTAGTGCGGCGGCCGTGGCTTCGCCTGCGAAAAACCGTTAGAAACACAGAGCAATTTGCGCACAGAACGTACCACAAAAGAAGAGAGAACGCAATAAGCGCCAACGAACCTATAAGTGAGCGTGGCGCACAGAACAATTTGCGCACACACACCCAAATGGGCGAGAAAGTGAAATGAGCGCCAAGTAACCTAAGAGTAGAGGCACCACACCTAGCTTTTGCGCACATAACGTACCGCAAAAGAGGAGAGAACCCAAGGAGCACCTACTATCCTAAAAGAATGTGATGCAAATCCACATACATAAAGCACTAAACAGCCCACCGCAAAGAGAGAGAGTGATCCAGCCAAAAAGTCTAGGAGTCCTTGCCGGCACACAAAACAACATGCACCATACGTATCACACACAGCGACGGAAGGCGATTTCCGCTTACTAACCTAAGAGTGAGCATGGCGTAACAAGCAATATATGGACAAACCGTGCAACTCTCAAAGAGAAAGAATCAAGCCAGCGACGACTTACCTAAGAGTGGATGCGCTCCACCAGCAACTCTGCAAAAAACGGTTCCACGATGGAGTGAGAGCCTAACCAGCGCCGACTAACCTAAGAGTGAGTAATTCACTACAAGCTATTTATACACAAAACGGACTACACGTGGAGAGAGAGAGCCACTAGCGCCGACTTACCAATGAGTGGATGCGCCTCCACCAGCAACTCTGCAGAAAAACAGTTCCAACACGGAGAGACAGCCTAACCTAGCAGCCGACTAACCCAAGAGTGAGTACGTCAATACACACCATTTATACACAAAACGTACTACCCATGGAAAGAGAGAGCCACCAGCGCCGACTAACCTAAGAGATAGTGCGGCATACTAGCAATAATGCACAAAGCGTACCAGACACGGAGGGTAAGCCACCAGTGCTGACCAACCTAAGAGTGAGTGCGGCACCACAAGCCATTCATGCACAAAACATATTCGAGACAGAGACAGCGAGAGCCACCAGCGCCGACTAACCTAAGCGTGAGTGCGGCACAACAAGCCATTTATGCACTAATACGTACCCACAGAGGGAGAGAACCCACTAGCACTGACTAACCTAAGAGTGAATGCGGCAAAACAAGCATCTATGCACAGATCATATCATGCACTGAGAGAGACACAAACCAGCGCCAACTACCTACAGTGAGCTACATATGCAGCCATATTGCACATAGCATACAACACAGATACAGAGAGCCAGTACCAGCACCAACTAACCTAAGAGTGAGTGCAGCACAGCCGACACCTATCCTGCACAAAACAGTCCCATGCACAGCAGAGAGAGGGAGCAACCTGCGCCAACATAACCTAAGAGTGATGAACGGTACTAGCGTCAAATGTACCACTTATTACATTGATGGAGATAAGTCATCAGCGCCGACTAACCTAAGAGTGGAGCCAGCGCATCCAGACCCTATATATGCACAACACGTACAGCCCACGGAGAGTAAGCCACCAGCACCGACTAACCTAAGAGTGAGTGCGGCGCATCCAGCAATATATATGCACAACGTACCACCACCGAGAGAAATCCAAACCAGCGCCAACTAACCTAAGAGGGAGTGCAGCACATACAACAATATGCAGGTCACACATACCACAACGGAGAGTGGGCCAAACCAGCTCCGACTAACCTAGAGTGTGTGCGGCGCATCCAGCAATATAAATGCACAACGTACCACCACCGAGAGAAATCCAAACCAGCACCAACTAACCTAAGAGGGAGTGCAGCACATACAACAATATGCAGGTCACACATACCACAACGGAGAGTGAGCCAAACCAGCGCCGACTAACCTAAGAGTGAGTGCGCCGCATCCAGCAATATATATGCAAACACGTACCACACACAGTGAGTAGGCCATCAGCGCCAACTAACCTAAAAGTGTGTGCAGCACATACAACGATATGCAGGTCAAACATACCACAACGGAGAGCGAGCCAAACCAGCGCCGACTAACCTAAGAGTGAGTGCGCCGCACCAGAAATATATATGCACAACCCGCACCACCACCGAGAGACAGCAAAGCTACAACCACTAATCTAAGAGGGAGTATAGCAAAACCAGCAGTATCTGCATAAAACGTACTACCCATGGAGAGAGAGAGCCACCAGCGCCGACTAACCTAAGAGATAGTGCGGCACACTAGCAATAATGCACAAAGCATACCAGACATGGAGGGTAAGCCACCAGTGCTGACCACCCTAAGAGTGAGTACGTCAATACAAGCCATTTATACACAAAACTTACTACACATGGAGAGAGAGAGCCACCAGCGCCGACTAACCTAAGCGTGAGTGCGGCACAACAAGCCATTTATGTTATAGTTACGTACCCACACAGGGAGAGACCCACAAGCACTGACTAATCTAAGAGTGAGTGCAGTACACAGCTCATATGCACAGATAACCACACCTGGAGAGAGTCCAAGGAGTGCCAACTACCTAAGAGTGAGAGCTACATATGCAGCCATATTGCACATAGCATACCACACAGAGACAGAGAGCGAGCACCAGCACCAACTAAACTAAGGGTGAGTGCAGCACATAAGGCACATGCGCACAGACAGTCCCATGGTGGTACAGAGGGAGCAAATGTGCCAGCATACTGTTGCATGATGAACGGTACTGCGTCAAATTACCATTTATTAATTGATTGTGTGTCTGTTTCAAAAAAAATTTTTAGGCCCTAGAGCCTAGCTCTCTAAAACTGAAACAAAACAAATTTCAGCCAATCAGACCTTCTTACCTACTTACCTACACCTCTAAACCCTATAGCACATATGCACAGATAACCACACCTGGAGAGAGTGTAAGGAGTGCCGACTACCTATGAGCGAGAGCTACATATGCAGTCATATGTGCACAGAGCATACCACAGAGAGACAGAGAGCGAGTACCAGCACCAACTAACCTAAGGGTGAGTGCAGCACATAAGGCACATGCGCACAGACAGTCCCATGGTGGTACAGAGGGAGCAGATGTGCCAGCATTCCGTTGCATGATGAACTGTACTCCGTCAAATTACCATTTATTAATTGATTGTGTGTCTGTTTCAAAAAAAAATTTTAGGCCCTAGAGCCTAGCTCTCTAAACCATTAGGGGAATTTCTGCCGGTGCTCCTGCAGAATGTACACGTTAGACTCTGATGCACTGTTCCTCACAGATGTGGGCATGTGACGGCCAAAACGTGTATACACTGCTCCTCAGCAGGTGCGGGCCTCACAGAGCTGCTGGCTACTTGCTGTCGCAGTCTTTACAGCCATGCGTGTGGACAGCGGCTCAATGGTTGCCCTGATACCCGCCGACGCCTATAGCACATCCACGGCTGTTGTTCCTGATGTACAGTGTCCGGCAGGCAAAATGGGCCCAAGCATTTGCCAAACTGCCGAATTTTTCCAACTCGGACATTGAGTATTTTGGTAGTGGAAAAAAAATATTTCTGTAATGGAAGCAAATATTTATGTAGTGGATGTGATAATTTTGGTAGTGGAAGCAAATATTTTGTAGTGGAAGCAAATATTTTGTAGTGGAAGCAAATATTTTGGTAGTGGAAGTGAGTACTTTGGTAGTGGAAGTGAGTATTTGTGTAGTGGAAGTGAGTATTTCGGTAGTGGAAGTGAGTATTTTGGTAGTGGGCAAAAAATAGTCCTCATCAATTAATCAGGCATCTTGAATGTGGATTTGGTGGTCTCTGATGCTAATGCTAAATGAAATTGACTTTGATGATTCATTCACGCATACAAACCAAATGTGCAAAAATTATAACCACCCATGCAATTATTTCACTGGATATTTATGTGGTTGCTATTTATTTTTGGCACATAAGTAAATTCAGCACTTCAGATCCTTTATAAGTACGCCATTGCAAATGACATGCGCCCCATTTTCTGTGAGTGCCCAAAAGAGCTCGACAGGCGCATCGAGGTGGAATATGGTTGACGAGGAGATGAATGCACGGCCAACCTGAAACTTTGCGCAAAATTCATGTTGCAATTCGCTGAGTCTAGTTTGTAGAGCTTTGAGCTGCTCATCATCAGCAAGTTCTTTCACATGCAACGTCATGTTGATGACAAAGCCTGGTACTGGCGGCTCTGGAGGAATTGTGGAATCAATTTCAACTGGGCGCAAGAACAGCTGCGGCCCCGAAATGAATGAGTAATGAACAGCTGTCTGGCGGTACCCTACACAATATTATAATCAATATATTATCTACATATTATACCAGCTGTCATGGAGATGTCCCTTGCCAGGGTGCAAGTCGAAAGAATTGATTTGCTGTGTGCTTGTATGGTTGAACATAGTGCCCGACGAAATTCTCCAATTCTAGTTGTGGCCCCAGCACCACACGCTCCAATCATCTCTTTACCAAACCCATCGGAAAATCCGGCCTTGATTCCGGATCCAGCGCAGCAACAGTCCAATAGGACCAAAACGTGACATTGCAGCTGCGTGATGACCAGCTGCTTAATGTCATCAAACAGCACCGAGCCACATGCACCCATCGCAGCTTTAGGGTGCCACACCAAACCGCCATCAGTGTCACACCCATGGCCAGAGTAGTACAAGACCAGTAGCGGCTTTGGCGCTTTTGGATCACGGTGATCAAGATGGTGGAATAACTCCACAAATGCACGCATTGTACTCACTAAAGTCCACAGTATCAGCAAATTAATTTGTTAAAAAGTAGTAATTACATACTGGGATTCAAGTGGCGATTTGGCAGTACAATTTTTGGCAGCACGGTGCAGCCATAAACTTCTTGAAATGATGTTGTCACGATTTCGCAGTCCATTTCTGCATTGATGTCGTTTTCGGCAAAATGAACACATTGCAATATGATAGATTCGCCACTATGACTGAATTCGGGCGCGGAGGGCAGCTTTAGCCGCATTGCATCGACAGCTTCATCGATGATATCAGCGATTTTTGGAGATGGCGGTGGTGATGGAGTTGGCTCATTAGAGCGCTGAGCCGTTGATAGTGGTAGCAAATGCGCCATCTTACGGAACCTGGGACCAAGTGAGCATATACAATGATTATATGGCATTAAGCACCGTTGTTGTGTGACGGTGTAATAGGCAAACGTACATACCTATTGATGCAGCAGGCAATACTTGCGCGAAATGGGAGATTAACGCGAGACAGAGAGTGTGCGAAATGACAGGTGTCTCTTCACACCAGCAACAGTTACCCTGACCTATTACCCTGACCTTTTGCTGAGCGCCTCTCCTATCCAAGAATAATCAAGTGGAAACAGAACTGTAGAACACGTCCGAAATCGATTCTATTTGAAGATATGGTGCACAGGTTGCGTCAGCAGTACTGTCCAGAGTTCATGCGGGAGATCGACGGCGGTAGCAAGTGTCTGCGGCAAAACTTGCAAATTTTAATATACCATGCTACGTATTAAATACAAAGTATAAATCAATGACCAGCGCCGACAAGTACGCCGTGGTTCTTGAACCGTTCCGCTACCTGCAGCAACAGCCGGGCAAAGAAATCCGCAGTCAGCTCCTGGAGGCGTTTGACGAATGGCTTCGAGTCCCGGTGGAGCAACTAGCGGTGATCAAGAGCGTGGTGGAAATGCTGCACAATGCCAGCTTGCTCGTGGACGACGTGGAAGACGGCTCGCTACTACGACGCGGCCGGCCCGTGGCACACAAGATATACGGCGTGCCGTCATCTATCAACTGCGCCAATTTGGTCTATTTTTTGGCGTTACGGGAGCTGCAGAGGCTGCAGTGCGCGCTTGCAGTGGACATCTTCACCGGTGAGTGTGTGTGCATGATGTGAACACATGAAGACTCATCCTCCGTTGCAGAGGAGCTCATTTGCCTGCATTACGGCCAGGGAATGGATATTTTTTGGCGCGACTCGCTCACAATTCCCACCGAGGCGCAGTACTTGGATATGATTACGAATAGTGAGCAGCACTAGGACCTGCGCGCTGTCACGCTAACCGCGCAGAAACCGGCGGATTGTTGCGGCTAGCCGTGAAGCTGATGCTATCCTGTAGCCGGCAGCCTAAAGAGTAAGTGTTTACTATTGTGTGTCTGCACGTTTATAAATATTGTTTTGGTAGAGGCCTTGTGGAGCTGGTAAACAAGGTTGGAATACTGTATCAAGTGCGTGATGATTATGTCAATCTGGTGTCCAAGGAGGCAAGCATAAATAACATGATTTCAATCTACTGATATGACATATATAGTATATGAGGAACAAGAGTTTTTGCGAAGACTTGACGGAGGGAAAGTTCTCCTTTCCAATTATCCACTCGCTGCGGTCGACGGATCCGTCAAATCGCCAGTTGCTGAGTACGACCTCGGTGCATATTACATATCGCAACATTACTGAACTCTGCGCAGATATTCTTCGCTCTCGCCCGTCCGACAATGAGGTCAAGGCATATGCGGTGGACTTGATGCATCACACAGGATCATTTGATTACACGCGCGCATTCCTCCGCGACATTGACAGTCAAGTGCGCGCCATGATTGCGGAATCGGGCGGCAATACGAAGCTGGCCGCCATCGTCGACTACTTAGGCGCCGAGTATCGCACATAATACAATAGATGCCATGTAAATTTGCTTGATATCTGCGATATAAGCGCACCAATGGATTGCAAGCGATCGTGCCGATTTCGATCGCACCAGTCATAACTCGCTGATTGATGTTTCATCTGCCGCGCGATCGCTTCCCGTTAAATACGCTGCCATTTCTAAATCGTTCTGTGCTTGTTTTTCATTCTGTCAATCAAAATGCTCACTGCAGCAATATTTCTGTCACTGGCACTCGCGGCAAGCAACGTACTCGCGCAAGTCACACCCGAACCGCCACTGCTCACCGCGCCCATCAACAACAAGATTACAGTGGCGGGCAAATTCTGCAAGCTGACCATGACGGCGGCAGACGCGTACAGCGTGCAGCTCACGCAGGACCAAGTTGTGTACGGCACATACTTTAGCAACATCGACCAGCAGGTATCGGACGCCAGCGGATCATTCGCCGGCAATCGATACAAGTACGTGCAACAGGTCTTGGTGCCGTACATCACCACCGCAACCATCTTGTTGACTGTTTCGGCCGCGACTCAGGCGCAGGGATTCATTGCGCACACCACCTGCACCGACGGCAGCAGCCTGTACGTGGACCGGAGCGGCGGTGTGAGCGCGTGGCGCGGATTCACCGCAGATTTCACCGTGTGCCCCAGCACGGCCACATCGCTGTTGGGCGGCATGTATGGAATTGACACGAGCAACTGGTCTGGAATGAATTCCTGCGCAGCGTCAGCAACCACGGCACAGTTTGCCTTGCAGTTGAGCTTGATCCCAAAGTACACTGGACCGCTGGCCAATGCGTGAACTGCTACGGACATTTGCATAATGATCACCATCTGTAATAAATTAATCAATCAAAACATATTGATTAAGATTAGATTGCCGTGTTACGAACTGTTTACTGACAGCAGTTTTGTCAATACAAACACAAACACACACATCTCACTGTCCACAGCACAGCACTCGAAAAGATCTTCCATCACAATTCACCACGATGCTGATTGGCTGATCACGGCAAGGCTGACATAATCCAGGCGCTAACAATCACGGGGAAGCAAAGATTGCAAAGCATGGAAAAGTCCACCAACACGCGCCGCTCAGTGCCATGTAAGCGTCCGTGGTACAGTATACGTGCTGTATTTAGTTGACGGGTGAACAGGCGCCAAACACGCCCCGAACCGCAATATGACCAGCATGTTGGCCGCCGCGGCACTTGCAGTTGGTGTCCTGTTGATGCTGCACGCGCTGGGTACGCTTTGTATTGACATTTATGTGCTAGCTGACAATGTCGTGCATAGCTGCATGTGCGCGCATGGGCGTTGCGTACGACATGGGCGGGGGACCGCTTGTTCACCGCATCCACGCCCGCAACATGAAGGTGCACTTGGAGAGACTGCAGGAGATTGCCATGGCCAACCCGCATCACTCGCGCTCCATTGTCAACGCGTACAATGCCAGCGCCGCCTACATCATGGAACAGCTGGCCACCCACACCGACTGCGACCTGTCTGTGCAGCCGTTCCGCGTGCCCGTGTGGGATGATCGCGGTGATGCCGAGATGTCGCTGCTGAGTGACAGTGGCGCCAATGGCACTGCGTCGGTGATATTGCAGGTGGACTATGACTTTCACGTTATGCGCGAGGGCGGCGTGGCCACGCACATTGCCTCTGCACTCGTGCAGTCCGTGCCCAATGGCGGCTGCTCCGATGCGGACTACCCGGAGCGCCTCCTGGCTGCCGGCGACGGCGACGTGGTGGCACTGATTAGCCTCGGAGACGCGCTGTCTGCATGCAGCTATTGGGATGCGGCACAGCGCGCCGAACACCTCGGCTACAAGGCTGTCCTCTTCTACAACAGCATTGAGCAGCGCAAACTGTCCAACTCGCGCGTCCGCCCAACCGGCTGGAAGGAGGGCGACGCGCTGATGTCCGTGCCAGTGCTGTCCATCTCCTACTGGCTTGGCCAGTACTTGCAGATGGAGCAGCAACAGTCTGCCACGCCACCGCGCATCCAACTGACCACGCACTCCACGCTGGCCATTGCGCCCACGTTCAATGTGATCTGCGAGACGCGCGAGGGCAACGCTGCGGACGTGGTGATGATTGGCGCGCACCTGGACAGTGTTCCCGCCGGCCCGGGGTATGTCTGAGCTGTATACTTGTGTACATAGTGTGCAACTGTTGTATACTTTACTCGTACATAATTACAATAATTAACCACATGGTAGAATGGTCGATGACGGAACGGGGACAGTGGCCGTGCTGGAGACCGTGCTGCAGATGTACCGCGCCGGGATGCACAAGCAGTTGAAGAACCGGTTGCGGTTTGCCTGGTTCGGCGCCGAGGAGATCGGGCTGATGGGATCGCGTCACTACTGCCGCGAACTGGTCAAGCAGCCAGAGGAGCTGCAGCGCATCGTGTTCTACTCCAACCACGACATGCTCGGTGCCCCCAACTACGTGCCCTTCATCCACGACGGCATGTCGGCACCGGAGCCCATTCGTCACCCGTCGCAGCACATCACCGACCTGTACACGTCCTACTTTGACGGCCTGCCCGCCGGGGACAAGTTTGCCGGCAAGTACGAGATGGACCCCATGACGGGCGGCTCCGACTACTACTCGTTCCTGGAGGTGGGCGTTCCCGCGGGCGGTCTGGCCACCGGCGCCGGCTCGCTCAAAACCGAGGCACAGCGTACCAGGTTTGGCGGGCTGGCCAATGCGCCGTACGATCCATGCTACCACCAGCCCTGTGACACCGTGGAGAATGTCAACTTTGACGTTTTGCAGGCACTGACACGCAGCCTGGCCCACCTGGTGCAAGAGGTGGGTTTCCGTGATGGACTTCGCCGATGGTTGTGGCAATAACTGAGTCATATCCCCGGTGGCACGGGCATCAATACACTCTTACACACATACTCCAGTGTTTCTAATAGTTCTATGACTATATAAAATACATTGTGTAGAGGTAAAGTGCCGTGCAATGTATTATTTACATTCAAATACATAAACCCCCCCCATATACACCCCCCTGGTTTTATAGTCGCTACTATTACTGCCGCCTTTAGTGTATCAGTTACTCTCTTAGGCTAAAATGCTGTCGGGATTTCTCTCTCATCTCTTCTAGTGACACTCAGGATTCCACGCAGTATTTACAGGTAACACACGAGCAATCGGAGACGTGCAGGCGGTGTGGGGTACGAGGTACGAAGAGTGTAATGGCTTTATTCTTGTCGTTATTGATGTTCCTCTGACACGCGCTGATGTTCCGAAATTTACTTTTTCGGACCTTTGCCGGCTTTCTTGGGGGCTGGTGTCTCGGTGGGGGTGAGCATTGGCATTGATGGTGCTTGCGTGGGCATGTGGACTTCAGCAACTTCTTCTACACATGCAGGCTTTGAGGAGGACGAAGACACGGGAGGCAGAGCCGATGTCGTGCTGGTTTGGGCCACACTTGTCACATTTAACCCAGAGTGCTGTTCGGTGACATGGCGTAGACGCTGGTCCTGAAGGCGGAGAATGTCGCCAATGTTGCGGTAGCCGTATGAGTCAATATAAATATTCCCGCTGAACGTAAAGTCGCCATTAAATGTGCAGTTGTTGAAGAGGCGTTCGCGCGTTTCTTTTGACTCGTCGTCGGCCGTCACGTTTTCTGGCGCGTCGGGCATCTTTCTTTCTCTTCTGCAAAAAGAAAAAATGTCTCGGCCAGATTCACGCGATTCGGAATTCTACCAGGACGACGACTCCCATCAATACTACATTTCTACCGTGGAACTGTCAGCGCATATGGACGAGCTTGAAGAGCATATGGACTCACTTGCTGTTGCTGATGGTACGGGTGCACGCTGGGCGACACGGACGGAAGCAGCAAGTCGGTGCTGGACAGAAAACTGCCTAGTGTCATTGTCGCCGGGTCCCTCGACCATCGCGTGTGCCCCAGTCCTGCGTGCGGGAGACTACGTTGACCTCCACAGGAGAACAATCCCATTTATGGGAATCGAACGGGAACCTGTGGACGGTAGTAGTTGGTCACGTGTGAACTGTATACCTGGTCGGAACACGTGCCGGCGTGAGTTTAGTATAGAAGGGGAAGATGTAGATGTGGATGGCGTGCCGCAGGTATGTTTGATTATATTTACTGATAGTTTTAGGTAAATTGTCCCAATTATCCGTGGTAACTACTGTTTCAACTGATTCAGCTCGTTCAAACTTTGGCGGTATGCTATTGGTCCAACCGACTTGACGCTCACTCGCTGTGTAGATGGCGGACACGATGGATATCACTTTCTTTCTTCAAAAGAAATGCGAAATAGGCGCAAGCGTAGCATTATTGATACTGCCGATGTTGATGTTGCCGGAACCGCTTACGGTTTGACCTTTGGACGTCCGCCGTCGCCACCACAATCAATCAAAAAGTTTCGCAACGGATACTCTGATTATGCACGATCAACCGATATTCTACTGCCATCGTCATCGCCGGCGCTGAATATCAATGCTGCTCCGATGCCCACAGTCAAGCGTGACGAGAAGTTGACGGTGATGGAGTACTACGGCCAAGGATATACCGTGTATCGCGAGAACAAGAAGAAGGAGCGCTTTTATCCGGTGGCTGACGGTGACGATGTTCGTATTCAATGCGGGAATTGCCAGGGCGGGAAACACATGTGTTTTCTGCACAAGTTCGACGTCAAGTCCGTCAACGAGGCCGAGAAAACGGTTCAAGCAACCGCCAAGTGTTCTTCAGGTCGAAACGAAAATTCCAAGAATAATGCAAAGGTACATCTCACACACTCACAACATCGCCACCACCCACCCGCCTGATTTGCGGTATTGTCATCAATCGGGTGGTGGCGGCGGGTTATTATTGAAATCTTTTGATTCACTTTGACTGACACTGTTTTTGTAGAAAATGGAAGCTTCCAAGTCCGGAGACATGTGTTTTGATTGCTCGGAAACAGTTGGTTTGGATCAAGTTGGAACTTACTGGTACTGCCAGCAGCACGTCGAGGTTCGCAACGAGCGCACTAAGAAGGTAAATCTCACTATCTCACATCATCGCCACCACCCACCCGCCTGATTTGCGATATTGTCATCAATCGGGTGGTGGCGGCGGGTTATTATTGAAATCTTTTGATTCACTTTGACTGACACTGTTTTCGTAGAAAGCAAAGAAGAATGGCGACCTTCGCGCTGAGGGAAAGTGTGTCGGTGCTTTCGGAAGTAGTTGCAAGAACTCGTTGGATGCCAATGAAGGCCGCAAGATGTGCGTTGATTGTCAGAGGGTCCAAGATGCATATAATGCCGAGGTGTGTACATTAATCTCACACACACACACCAATGCTAACATATTAGTACAACGGTTCCGACAAATGGAAAAAGTCAGTCGCCAAATCGTATGCCGCCATTGCAGCACGCACACTGCCAACCGAATCCATGACTGTCGCCGTAAAGCGCAACAAAGGCACTTTGAAGCTGCTGTTCAATGGCATTACTCGTGATGTATTGTTGTCCGAGTCGTACATAGTTTTCGACACCGAAATGTACACTGGCGTTGGAAGGTGCGCAACCGGGTGGCAACATGTTCGCCAAGTTTTCGCCATCAAGTACGAGGGGGACAAGCCTATTGACACGCTGTTCTGGGACAAGATTGACGACGCTGATAAGTTGGAGGAGTGGATTAGTTTCACTGCTGGAGTGCCGTACATATGGTACTATGCCAGAAACACTTGCGACGAGAAACGGATGAAGTATCTCATCAACGGTGATGTGCGCTTCAAGTCTCGTTGGATGGATGCCGATACACGGCTGGGTCAGCGTCTACTGTTGACCAATATCAAGGACACTGACAAGCCGTATGTTTGCAGTGCCGCTTTGCTCTTTCAAGAGGAGGCATTCTTTGACGATGAGGAGTTGCTGGTGCCGGATGTGCCCTTGGAGGATGGCGAGAAGGTCAAACGCGATGTCCGCAATCTCGCCCGCTTGATCCACCTCGCCCGATTCTTGTGCAAGTAATCAAGTCAATATATCAAATCATTAACCAAAACCAATTGGATAGAATATTAGCGCCATTGACTAGCATGTCACGCAGTCGACCAACTAGTCGAGTTATACAACTTCAAATCCTAGAGTTCCAAGATTATAATATTTTCTCATCCAATACTATAATCTTTCTGATGCGAACAGTTATTCCGTGTACCACCGCCAGGTCTGCCTACTCAAGTCACTCCAGACGGGTACCCGTTAATTGACAGGAACATCACCTAGTTCTATTGGTGAAACATTGCCAGATGTATGAAACAGCGACCTTTGCATACTCTGAGACGACCTTCATTTTGTTGATGATGTATGAGTCATTGCGAGGGTCGGTGTAAACAGTGAGGACCTCGACGGGAGGTGAAGGTACACTTTTTATTTTAATATTATAATATTCTCCTAAGTTATCCAAAACCGTATACAAAAAATGCGGAAATCAATTTTAGAACTCTTGGCAAAGCCATGCAAGAAAGTCGGAACTGTTCGCAACTCCAAGGGAGTCTGTGTAAAGCCTTCCACTCCCGCTGTCCCTTCCAAGCCCAAGTACGCTCCTCGTGTCAATACGGTCAAGATTGTCAACAAGCGAGCATCTGACCCTGCTTACACCATCAACCCGGCGACTGGACGATACGTTCTAAAGGTCCGCAAGGCACGTGTACTCAAACCTCCAGCACATCCATGTCCTTCTGGACAGCGCTATTACGCCAAGGCCAAGGGCTGTAAAGATGTCAAGCAAGGACCAAAGCAGGCGCGTTGCCCCAAGGGTACAAAGCGCAGCAAAGCCATGAGTGCATGCTACACTCCTGTTCGTCGAGTCGTGCGTGTCTCGGGCCCCAAAAAAAAGTAGAAATTAAATAATTAAACGTATTGAAATGAACAGGAAAGTTGAACGTATTTAACACGTTTGACAGCTCGCTGTTTTTCTTTGCTCTATGTCATCGCGAGTTTTTTTTTTAGTTTTGCTCCACGGTTCATTTCTTCAACAAGATTTTTAATTCAAATTAATTTGAAATCAATGAACACTGCGCTATATTATAGGCCGTGGCCGTGACGTGCACTGTAG
>JAZDSV010000116.1:0-21271 GCA_036784855.1 Aphelidium insulamus | reverse complement strand
ATCTAGCCAGGCGTTGGATGTAGCCATCACGTGCGGCTGCCTGCTGCAACTCTGGTCGGAGCTGACGCTTCCGATACTCCACCAGTTCGTTGTAGGTGAGCCGTGGGTGGTACGTGCGTGGGTCCAAGTAGGCGTACTTTCAGAAAACGCGTAGCCCCGCGCCATACACTCCGAGAGTGGTCATGCTGATTTGGATCGCGGACCATATTGGCAAAGGTAGCGTGGCATGTGCTATCCACCCCGGCCAAGGAGGAGGCTCTCAACTGCCGCCACCTAGGAATGGTTGGCCAGCTCCATGGCACCTAGTTGTTTCCTCGCTGGACTATCAGACAGTCATGTGGACAGCGCGGCGAATAAATTTAACATTGAGACCTCATGTGCTCGCATAGGCGAGGAAGTTATTAAATGTTTAATCCTTAGCCATGACTGGTTTGGCTGAGCATTTTTGTGCACATGACAAATGGTATCATGATGGTGTATTGAAGTGTGCCCATGTCACTGCGCTATTAGCGCTTGCCGGTGGTAGATACATGAGCGCCAGCAATGTCGCCTTTGACAATTGCCTCGGCGGTTGCTGCTTGGACTTTATCTTCTGGCGGTGGCAGTTCCTCCTCCCACGCCGCCGAGTCATACCCGTCACCACTTGGTAATGGCCACTGTGCTCCATTGCCAGAAGTCAAACTTTCAGTATCCGAAAATTCATCAATGTTGACGTCGGCATTTGCACGCATCCATACATAAGATGCCAGATAGTGACGTTCTAATACCTTGCTGCTTGGACGCGGAAAGTTTGATTTTCGAGCCACGGGTCCGTAGACAATTCGCAATGTTCTAACATCTCTCTTGATTGCACCAGCAACAACTCGCCAATGTCGCAGATCGGAGCAAAGACACTACATACCTATATGTCGCCTTTCCATAGACACGGGAGTTCAAATATTCTACGCCATCTGTCTTCTTGATGTTAGTTGCATTAATATACAGCAGCGCTACTTACTTCGCGAACCCAAATCAGACTTTTGTCGAATAGAGTATGGCAGTCACAACAGAGCATTACTAAATTTGCCATCTCGTTTACGTCTGTGAGGCCACATAGGCGTAGTATTCGTTCACGTTCCGCAGCCGTCGTATAGCCAGTTTTCAACGATAAGATGTGGCAGACCTGCAGGTTTTGCTTTCTCCAACAGAATAGACAGCGGTCTCCTTCACGTTGCAACAGCTACCGGTGTCAGTTTAAGTGTTTTTGATGTCATATGTAACTCATTACCTGCTCTCTTAATGTAGCAGTGACACCAGCGCGCAACGCTCTCGATGTTGATATCGGAACAGCTGGCGGACTGGATGGCGAACTTGGAACTGAGGGCGGACTGGATGGCGAACTTGGAACTGCTGCCGTCACATCTCCCTCGGGCGATCGCTTGCGCTTTCCAGCACCAGTGGTACCACCACTTGAGCTGCCTGCAGGAGCCAATGGACTGCTAGCAAGGGAAGTTTCGAGTTGCACCCCGCGTGTAACGTCAGTTTGTGCTTGGAGCCGTTCAGCAACGATATTCAGATCCAGAGGCTGCGCTGGAGCAGTGACCGGTGTAACCATTCTAGGACTGTTCGTTGCAGATGAGCCACGATGACCACGAAAGGGGAACGCATATGCCGAATTGTGCGCCCCAATCGCGAGTTTAATCTCTTTGGCACCATCACGCGGCGCCAGTGCAGCATTGTTAAGAACGCGCGTGAACAACTCGACGATTTCCTGCTCTCGTTCACTCTCCAACACGCCCATCGCATAGCCGGCGTAGTTGGGTGCCTTGAACTGTGACATTGGTACGCCCGTCTCGCTGGGCGGTGTGTTGAAGTCTGATTCCGGGATGCCGAACCATTCGCTCAAAATGCGCGAATAGCGACGCAGATCCGCCGCGCTGGTTACCGCGTTCGGAAGGGGCGCGAGAAACGAGCTTGCTGGCGGTGGCACGATATCGGCCGCGGAGGTGTAGCGGGGCATTGCCGAATCTTGAATCGTTGCTTGGCGAACTGAAAATAATCTGCGGTGCGATTGGCTGTCAACTTGCCAGATTTGATTTGACAGCTTCAATCGATGGCATCGATGATTGTCCAAGTGACCTTTCTATGTCCCAATGTGCTGCACATCAAGCAGCTGCAATACGCAATCGCATCGTGTCTAATGGTTCTATTTACGGTGGCAGTGATGTCCACCTTATTTCTTCTTCTGATTTTACCTTTTGCATTGACGACAAAATTTCAATACGCTACTGAAAGGTCTTGATCCGAAGTTGCATGTAAGCCATAATTTTTAGTACTTATGCCCCTCTTGGACTGACAGTGCCGTATATTTGGGATGCTCTTTTACTTAAAGCACTTACCTCAGTACCGTTTGTTGATATCAGAAATCCTTGCTTCAACGTCATACAAGTCGCCCAAAATTGCATTCTCGTAATTTGTACTGCAATTCAGTACCGCGTAGCTATAACCATATAGGTATCTCATTTAATCGGTTTCGGATCAACCGGGTATCAGACTTCGTCGCTTTTCCAGTTCTTGGCTCAGCTTGTCAACGACCCGTGCTGACTCCTTTTGACTCTTTGGTAGCTGTTTACGTGCTATTAAAGGTGGGCAACGAGACGAGCCGGCCCGTAAGAATTCTCGTCTCGTTAAGGATTATATAATACACCATTAGTATATATAATACACCATTTTAGCAGTCACTGCAGAATGTTTTAATCGACTATGTGAGCAGGTGGTGCTTCAGTATATTGTTACTACTGGCATTCCGCAGTTAATTATTCTGATGATTTGCCTTCTTACTTGCTGTCATGGGACCTGCTGCACTATCAATTGGAATTGGACCAATTCCACTTGCGGGCTAACCAGCTGCCATTTAATCTGGAATCGCAAAAGACCACTTGAATGTTCTTGTTTATGTGTACCATGCAAAGAATTGTTATCTGTGGTGATCACACGCTTGTGTGCCAGACACGCGGCATCGAATGACAGTAGAAGTACATAAAACAGAAAAAGTCTACTCACCTGGACGAAGATAAGAAGTCAACCACTGATTTGGATGACTAATATGGTGGCGTTTGAACAAAAGATGCATAAGCTGAAAATACTTAAAAATATGTATAAATAATCTATAAATACTGTGTATTATTTACATATATAAGCCGGTTAACCAGACAAGTCGAGCGGCTCGCGAGAATCGAGACGAGAACGAGCGGAGGTAAATTGAGACGAGACGAGAACGAGCGGGAAATTATTCTCGCGAGCTGGCTCGATGCCCACCCTTACTGGCAAATAATGTCCCACATGGACGACAACAATGTGCTCTACACAGCCATGTGCACGGCACATACTGCTCTACACTATGCAAGCGCACACGGGCTACCAGATGCACTTGCATCGCCATCCTGTGCCGACTACATCCCGGAGTGCGGTTGCCCAATGCCGACGAGAATGAATTCGAACTTGACAGGCATGCATTGATGGCGACCAGCAATCGGATGGACATTGCCCGAGTAATCAACTGGAAGAACAACAATGGATTATCACTGTTGAGCATGGCACTCCGCGTCGGGCACATTTTTGTGGTCAATCTGCTGCTGATTCGGTACTTGTCGCTGCTGGACTGGAAACAGGATGATCTGGCGGCTGCAAGGCATGACAATGAGTCCACTCGCAGCCGGCACCTTTGGCTGCCTGGGTTGGCACAAGCAAGAGCTCAATAAACACTCCACCGTCCGTGGACGGCATAACATAATAAATAATTGTAGTTAATCTGAGATTTTCTTTTTTTTTTAAAACTCTTTCAAACTTTCGAGAAATGAATCTCCACCGCTTATGCTTGATTGCCGTGCTGAGCGCGGGCTGCTTGGCGGCACATAGTGCCGGTGTAAACAGATTCTCCATGGTGGACACTGGCATGCGACTGCGGGAAATGGATAGGCGCTACGGCGACCTTGATGCCCGCGTGCCAATGACGCCAGTAATGCATGCGGCTGCGCAAAAGAATGTCGATGAAGTGCGCCAACGTATTGAAGCTATACCCGCAATGTGCATCGTTTGTGGTGCCTGACGATGACGCGTTTCCGGGAGGGGCTGAATGCACGGCGCTTCACTTTGCTGCCGCCAGTTTCCTCGGCGATAATGGCAACGACAAGTTTCCAGTGGTACAGGAATTACTTGCTGCTTTCCCAGCCGCTGTCGATATTAAGTGTGGCGAAGCTCAGCAGACACCTCTAATGTTGGCGTTAAAGACCTACAGTTCCGAGGCGGCACTGGCAATTTTGCATACTATGCAGACTATGGATTATCTCGATAATGAACTGTACACCGTCGATATACACGGCAACACCGCTCTACATTATGCCAGCTCCCATGGACGGCTGGACTGCGTGACCGCCATCTTGCAGCTGGTGGATCCAAGCATAGTTGAAGCCGCCAATGCGATCGTGAACCCTCAATCTACCGAGTTTGGCAGAGTACGGTTCACGGCAGCCACTGCAATTAGACTCGGCAAAGTGCTCAACCGCCGAAATGAGAAGGACCTGACCGTGCTCAGTGTTGCATTCCGGTCCAAGCAGACCAGAGTGGTGAAGCTGCTCGTGTGGCAGTACTGGTCAGTGCTGCAGTGGAATGAGGTGGATCTGGCGGCGGCTTCGCGCAACAGTTTCGAGTACTGGGAAATGTACTTCATACTGCTACAGGCGCACGCACACCACCAGCAAGTGGCGGCAAGTAGCACAATCCGCAGCAGATTACACGAGTATTATCTTTCACAGTAACAACATCAACACTCCACACCCTCACACACACACCACACACCACACACACACATGCACGCACACACGGGAATACATAGACTTGCATCATATTACTCTTCATCGTGTGGCACAGTTGTTGCTGTCACCAACTCCCACATTGTCCACGCAGACAGCCACACAGAGACAGGCAGGCAGTCGTGTTTCACATTGCCACGTCATAGTGCTGTCGCCCGCGCGCTTGTGTGCCGTTATGTGCAAGCCTCGTCACGGGGACTCCATTTCATCAACCAGTCGAGTTGCCTCCTTCTTTCATCAACCAGTCCATCACTCCGCCATTCCATCACCCCAGTTTCCATCAACTACCATAACATCACTTGCTTCCATCAGTGCGCAAAACGGATACGCTACGACAATCCTGATTACCGTGTGCCAATAAATAAATTAATAATAATAATTAATAATAATAATTCATGTAGCGGCGAAAAATAATAACGATGAAGTGCGCAAACGTATTGCGGCAAATTTG
This sequence comes from Aphelidium insulamus, assembly GCA_036784855.1. Taxonomy (NCBI): domain Eukaryota; kingdom Fungi; phylum Aphelidiomycota; class Aphelidea; family Aphelidiaceae; genus Aphelidium; species Aphelidium insulamus. The sequence continues at coordinate 15,970 of JAZDSV010000116.1, read as the reverse complement.
CAGTCCAAGTCGTTCAAGAAGCACAATTCTGTACTGTGAACTGCGATGGGCTCATTAAATCGGTTATAGTTTTTATACAGTTGATAGTACTTCACTATTGGATAGCCTGAACGACGTACGTGGAGTTTCCGTGGGTAGCAGTTTCGGCGATAAGCTGCTTGGTGAAATGAATTACGCGCTGCTTACCTAGCTGCCGATAACCTCAAGTGCGGCGAGGCACAGCAGACACTCATTATGTTAGCATAAAAGACGGACAGCGCCATTGTGGCTCGGACCAATGACGTGCGAAATACTCCCACTGAACAACAATATGAATGCTATTCTGTTCAGATGTGATGCATGCAATCGAATGTAATGTAATTATAGAAGGAAATAATTTAACAACATCAGCTGTTAAGGAGGTCTGATAGGGGCTCCAGAGGGGCGCAGAGATGCCTGTCGATTGTGTACGCGTGAAAACCACTCTTTAGATGAATATGCGCCTCGCACTCATTCTTGCTGCGATGAGTGCAGGCTGCTCCGGAGTCCTCGCCTCAGATGATCCCTGTGCGTGTTTTGTGCATTGCATGCGCTGTACAACCAACCTGATTTACATCACGTAGTTACCCCCCTTATGCACGCGGCATCAGAAAAGGATCTTGCCAAAGTGCGGCGATTACTCGAGGCTGACCCTTTAAGCGCGTCGTACACGTTTCCAAACACGCTTTCATCGCATACAATGTTTGCTGGCTGTACCGCGCTCCATTTGGCGGCCCCCGGTTCTCCCAGAGACAATAGCGGCAGTGATGTTGAATTAGTGCAGGAACTGCCCGTGTATTTCCGGCTGCTGCTCATATCAAGTGTGGCTTTGACCAGCAAACGCCGCTTATGGTTGCGTTAATGTATGAAAATTCCAACGTCGCACTGGCCATAATGCAGAGTATGGATCGTCATCAGGTGCTCAGCACCACCGACATAAACCATAACACTGCTCTGCATTACGCAAGCTCAAATGGACTGTCTGACTGCGTGGGCGCCATTTTGCATTTGGTGGACCCAGGCCTTATGGATGTCCAGGTGCTTGTCGATGGCAGGTTCACGCTCAGTAATCATGCGTTCATGGCAACCAACAATTGGATGCAAATCTCCGTTGTTCTCAACTGGAAAAACAAGTCTCAACAAACACCACTGCGAATTGCACTCATCCGCGACCGCACACAAGTAGTGAAACTTCTACTGATGCGGTACTGGTCGCTGCTGGAGTGGAATCAGTATGATCTGGTAGCTGCACGGAATAGCTTTGGGTCAGTTTGCAGCCAGCAATTGTTGGCTGCGTGGCAGCACAAGCATGATCGCGACAATCACATAAAATTTATCCCAGCAAGACCTCACAAACGTAATCAATAGGCACTTTACTGGCCATACACTACTTTAATTCCCACTGGACACCACACCATTAGAATCTATTCAGACTGAATGCCATCCGTGTTTGGTTGATTTCTTGTTGATCTTGTTGATCCAGAAGGGGGTTCGCCGCGATCTCTCACTTTTCGCGCAAATGCAACTCCGCCGCGTATGCTACGTGCTTGCCGCGCTGAGTGCCAGCTGCTCGGGGGCACCGGGAACTAGATACCACCACATGCAAGACACTGGCTTCGGTCTCCGCAGCTTACATTCGCTGTACGACCAACAGGCCGCTGCCCGCCGCGTAATGACGCCAGTAATGCACGCCGCCATGGAAAAAGATGTGGCAACAGTGCAGCAATGTGTGGAGTCTGCCTCCGAATGCGCAACCGTCACTGTGCCAGAAACGTTGCCGATGGTGGCGGATGCACGGCGCTCCATTTCGCGGCCGCAAGTTTCCTCGGCGATAATGGCGAACACAAGCTTCTAGTTGTGGAGAAGTTACTTGCTGCTTACCCAGCCGCTGTCAATGTCCAGTGTGGCGAGGCACAGCAAACGCCGCTGATGCTGGCGCTAAAGACCTACAGTTCCGACGTGGCTCTGGCCATTTTGCATGCTATGGATGCCGATAGGGTACTGAACACCGGCGACGTACACGGCAACACGGCTCTGCACTATGCCAGCTCCCATGGACAGTTGAGTGCGTGACGGCCATCTTGCAGCTGGTGGATCCAAGCATAGTTGAAGCCGCCAATGCCATCTCGAGCCGCACGGCTCCAGAGTTTGGCAAGGCGCAGTTCACGGCAGACGCTGCATCAAATCTCAAAGCAGTGCTCAACCGCCGAAATGAAAAGGGCCTGACCGTGCTCAGCATGGCATTCCGGTGCAGGAGGACCAAAGTGGTGAAGCTGCTAGTGTGGCAATACTGGTCACTGCTGCAGTGGAATGAGGTGGATCTGGCGGTGGCCCAGAACAGTGTCAAGTACTATGAGGTTAAAATATTTCTGCGAAAGGCGTACGCACACCAGCAGCAAGTATCGGCAAGTACAACAATCAGCAGTGGTCGCCATTGGCAGTATTGTCCACAGTAGTAGCGCCTCAACACACACACACACACACGCACACACACCTATTTAGACCTTCATCATAGTGCATTACATTTGCTGTTATATTGCATTACACTTGCTTTCAACATCAGCTCACCAACTGTCCAGACAGACAGACAGACAGACAGACGTGTTGCCACGTCATCCTTCCAAGTCGGCCTTCACACGCACACACACACGCGCGGGTGTGAGTAGTAAATCTGCATGCCTCGTCACGGGGATTCCATCACATCAACCAGTCCGTCACTTCAGTTTTCATCGGCAACCACAGGCGACCATCACATCACTTGCTACCACTAGCTACCTACATCAGAGTACAACACCCACTGCCACCACCAGAACCGCCACTTGGCCAGCGGCAAGCACCACCGGCACCCGGATCCCGGTGCACGCCCAGTCGCGTCCGTTCCACTTGTAGCGTGCGCCTAGCCGCCGCATCCAGCACACCAACCCGCCGCAACCCACGGCGCCAGCACTGCCTGCCGCGAGCCGTGTGGAAGTAGTAGTCGCGCGTGGCGTCCTGGCCGCCGCGGCGCAGGATCGCGTGGGGGCCGCCGGGGTGGCAGCGAATGAAGGGGGTGGCGTCGTACACGTCGCTGTGCAGTATGATGTAGCATGAGGCGCGCGTGTTGTGCTCGGCCAGCTCAGCCAGTGACCACACACGCGCATTATCCGTGTTGGTAGGTGTCGGTGTAGTTGAACTGCTAGTTGAGGTGCTTGGCACAGGCGGCGTAGACGGTGCAGACGCAGAACTATTAGACTTGCCGCCAGCGATGACCAAGTCCTCGACGTCCGGCACGGGGCGCACACCGCCACTGCTTGACGCGCCGTGAAGTCTGCCACCAGGGCTGCACCCACTATTATTAGTATTACTGCCATTATTGATGCCGCTCTCGCTGCACAGGCACGGCAGCGGGCGGCGGTGCGTGGGAGGCCACATCATGGCCGACACCGAGGAGGCGCACTCTGTGTCGGCGCGTCTGTTGGCATCTGCTTCCACCGCCTGCAGTGGACACGGCCGTTGCTGCGGTGCCATTGTGTGATTGTTTAAGGCTGCCAGATATATTTTTTGTACCTTTGACTTAACCGCGTGGGGCCAAGAAGGAAAAAACTAATATCTTCTTGGCGCCGGGCAGCGCTGCCCGCAGTGGAAAACTATTGCCTGAACCCGCAGCACTCATCATTGATATGCCCAATGTAAATTGTTGCTGGAAGCGGCGCGTCGATTGACCGCATGCACACGCAGTCACCCGTGTCTGGTCATCTGAGCCGTGGTGTCGCGCCTCGGATTCAGATATTTTAATTGACAACGATTCGCCGGACATGGACATGGGCGTCAAGTTTCCACTGGTGGCCGATGCAGTATTTGCATTTGTGACACCGCCGAGAGATGGCAATGGGCGTATGCCGGAATGAGTGGAATGCGCAGCACAACCTCTCCTGACGTGGCGCGTCTATTGATTCGCGGGGAGCTCAGTCTATTATGCGACATACGGCATCAGGCCAAGACGTTCTATGATTACCTTGTGTAATTACTACCCTGTATACCATAGCTTGCATTAGGACAAGCCCAATAACGTACAGAGCTAAGCACTTAATGCAATGCCCAATAAAGAACGAACCGAAGCAAATGATCGTGCCTTAAGCTAGTGGTCCGCACACATTTTCTGGCGTGACTTTAACTGCACAGTGATAAAAGCCATGATACTTTTATCACGGCTGGCGCTGCTGTCCGCGGCGGCAAAATACTGCTTGATATGCCCGCCGAGTTATAGTGTTGCGTACCAGCCCGCGCTTCTATTACCAGTGCTGCGTGACGGAAGCAGCCGTGGCCATCTCTGCGGTGCATTACGCGCGTCGGATTCTGACGCGGTCACGAATTCGCAATTTGCCGAATGTATCTGCTCGGAGCGGAGCGAACGGTTCCCACTGGTGGCCGAGGCGGTGTTCAAATTGGTGACACCCGATAAGCGTGGCGCAGCGACGCATGCGGGACTGAGCCGAATGCGACGCACCGCCACGCCAGATGAAGCGCGCCTGATCATCGAGTGGGACCTGGGGTTCGATCCCGAGTACACCACATATGGCATCGACGAATTCAGCAGCAAACAGGCAATGCTGAAGACGTATTTCGATTTTGTGGTGGACGGTATTGCTGTGCTGAACGACGTAAATGCAGCGCCATTTGTGCCACAGTTTCGCTATCCAAATTATGCTCATCGGCCTGGGCGTCAAGTTGATGTCGATGACGATTCAGTGGACTTGATGCCGCCGCTCACCGACTGTGATATGTACGGCGTGGAGACGTGGCTAGCGACGGTGCGCAGCCAGGAGTTCAAATCTGTCATGGACGCCCTGGTTGATAACCCGATGGTGAGTCCAGCATCGTTGCACATACTGCTTGGTTTGGCCGCCACTCGGCTGGTGGATAGTGAATCTTTTCTGATTGAATTTATGGACTTGTTTGATCAGTACATTCGCATAGTGGGCGGCGCCAATGGTTACAGTCAACTCAGTCAAAATTGGCGGTCAAATCAGTGCAATCGATGGGATATTGAGCTATTCACACGGTATGGCGATTTTCCTGTCAGATGGGATGGAAACAAACTGGTTTCTCGCAACAACCATCCAGCATGGATTGACCACATGGATGAACAGCTTGCTGCAGCCCGGACCATGGTCAATAACATCAAATCCGTTTCAGAGGATTTTATTCCACTGCGGCCCAGTGCCACCGGTGGTGATTTACCACCACCGTGCTCAGGTGCACTGCTCGATTATCTGCGTACTGATTGTCAAACAGACAAATCCACTTTAGAAAAATCCGATTTTGTGCTGGAAAAGGCATCCGATTTCGAACTATTGCCGAGCTTTACGGAGCATAGGAGCCGTATCAAGCAATTAGTCAGTGACGAGGTAACATCGCCAGAGGATCTCCAACAAACAGTCGAGTATTTCGAGCGCAAGCTGCAGCTGGGATACGATTTACCGTTGCCGAAAATCGCCTTGCTGGAGCTCTATTTCTCGCACAGTGCACAATTGAAGGGATTGCTGGAAAGGAGCGCCAAGGAACCGCGCCGTAGACCGTGGTCCGCAATGCTTACTGGACTGGTTCCAACCAGGAATCAAAATCAAGCAACTGTGCACCAGGATGTCATTCCCGGCGTGCCGGACGACATGGCCAAGACTCTGCTAGAAATGGTATATGATGACACGGTCGACTCGCGATTGTTTGACCGGATCCTCGACCTCCTGGCGCTGAAGGATCATTCAAGGCTTAGTAGCTTCGTCGGCCATTATCTTGTGGAGCGTTTGGTCGAATTGATCACACCATAATGCCAACACTGTCAGCGATCACAACAGGATGTTGAGCATTGCTTTAATATATCACTCGACTACTCTTGTTCTGCATGTATCGTGCAGCAATGATGCAACAGATTATAATCATACAGCTATAACATCAAAAATTATCGCAAAAGATTGTCCATTTGACTAGCAAGAGTATCGCATAGCTTTGAATCTTGTTCCAGTGAAGGCTTGCCAGACTGATGCAGACGACCCAGACAGCCAGACTCTACAACGAACCTGGCCAGTTGGTGCAGACTGGCGTGCAGATTTCCACTATCCAGTCCCTCCACACCGCTGACGCCACGATTCCAGCCTACAAGCATTCTAGTGCGGCCAGATTGCGTGGGCATATTCATTCGGCGCCTAGTGTTGAGGTTAAACGACATCAGACACACGATAGTATCAAAGACTACGGCAATCAAATACACGCTGATTGCATTTGATGCTTAAACACAAGCTTGCAGCAGCAATGAATCTTCATGTATAGTTCCTAGATAGCAACTACCTGAATAAGAACTCTTCCTCCACGCAGGCCCAGACAAAGGCGCGATGCAGCACCGAACGGACATCGCACGGGTCATGCCCGCCAAGCAGAGGCGAAATGGTCACCAAGTCAATGACGGTTCCCTTCTCCGACGCATAGTCTTCATCATCGGCGTACGCGTGCATGGCGCCCTGTGTGGCCAGTGTTGCCGCGATGTCTGCGGGGTTGTACTCGGCCAGCTGCGAGTGAATTAGTCAGACAAATGAAGTGAGATGCCGAGGTGTAAAAATGAGCACGTACCAGCATGTGGCCAAAGGCAGTGACATCGGCGCCGCTGCGAGAGTTGACCAGCACTACAGTGGTGTCGGCATCATATGCGGCCAGAGAGATCAGAGAGCGCGTAGGATCGTGCAGCAGCTGGCGCGTTTGTGCGACTGGCATATTAAGTTCAATACTATTCAGATAAGTTCAATACTACACAGATTCAAAGCTTGAAGGGAGAGTAAATACAAATTGCGTGCACCGCTCACTTTGCATTTCAAACCACACCTTAATGAGCGCATTTTGTGGATATGGCTGTAGCTTACACAAGATGTATTGATCAATATTTCATCTACATTTCAAACCACACCTTAATGAGCGCATTTTGTGGATATGGCTGTAGCTTACACAAGATGTATTGATCAATATTTCATCTACATTTCAAACCACACCTTAATGAGCGCATTTTGTGGATATGGCTGTAGCTTACACAAGATGTATTGATCTATATGCAAGTAGCTTTACATACTATGCAGCTTGATCTATATTTTATCTACATTTCAAACCACACCTTAATGAGCGCATTTTGTGGATATGGCTGTAGCTTACACAAAGATGTATTGATCTATATGCAAGTAGCTTTACATACTATGCAGCTTGATGGTTGTCGTCTGTGATACTATGATACTATGCAGCTCATCATATTAAAAATCATTATATATATTAACCTAAAATAGTACTAAATGAACAGCACCGCCTAAATGTCCAGCGTGCCGCGCTCAAACTGCTGCTCCTGCTCAAAGAGCGGGTTCTCGTTGAATGCAGCGCGGTCAACAAACAGCGGATTGGCCGCCTGCACGCCAAACTGCACCGACTCGTTGGACATGAACAGAATTTTGCGCAGCGCCGAGCTGTTGCGACGGCGAGCCATCAGGAACAGACCAGCGGCACCCGCGAGAACAGTGGCCGACACCAGCACAGACACACTGGCCACCACGGTGCTGCTGGAGCCACCGGTGCTCTCCGTCTTGGCTTCGGCCGTGTTTGCTTTCTCCGCCTGCAGCTGTGAGTCGGAACCATTGATGGTCGGGCTTGGCTCAGCTGAGGCTTCCGCGATTTCAGTGGTCGCCGAAGCCACGGCAGACGGGGCAATGTTGGAGGAGACTGCAATCACGGGCTGAGCCGACGAGACAGCCACGGGAGTCTCAACAACCACCGGCGCAACGGATGACACTGGGGCCGATTGGCTTGTCACTGCCGCGATGCTCGACGGTACAACTGGTGCCTGCGAGGACGCGACAATTGATGGCGATTCAACAACTTGAGACGTGGCCACCACCACAACCGATGTTGGCACAACAGTGGCGCTTGCCTGGATCACCGGCGAGCTGACCTGTTCAACGATGGGAGCGGACGAGCTGACTGGAGCCACGACGGAGCTAACTGGAACCACAACTGAGCTGACCGGTGCCGCGATTGACGACGACTGTGCGGCGGGTGTTGGCGACGACACAACTGCGGACGAGCTGACCGGTGCCGCAATGGAAGACGGTTGCGCTACCAATGTGGACGAAGCGACCACTGCAGCCGACGAACTAACTGGGATTTCAATCGACGATGATTGTGCCACCCGTGTGGACGATGCAATCGCTGCCGACGAGCTGACTGGGACCACGACAGAGGACGACTGTGCGGCCAATGTGGACGAAGCCACCACTGCAGCCGATGAGCTAGCAGGCACTGCAATCGAGGACGACTGTGCAATTGCGGTGGAAGAAACAACCGCAGCAGCCGACGAGCTAGCTAGTACGACCGGGGCGGACGTCGCGATAACCGCAGAAGAGCTTGCCTGGCCAACCGTCGAGGAGGCCTGAACAGCCGGTGTTGACGTATCAGCAGAAGCGGAGTTTGCAGCGGAAGATGAAACGGCCACAATGGTTGACGACGCAGCTTGAGCCGAGCTAGAAATAGCAGCCGTGGACGAAATCACCTATATAACTGTGAGCCGCGCTCTCAAACCATTCATATAGTTACCTGAGTTGAGGAGACGGTCTGGCATGCCTGGTTACCTATAGTGGTCTTGACAGTTCCAGCAGCGCACTGAGTGCACGATGAGCCATTGTAGCCATAGCCAATGTTGCACACGCAGTTGCTGGCAGTCGTGGAACCAGTCACGGTGTTGTTGGATCCAGCAGGGCAAGCAGTGCAAGCACCATTCCCAGAAACGGTCTTGTAGCTACCAATAGCACAAGCAACGCACAAGAGGCCATCACCCGACAGTGTGTAGCCAGCCGAGCAAGTGAAACCAGTGCCAGAGCACACCGAGTTCGTCGGGCAGCTAGTGCAGGCCGAGTTACCGGCAGCAGTCTTGTAGCCAGCAGGGGCGCACTGGGCACATGCAGTACCATTGTAACCGTAACCAGCATTGCAAACACAGCTACCGGCCGACGTAGAACCAGTTAGAGTGTTGTTGGATCCAGCAGAGCAAGCAGTGCAAGCACCATTCCCAGAAACGGTCTTGTAGCTACCAATAGCACAAGCAACACACGAGAGGCCGTCATTTGATAGCGTGTAGCCAGCCGAGCAGGTGAATCCAGTGTTGGAGCACACAGAATTTGCGGGGCAGCTTGTACAGGCCGAGTTACCGGCAGCAGCCTTGTATCCCGAAGGAGCACACTGGGCACATGCGGTACCATTGTAACCATAACCAGAATTGCACACGCAGCTACCGGCCGACGTAGATCCCGCAAGAGTGTTGTTGGAACCAGCAGAGCAAGCAGTGCATGCACCATTACCCGCGGCGGTCTTGTAGCTACCAATAGCACAAGCAACACATGACAAGCCATCACCCGACAGTGTGTAGCCAGCCGAGCAAGTGAAACCAGTGCCAGAGCACACCGAGTTCGTCGGGCAGCTAGTGCAGGCCGAGTTACCGGCAGCAGTCTTGTAGCCAGCCGGGGCGCATTGAGCGCATGCAGTACCGTTGAATCCGTAACCAGCATTGCACACACAGCTATCGGCAGACGTAGATCCCGCAAGAGTGTTGTTGGAGCTAGCCGGGCATGACGTGCATGCACCATTACCCGCGGCGGTCTTGTAGCTACCAATAGCACAAGCAACACACGACAGGCCATCATCAGAGAGCGTGTAACCGGCAGAGCAGGTAAATCCAGTGTTGGAACAGACTGAATTGGCGGGACAGCTTGTACAGGCCGAGTTACCGGCAGTAGCCTTGTATCCCGAAGGAGCACACTGGGCACATGCGGTACCATTGTAACCATAACCAGAATTGCACACGCAGCTACCGGCCGACGTAGATCCCGAAAGAGTGTTGTTGGAACCAGCAGAGCAAGCAGTGCATGCACCATTACCCGCGGCGGTCTTGTAGCTACCAATAGCACAAGCAACACACGACAGGCCATCATCAGACAGGGTGTAACCGGCAGAGCAAGTAAATCCAGTGTTGGAACAAACTGAATTGGCGGGACAGCTGGTGCAGGCCGAGTTACCGGACGCGGTTTTGTAGCCAGCAGGAGCGCATTGAGTGCACACTGTGCCATTGTAACCATAACCAGCATTGCAGACACATGAACTGGCTGAGGTAGATCCCGCAAGAGTGTTGTTGGAACCAGCAGGGCAAGCAGTGCAAGCACCATTGCCAGAAGCCGTCTTGTAGCTACCAATAGCGCAAGCAACACACGACAAGCCATCGCCCGACAGCGTGTAACCAGCCGAGCAGGTGAATCCAGTGGTGGAGCAAACCGAATTTGCGGGGCAGCTGGTACAGGCCGAGTTACCGGCAGCAGCCTTGTACTTATTGGCACCGCACGCCAGGCACGAGGACCCGCTCAGACCGTAGCCGGCCTGGCAAACACAGCTGCTGGAGCTGTTGGACGCCGTGGCAATTGTTGTGGTGTTGGCGGGGCAATTCGTGCACGCGCCATTACCGACCGTGGCCTTGTAGGTACCGATCGCGCACTCCAGACACGCCAACCCGTTCGAATTGAGGTAGTAGCCGGCCTGGCACTGTGCCGACGACGAGGTCAGGCATGGCAGCTGCGGGCGCAGGTAGATGCTGGTCAGGTCGAACGCGAAACGGATGTAGGCGTGTGTGGTGAAGGAGTCCGAGTTGCAGCTGGGGTAGAACATCCACTGCGGGCACCCGCCCAGACCGGACACGATCTTTTGCACATCGCCCCACGGTGCCTGGTTGGCGCATGTGAGAGCTGCGGAACAAATGTGTCAGTTGACGTGGTTTCAGATACAGTTTGACACAGCACCAATCACACACTCCACACCACACTACTTACATGTGTCCACATCATACCAGCCAGTGGTGTCAAAGTCGTAGTCCTTGTTCCAACCCGTGGAGGCCAGAGTGGCGTTATTCGTGATCTTCCACTGAGCCAGACCGTCCGACATGGCAAACGGCTTGTACTGGTACAGCATGGACGTGATGAAGCCACGGAGCGACCCGAAATCTGTAACGTGCACGGCAAACACATACTTGCCCGGCACAACGTTCATGTACAGGTCCGTGATGCGCTGCCACGCGTAGGGCGTAGTGTAGTCGGCGTCTATATTGTTATTCTATACGCAGATGTGGCAATCAAGGTACGTACTGCGCGGGCCAAATACGGTGTAGTTGGCCAGGTACAGCTCGTAGTCATTGTCGGCAGTGATGCGGACCTGAATCGGCTGAGTCTGCGCCGTCTTGGCACCAATGGTGTAGCCCAACATCGGGTTCGTGCTGGTCATGATCAGATCCACCGGGTCAGTGTACGGGCAGGTCGTCACTCCTGCAGCCGATGTAGTAAACACCACACGCACGTAGTAGACCAGCGTAGCACCGCTCAGACCCGTGCAGGCGCCGCTCGGCGCGACCCACTGTGGTCGGGTGGCGTTCTTCAGCGGATCCGTGATGAAGTCTGTAAAGTTTTGACCGTAGGCATTGGTGACAGCGGGCGGAGTGGAGCACGACACGGCAGAGCTCCATCCAGTCGTAGTGGTGTACGATGTGGTGGTCCATGCGGCTGCCGGACCTGTCGTGGTGATGAACCAGTTGGCCATACCAGTCTGCGTGATCAGCGTGCCCTTGTACCAGATGGACGCGATCAGACCGGATGTTTTGCCACCAAAGTTGGCCACGGTGAATGCGGCCACTGTTTGACCCGGCTGCACCCAGAGCGTAAAGTTTTGCATGCGGTCCACCGAAGTGGCCGGGATGACATCGGATGCGAGGTACGAGTTGTCGGCGTAGCGCGGACCACTGACCTTCACACCGCTAACAACCGCCGACCACTGATCGTCGGCGGCGACACGAACCTCCAGCGGCATGTTGCATATGGCATTCACGACGCCCACGCTGTAGACAACCCACAAAGGCGCGGTGATGAGCATTAGAGAGAGCGTTAAACGTGAAGTGAACTGGAGTTCCGAGTACGGAACACGCGATATAGCTAGCCGGCGTCATCTGCCAGGCCAGAGCACCAATCTGCGCGTAGCCGCTGACTGGCCAAGCGTCGATTGGTTATTATCCGGCGAGGCGGCGTCGTGGCAACACGGTACTCACTTACGTCATTTACAATTTTACACTGGATATATCTGGTGGGCGGCGTGCACGTGGCAGGCATACATCTGCGCGCATACCTGCCGGCTCGTACACGGTGTCGCGGTATGGAGGCTGCGACAATCGACAATTCGACATGGGATTGCTCTCTCCATACTTGGTTCATGGATGGGTACTCTGCGTAAGGCAGCGATATAGCTCAAAGGTTTACGGTGTTGCAATAAATGTGAACCTTTAGCTATATCGCTGCCTTCCGCAAACACAATCTCCTGGCAGACTATATATGTAACGTCGACTAGCGAGTTAGGTAATCTCTATTGGCAGCTATGTATGTAAACGTCGAATAGGCAGTGATGTAATCTGAGTCTTACTGTGGCACTCATTGCCATACGTAGACGGATATCAGTGCTACTGTGGCCTCATTGCCATACGTAGACGGATATCTAAGCAGTTGACAGCTGCACATCAGATCATCAAAGTCGCCGATTTGCAACACACTATAATGACGCGCCGCCAATTTGACCTGGACGCGCTGGTGCGGCCCAACATCCTCTCACTGCGGCCGTATCGGTGCGCGCGTGATGACTACTCCAGTGGCATCCTGCTTGATGCCAACGAGAATGCATTTGGGTCCGTGGTGTCGGAGGCCCCGCAGTCTCCATACAGCGCAGAAGTACATAGCACGTATAAATATACAACTTGACATCTATAGAACCTGCATCGCTACCCCGACCCGCATCAGGCAGAGTTCAGGCGGCTGTATGCACAGTTTCGTGGCTTGGAGGGCAGCGGCGAGCTGGATGGCGGCCTAGAGCAACGCGTGTTCATGGGCGTCGGCAGCGACGAAGTTATAGACATTTTATTCCGCGTGTTCTGCCAGCCCAACTCTGCGCATACGAATGGTGATTATGGTGCCCCGCAAGACTGTGTGGTCTCCTGCCCGCCCACGTACGGCATGTATGGCGTGTCGGCCGCCATCAATCAGGTGCACTGTCTGCACGTGCCGCTACTTGCTCCAACTTTCCAGCTGGACACTGACAAGGTTCTATATAGTAACTTTATATAGCATGGCTTATGTATTTAACGATATACAGCTAATAGGCACAATCGAGTCACCGCCGCCTGGACGTCAAGTGAAAATGGTGTTTCTGTGCTCACCGGGGAATCCTACTGGTGTCGCATTACTCACGCAAGACATGCTTCGAGTGCTGGACTCGGCGTACAAAGGCTTGGTGGTGGTGGATGAGGCGTACATTGACTTTGTCACGACCAGTGCTGATGCCGGTGGCCGCGGCAGCATGGTGCCCTGGCTGTCCAAGTATCCCAACTTGGTCGTGATGCAAACGCTGTCAAAATCCTTTGGCATGGCCGGTGTGCGGCACGTGTGATGTTCATCTCTCAATTATAAGGCTTCATGCAAACAATTTAATGAGTAGATGCGGCGTGGCATTGGCATCGCCGGGGATTGTTCGCCTTATGAACATGGTGAAACCGCCATACAACATCTCCACTCCGACATCCATGCTGGCCCGATCAGCAATGTCCGCCGACGCTATTGCTTGTCTGCGCGCCAAGATAGCCGCCATATTAAAGCAGAGACAATTATTGGAAAAGACGCTTTTAGCCGCGCCAGGTGTCGCAGAGATATGTGGTGGCTGGGACGCCAACTTTCTACTGGTGCGCATGCGGGACATTGGGCCACACTGCACCGCCAACCAAGTGGCCGAGCAGCTGTACCGCCAGCTGGCCGACGCCGGGGTGGTGGTGCGATTTCGAGGCGGGGAGTTACACTGCGCGGGGTGTCTGCGTGTCACGGTGGGCACTGCAGATGAGAATGCCCAGCTGATGGAATTGTGGCCAAGAGTTATTCATCGAATAATGTCCCAATAGTTAGCACTAAGAAAGCTAATCAAACTACATGGCATTCACTTGATATATTTGCTCAGACATAAGGCCTTCGAGGCCAATATATTGAAACATATATGGCTGATGGAATTGTGGCCAAGAGTTATTCATCGAATAATGTCCCAATAGTTAGCACTAAGAAAGCTAATCAAACTACATGGCATTCACTTGATATATTTGCTCAGACATAAGGCCTTCGAGGCCAATATATTGAAAATTATATGTTTCAATTTGGAGTTCGCACAACAACAAGATCATACAAGTACGGATCGACAATCTTCGCTTTGAAATCTGCCATATTGTATGACAAATGACCACCCGGAAAAGATTCAAACCTGAGCTTTCTCTTCTTGTCCAGCTCAAGCAGCCCAATCCAATCCTACCACATAAGAATGATACAATGTGATAAACCAAGTTTGCTGATTACCTCTTTGTAGATCGGCTGTTCTTTCAACGGAATTAATCGTTTTTGAGAATCATAAAACTCGAACCGAGCTGACGTTGGTGGAACAATGACAGTATCCTTCTCAAACACTGCCATCACAAAGAGGTTCAGTGAACTTAGCCGAGACTAGTATTCCTTGTTCACAGTGTTTTCGTTGTTGATATCCGCCAAAAATGTATTTTTCTGAGGATATTTGTCAACCTTTTTCCGATTCTAAACTCTGAACGTTATATTTGGAACTCAAAATGGCGAACCTTATAATACTGAGCGGAAACCACGCTGGACTGGAATGGTTTCCAATATACCATGCCATTCACAAGGGCGCGGGAGGCACTGCACTTCAGTTTTGAGCTTCCAGCACACTCTGGAATATCGGCAGTCCCAGCATGTGGCGACCCGAGAGTGATCAGACGGTTAACCGGAGGATCGTTACAACGTTCAACGTAAGCACGTTAAAGAGACCGCATTGCGAAAATCCAAGAGCATTGAAACCGTCTGCCAGTTTGGGGTCCGCCTTCAATTGCGTACAAACCGCTTGTACATGGCTGTCAGTCAACACATAAAGGAAGAGCCAGACGTACTTGCTGAGTGGCATTCCCGAAAATTGACACATATCGTCCACGCGCGCTTGTTACTCCCATTCGCAATGTATGAATGTACACATTACCAAGCGATTTTTTGATGGTGGCGATTTGTTGCGACAAACCGCTGCTGCTGGCCCCAGAACCTTGCCAAATTACAATAGGGCGGTGATGAGCGGCCGCCATCGACGAACGTATTGTAAGAGCGGTCAGCACTGCAAATAGCACGCACTTGAGCAGAACAATCGACATAACAGCAAGATGATGAGCAGTTTGGGACGATATCAGCTATATTTATGTCAGCAGAAGCGTGCTAGTTTCAGATAAAGTGCTGGAATCGTATAGGCCTCTATCCAATCATCACAAACTGGCTAGTTTCAGTCGCGGTACGGGAAGTCTCATATTAAGTGCTGGAATATTGTGGCTCATATATTACTATTACGGAATTGTATCATGTTACTGTGTACTGGGGTCTACGACAGATATATTTTTCGGCAGAATTTTGAGGCGTTTTCTTCGGCGGCATCTTTCCTTTCCTGAAAAGAAATTAAAATGACCGATCAAATTGAAATTGGCGACATCTTCCCCAGCTGCTCGTTCAATGGACAATGCACCATTAGTGGCGGCGTTGTGGAAGACAGAATGACGATTTGGAACTGGAAGAAAACTGTCTAGTGCCGTTGTCGCCGGGTCCCTCGACCATAGCGTGTGCCCTAGTCCTGCGTGCGGGAGACTACATTGACCCCCAACGGTGAACAATCCCCATTTATGGGAATCGAACGGGAACCTGCGGGCGGTAGTAGTTGGCCACGTGTGAACTGATACCTGGTCGGAGCACATTCTGACGCGAGCTGAGTATAGAAGGAGAAGATGCAGACGTGGATGGCG
>JAZDSV010000115.1:0-21307 GCA_036784855.1 Aphelidium insulamus | reverse complement strand
GTTCGGGACATTTTGTGAAATGTTGATGGATTTTCTTCCGCGGCAATGTTTTACCATTATATATTCGCAGCTCACATTGAGTTTACGTGTCCCTTTTTTCGCGCAAAATGACGTGGCTGTCAGCCCCGCATTTGGTCAGTGCTGCTTTTCCAAATTCATTACGTAGTATATTTTAGTCTGCCCTGATATTATCAGGATTAAAATCCAGTAGTCATTATTTGAATGCATTAATTGTGTTTGCAGGAATTAATGCAATATATTTATAGGCAGAGTAGATTTGCCGATGGAACCGGTGTGCGCTTACAGCGAAGGGAAAATTGTATTTAGAATGTCGAGTTCTCAATGGACTCCAGACGAGCTGCGATAAATGCGTGTTGGTTTTCATGATGCGCCGCTGTGTGTTCAGACTACGTATTAAGGATGAGGATAATGTAGAAGGTGAAGAATTCGCTGGCCGTTATTTTACCAATTTTTATTAAGGTAGCATCATTTGCGGGTATCATCGTGTTAAAGAAAACTTTGTTTGTAAAATGCACTGAAGTTAATGCCAAATGAAATTGCATCATTAATTCCCAGATAAAAACTAAGGGTGTAAGACAATTCATCTTATTTGTATTTCATCATCCTTTTCTACCAAAAATAGAATATTGTGATTTGAGTATTTCGTTTAGTTTGTTTATTTGTTGATGGCGGTTTGGGGCATTTTTGCGACTTAAGTATCTAATTTCAAAAGGATCTCATCTTCCTGAAATAAAATTATCGTATACTGAATAACTTTGTTTTCAACATCCTTTCATTTTCAATTAAAAATTTAAAATAAACTTAATTTAGCGGAAATATTTTCATGAAATACTATTATTTACCACTCACTTTTATTTACTTCATGTAAATCAAAATCGTGGTAACTACGAAGATATTTACCAGGTGATTCAACTAAAGTATTCAGGTAAAGAGGCTGATGCACTGCTCGCCAATTTAAAATATTGTCATGATGCGGTATAGGTGCCCCATACAGACAATACGGCAAGTATCATACAAGGCCTGGAGCCGATTGGCAAAATGATGTAGAACTGCATGGCCTAAAGCGAAAATTACCGATGCGCAAAAAGATTTACCCTTGGAAATGCATATACGCGCTAGCTGTTGAACACCGGCGAATTAAACCTCTACATTATTGAGCTAAAAATTATTTAACCCGCATATTATTAGAAATCTAATAAATAGACAACATATATATTTGTCCATTTTTGTTGCCGCCACAGCAACATTGCGATTAAAATATGTAAGCTCGTTTAGGAATGGCCGATACTATTTTTTGGGGCAAGCCAGCGACTGAATTAGTAGCGGGGTAGTTTCTAGCGGTTTTGTTATTGGTGTTTTATTTATGAGTTTCAGCTTCAACACTCCTAGCCCAGCGCAGTTGATACAACGTTATGTTGTTTAACGTTTTGTTTCTAAACATTAGTAGTATTCGCTATTGCATTTATTATTATATTTCCACGAGTATGTAGGTCATCGGATGTTGTTGAATTATGAAACCATTTACCGTGCGGTCAATGACGCATTGTAAGTAATACGAAGGCTATATGCCGTAATACATTAGCGTGTATAATTTATTATCATTAGCACTATTGTTTATCTATAGGCTTGCTCGTTTTAGGTTATATGGTAGATGTAAGTAATCTTTATCGCCTGCTGTTTTGTTAAGTGTAGTGTTTTGTGTTATTAATTTATACAATCTCATCGATTCAATGGGAATCAGATTTCTGAAAGTAAAATTGGCGGCGAAGCTTATTCAAGCTTAAGAATTAACTCAGGTATGTAGCTTACTTTTGAAGTAGTTGTTTGTTATCGCTGCCCATATACCATATGAGTATTCACGGTATTGTTATCACATTATTTCCTGTTTACAGAATAAGGCATCTACATGTCAACAAGGAAGAAGTTGTAGTGCTAACAGGTTTGGTATTGTTTGTAGGTTTTTGGATTGATTTCGTTTTAATACATAGTGGATGAGATTGTTTGATCATCCTCTCATTTGTTATTGCGCATGTTGTTCGATGGTTTGCAAGCATTGCTATACATGGGATGGAGGATAAAATTTCATTATTATATTGATCGGTTATTGATTCTGTTGTTCCTTTGCTTGTTTTCCTCCTGAAATTTGCGGGCACTTGGGGCCTAGCAGAAAATTCGATGACAGTTTTGGAAAATGTTACATCACTGTTTAAACTTCAGAGACGCAAAGTTTTTTAGATAATGTTTATTGGATTTAGCTGACAGATTACTGCCATATTGTAATACTATAGCCATCATATTTTAAATAGTGCGCCCAACGGTGAGCGATTACGTTGTTCGTTCTGCATTAAATTATTTACCCTGGCTTATCTCCAGTATTGTCGCCGAAGGGGGCTTCGTCTGAGAAGGGCGATTTTTATACAGCGCGCGCAGCTTAAATGCTGGCGTTACGTTTTCAAGAGGTCGTCGTTAGTGTCATATCTATTAACGCCGTGAGCGTTGCTAGTTTTTGCGTTTTGTCAAGAATCTTTAGATGCATTATTAATAATAAGTTTATTATTATTAGCAGTATCGTTGGGTCAAAATACTTTCTTGTGATTTACCATTTGTTAGACGCTATTCTTTTATTTTCGATTTTTTATATCACGAATCAATTAATAATTAATAATATAAATTGTACCATATCCGCTAAGGTAGCGAAGCCACTTCCGACTAGGGGCAGTTTTCTGGTATACTGAGATTAATATTTTGCTTCAGAGTCGCTGCCGTTTTGCCGGTACGCAACGAAACATTTTAAATTTATTTGAGAATTGAAATCTGCAGATGATTTTCATTAGTATATCCAGAATTTTATCGATACCATTTTTCACCTTTTTGTATACATAGTCTGAGTGTTTAATAGGGGTAGAAATGGGCTCATAATGCTGTGGCATCGAGAATTTCGATTCGATAAATAATATGAATGTGAATGAGCATTGTAACAACTACCACTTCATACCGATAGGTGAAGTTTCAGATCTGTTTATGGCAATACTTTAACTGACTGTTTGAGGTTCCTGATTTGTTTTTCGAATTTGTTTTTGATATATTCTTTTCGCTCAAAGTTTTTAATATTTTGTGCCGCTTCCATTAAAGATGATCTAACACTTTCTGTTTCTTCTTCGCATTACGTTCTAGACTCCCAATACTGCAACTATACAACTCGCCACGGGTATAGTAATAGATGTTAAATTGCCGCTTGTCGATTATGAGCATCGCCAAAGAGATTACAATAGTAAGAGGTTTCTGAAAATTAATTCAGGTTTGCATAATACCCACTACCTGTACATCACTTGTCATTTGCTTCAGATAGTCATCTTACCATCGCTATATATTAAATCCGTTTTGTATATTTATTTGACGATGAACTACATTATGGATTATTACAAATATATTATTAAAATAGATTTTAAAAAAACACTAGTACAAACACCATGATACAAATCAAGTTTCAGTTTTCCTGATTCAAAGAGTCGTCTCGGTTACACTTACGAAATTACCTAGCTTAATGAATTTGAATATTCAGCTGTTCCAGGGATCTGCAGTATCTTTTGAATAAAGACGATGAACGGCATAATCCAGATTACAGAAAAAAAGAAAAGCATTGAAAAAATATTTAATGAGCATAGTCTCAATACCTAACATTATTTTGTTTACTATTAGCAATAAAATATTATAAAATTTTCCTTTATATTTAAGGGATTAAGAAAATACTGTTTTATTAACGCCAACAATACAGAAAATGTCAAAGAAAACGATTTGGGCGAAGGTTATTGCAATTGGCTCTGAGCCATTGCCGCCGCAAGATGTTTAATGTTGAGTCACTTGCTTTCTGATCTGTTTTGACGGCCAATTTCACTCAGTTTCATCGATCCTATCCGATCACTTCACTTCTTTCTATTGAGGGCAATATGATCTTGTCTTGTATTGGGAAGTGGACTTCGTAGTTTCCAGGCGACCCAGTCGCAGTTCTAAAATTGATCTGTTTTGTTTTTTCTAGTATACTGTCTTTTCGAAACCTTTTTCGTTGTCTATTTTTTTATCGTTTTTATCAAGTATTTAAAATCAAATTTATTCGCAGAGTTTTCATGCGCTAGGTTTTGTATCGCTATTTGTGCTTTTAGACTTGAAACATTACTGAAGTTTCATTGGTCCCGAAATTATGGGAATTAATTTAATTCTGCAAATAGAGTTATTGAAATATTTTAGAAGTTTATTTATTCTTTTACTGTTATTTTTTCGCGATTATATACTTGTTGCTTATTTAGATCTATTTTTTGAATATGTGTTGTGCAATTGGTTGTTGATCTCGAACCAGATTACACCATAAAAGCGAAGATTATGTCGCAATTTCGAACTTGTTTGTTTGCGGGATACAGTTTAGAACTCCACAGCAACCACATGGATGAAATACGTTCGTTTTATATGATGATCTTTATAATGAGTCGGTTTTTAAGGCAATGGAAGCTAGCGCCGGATTCATTCGTAAATATTATTATGAAAATCGTTTCTTTTGGCCTTGCCGAATGGAAGGACAGCTAAAAGGCAATAAATAGTTCAAAATGCGAGTTTCAGAAGTGAATAAAAATCTTATATGATATTGTGACTGAACGAAGGATTTAGAATTGCTGTGCGTATTTGCATGGGTTGCTCAAATGTCATTTGTCATGCAACGTCTAGTAAGGGGATACATGATCTGGTATTCATTGGATTACATGAAAAGAAGAACTTGCGGGCCAAATCTACCTGTTTCAAAAATCAAATAACGCTATTAACATTATCAGTTGATTAGTATTACCTCGTCGCGTTCGCCATTATCGGTATAACAGTTTATTGCCACGAGAATGCCATTGAACCCGACATGTGCGTTATGCCCGCAGCTGAAAATTTGTTTAGCCAGATCAAATCAACCCAAGGAGAGATAATGTTTAATAAAATCATCGGTGAGAACAAGCGATAGTCATTGGTATCGAAGGATGACAAGTAGTAAATATACGCGTTCTTTGATAGTTATTAAAGAAGGCACCTTCGTCTTCAAGTTCTTCGAGAGGAGTAGCTAATCAATTACAAATAAATACGAATATATATAGCGATTTTCATATGTTTGTAGTTGAACGGAAATTTAATTAGGATTTTGATTTTAAATATATTATTACTGATATAGATTTGCATCACTGGATTGTACGAATGAGTTTCACAGAAGCAGCCTAGTAAAGATGCGAACTGTGAAAAGAAACGCATTAAACGTAGCCTTAGGGAATAATTCACATTAAGTCAAGCATCAATTGAATGATCGCATTGTTTAAAACCTATGGAAACTCAAATACTGCATTTATTTTGGATCATAAAGACATAACTATGCTAATTATATTCAGACTTATATATATGATACTGTTTTGCCGCATATAAATTTGGATCACGGCAAGTTAAATTGATATTGTCTCTGCAATGAAATTATTTTTATAGTAATCAGCGATGAATACGTTATCTTCATTACCATTGATATGAGGTTAAAGATATTTTATTTGGTATTTTGTATTCGGCAGTGTATTAATAGTCGATTTAGGATGAGGGTATTATGATTGTGATTAATTATTGCATTGTTGAGCGAAGCTCCAAGATACTGTAAGCCCTCATTTCGAAGGGCTTTTTTGTTTTGTCAGTTACATTAGCTTTACAAGTTGTTAATGCTGATTTTAAAGCGTTTATCACATTTTACTGTACGGCAAGTTATTGCCGCGATTTACTGTCGTACGTAATACTGTAGCTAAAGATGATTTGTCATGTTCTTGTTCGATTTGCCTGAACCACTCATCGCTTCAATGTTTTGATTTTCATGGTATCATTGCCAAATCAAATAATTGCAAACCACTTTGGATATAACGATTAACATGTTTTAGCTAATTTGCGGTCGTTTTCTTGTTTGTAATAATGAAATTAAAGCACCTTTCACTAATGTACTGCTCTGGCGATGTTTTCAAATATCAACTTTTCTTTGGCAACTGAATGCTCTCACAAATCTTTTCTAAAATATAATGTTCGAGTTTAAGATGTACAATATTTTGCAGGTAAGGATAAAACACAAGATGTGTTCTTCCATATCTTTAATCACTTACACCAATTAGGTAAGCAAGTTATTTTAACTGCTGACCGCGCTCCTGTAGACATTCAAGGAATTGAACAACGTTTATTAAGCCGTTTCAAATGGGGACTAAGTGCAGACTTACAAGCTCCGGGATTAGAAACCCGTATTGCTATTTTAGAAAAAAAGATTTACAACGAGGGCATTCAGTTGCCAAAAGAAGTTGTTGAGTATTTAGCTTACAGCATCACTTCAAACGTACGTGAATTAGAAGGTGCTTTAATTTCATTATTAGCTCAGTCTTCTTTAAACAAGAAAACGATTACTTTAGAATTAGCTAAAAACATGATCGATAAATTCGTGAAGAGCACTGCACGTGAAGTATCTATCGATTATATCCAAAAAGTGGTTTGCGATTATTTTGATTTGGCTATTGATACCATGAAATCAAAAACACGTAAACGTGAAGTGGTTCAGGCCCGTCAGATAGCAATGTATTTTGCTAAGAACATGACCAAATCATCTTTAGCTACAATTGGCATGCATTGCGGTGGTAAAGATCACGCGACTGTATTACACGCTTGCCGTACAGTAAATAACTTAATGGATACTGATAAACGCTTTAAAGCTTATATCGAAGAATTAGAAAAGAAAATCAGCATTAGCAACTAACAAAACAAATATAACTGACAAACAAAAAAGCCCTTCAGAAATGAGGGGCTTTTTTTATAGTATCTTGGGCTTCGCTCAGACAACGATTCCCGTAATTGAGTATAATCGCAATCACTTCCTAATTACCCTCATGCACAAAGTCATTTCGAGTAAATACCCTTACCGGATACAAAGCCGCAAAGAAACCTATAAGCATTATCAGACTAATAATCCAAACGAAATCTTTAGCCTCCATATCAATTGGGTAATAGGGAATAACATATTCATCGCTTGATTCTATAAAATGGAATTTCATTTGCAGAAGACAAACTATCAAGCCAAGAAACAAACCTAACCCCGCACCTATTGCCGTGATCAAGAATCCCTCGCCCATAAAAATGCGGCTTATCAAAGTATTATCTGCACCAAGGCAATATAAAGTCTGAATATCTTTCTTCTTTTCTATAATTAGCATAGTTAAAGTCCCTATAATATTAAAAGTTGCTATGATCAAAATAAATGCGAGTATTATAAATGTCCAGAGCTTTTCCGACTCTAAGGTTTTAAACAATACGTCATTCAATTGATAGCGGTTTTTTAATGTGTAATTATTCCCTAAGGCTGCATTTAATTGCGACTGCACTTCTTCCAGATTCGCATCTTTATTTAAACTTACTTCTATTGAGGAAACTTCATTCGTACAATCCAGTAATTCGCGTGCCAGGTCTATATCGGTAATAATATATTTAAAATCAAAATCATTATTCAGGGAAAAAACCCCTGAAGGAAAAACATATTTCTGATTAAAATTATCTTCCGGATTCAGACTTTCTTCTAAACCTCTTTTAGGACTATATATCGCTACCTGCTCTATTAAATTATTGATATTTATTTGTAATTGATTAGCTACTCCTCTTCCGAAAACCGCGAAACGGTCATTACCGTGCTTTAATTGAAAGGTGCCTTCTTTAATAACAGAATCAAAACGCGTTACTGTTTTAAAATTGTCATCAACTCCCATTATAGTAACTATCGCTTGTTTGTCACCGTGTTTTATTAAAGCATTATCACTAATGACACTTGAGATCTGACTTACTCCTTGGGTTGATTTGATCTTGGCTAGAAAATTTTCGTCGGCCACAAAAAATTTTCCCTTTGCGGGCATAACTTTTATGTCGGGTTCAATGGCATTATATAAATTGGCAATAACTCCTGTTAAACCATTCATAGCCGATAAAATAATAACGAGAGCCGCGGTAGTTAAAGCAATAGCTACAATACTAATCCAACTGATAATGTTAATAGCGTTATTTGATTTTTTTGAAACCAGATAACGCCGGGCTATGTGAAACGATAAATTCAGGTTTATTTTTTTAGAAGTTCTTCTATTTTCATGGCATAATCCAATGAATCATCAATGAAAAATACCAGATCGGGCACAACACGCAATTGTTTACCCACTAAATTACCAAGACGTTTACGTATAGCCGCTTTTTCTTCTTGCACTAAATTAAAAATAGCTTGACGGTCTTTGGTAGCCATAATACTTAAATACACTTTAGCAATTCCTAAATCGGGACTAACTCTCGTTTGAGTCACAGTAATAAATGCGCCTCCAAAAAGGTTTTTTGATTCACTTCTGAAAATTTCCGCAAGTTCTTTTTGAACTAATTTATTTACCTTTTGCTGTCTAACGCTTTCCATTCAGCAAAATTAAGCAAAAAGAAGCTGTTTTCGCTAATAATATTTACCACGAATGGATCCAGCGCTGAAAGCTTACCCATTGCCCCTTAAAAAAGCTCATTTCATTATAAAGATCATCATATAAGCCAATTTGTATTTCTCCATGTGGTTCTTTGTAGGTTCTAAATAACTTATCCCACCAAATAAACAAAGTTCCGAAATTGCGACCATAATCTTCCTTTTTTATACTATGGTGTAATCTGTGTGCGGGTGGACTTATCAGGATCCAACGGCCCACCCAACCAAATTTACTTTTAATATCAGCGTGCAACACATAAGCATATACTTCCCGGAAAAAATAGATCCAAAATAAATGTTGTAAGGGTGCGCCCATAATCGCGAAAAAAATAACAGTAAAAAAAGAATAAATAGAAGCTTCTAAAAAATGGCCCCGCGCATTGGTGAACAAAGTAAACTCTGTTGCGGAATGATGATAAGAATGTAATTCCCATAATTTCGGGATATGCATGAAACGGTGTTCGAGATAATGTTTCAAGTCTAAAAGCACAAATAAGATCAGCGGCTGCAAAACAGGCGCATGAAACTCTGCGAATAAATTTATTTTAAAATACTTGATAAAAATACTTGATAAAAAATAGGCAATACCCAACGAAAAAAACAATTGAAAGGTTTCGAAAAGACGGGTTATTGCTAAGAAAAAACAAAACAGATCAATTTTAGAACTGCGACTTGGATTCACTATAAGCTTACGAAGTCCGCTATTCTTCCAACCACTAAGACAAAGATCGATTAAAATAGCTGTGCCCGCAATAGAAAAAGTAGTGATCACAGATAGGATCGTGAAATCTTTTAATTGAGTAGCCGTCAAAAACAGATCCAGAAAAGCTTTAGGGTGACTCAACATTAAAGCCATCTTATGACGGTAATAATACATGACAACCGAAATTGCAATAACAATAGCTAAAGCCAAAAAAAGAATCGTTTTCTTTGACATTTTCTTGTAGCCTTCAGTATTCCCGGAGTTATCCATTTGGCGTTAATAAAACTTAATTGTTTTCTTAATCCCTTAAATATAAAGAGAATTTTATAATATTTTGTTGCTATCTTCGTTACGGCATTATGGGTAAACTTTTTTCCGTATTAAAATATGTTAAGGGTTATTGGGGCTATGCTTCATTAAATATTTTTTTCAATATACTTTTTTCTTTTTTTTCTGTAGTATCATTAGCATTAGTTATGCCGTTCATGGATCTTTTATTCAAAAAAGATACTGCGGATTATTCTAAGGTTTTGGCTGAGCCTATTCGAAATTTTTCATTAAGCACAGATTATTTCGTAAGTGAATTTAACCGAACGATGGCTTCTTTTATTATTGAATCAGGAAAAGCTGAAGCCTTGTTTTTGATTTGTATCATGGTGTTTGTACTAGTGTTTTTTAAAAATCTATTCCGTTACTTGGCTATGTATTTTGTAGCGCCAATCCGTAATGGCGTAGTTCGTGATCTGAGAAATAAATTACTTTCTAAAACCTTGGATCTTCCTTTATCTTACTATAGCGATGAACGTAAAGGTGATATCATGAGCAGAATGACAAGTGATGTACAGGAAATTGAATGGAGTATTATGCAAACACTGGAATTAATTTTCAGAGAACCTCTTACTATTGTAATCTCTTTAGCGATGCTCGTATCGATAAGCGGCTATTTAACTTTGTATGTATTACTTTTCTTACCCGTGGCGGGTTTAATAGTTGCAATTATTGGGAGGAGTCTAAAACGTAATGCGAGAAAAAGTAAAGAGATGTTAGGTCATCTTTTTAATATCATGGAAGAAACTCTGGGCGGCTTAAAAATTATTAAAGCCTTTACAGGCGAAAATTATATCAAAAGTAAATTCGAAAAAACAAATCAGGATTTTTATAAACAGTCAGTTAAAGTGTACCGTAAAACGGATCTGACTTCACCTATCAGTGAAGTGGTAGTTGTTGGAATTTTAATGCTCATTCTTTTTATTGGTGGCAATATGGTGCTATCGGAGTCGGGAGTTCTCAGTGCCGCAGCGTTTATTGGTTATTTCGCCGTTGCTTCTCAAATTGTACCACCTATTAAACAAATTACTCAGGCTTATAATAACATACAAAAAGGTGTAGCGTCTGAAGAACGTATCAGTAAAATTCTGGATGCTGAGATCACTATTGTAGAAAAAGAAAATGCTAAATCAGTTGCAGATTTCAATTCTCAAATAGAGTTTAAAAATGTTTCATTTGCGTACCGTAAAGGCGACAGCGGTTATGTATTAAAAAATATTAATCTCAGTATACCAAAAGGAAAAACCATTGCCCTAGTCGGACAAAGCGGAAGTGGTAAAACTACCTTAGCGGATATGGTTCCGCGGTTTTATGATGTGGATGAAGGTGAATTATTAATTGATTCGGTGAACGTAAAAGATCTGAAAATAAAAGAACTGCGCGGATTAATTGGCATGGTATCACAAGAAAGTATTTTATTTAACGATACTGTATTTAATAATATCGCTTTTGGTATTAATAATGCATCTAAAGAAGATGTTATTAAAGCCGCTAAAATTGCCAACGCTCACGATTTTATTGTTGCGTTGCCTGATGGATATGACACTAACATTGGCGACCGCGGCGGAAAATTAAGTGGTGGCCAACGCCAGCGTTTAAGCATTGCACGCGCAGTATTAAAAAATCCGCCAATATTAATTTTAGACGAAGCGACCTCGGCATTGGATACTGAGAGTGAAAAATTAGTTCAGGATGCTTTAAGTAATTTAATGCAGAACAGAACAAGCATAGTAATCGCTCACCGTTTAAGCACTATTGCAAATGCTGATGAAATTATAGTATTACAATATGGCGAGATTGCGGAACGAGGCAATCACGATCAGCTCATCCAACAAAACGGTATCTATAAAAAACTTTGCGATATGCAGAGTTTTAAGTAATTGATCTCTTTGTTATTTTCCAAAACCTCCAATAGAGAATCAGGCCTACAAAAACAAGGCTAAAAGTAAGTGCCCACCAAATTCCAATTACCTCGAGCTTACATACAAATCCAAGAAAATAAGCTAAAGGCAAAGCAAGGATCCAATAACCGATCAATGTTACATATGTAGGAAATTTTACATCCTCCATCCCACGTAACATGCCAATGGAAGTTACTTGCAAACCATCGAACAACTGAAATACTCCTGCAATAACAAGTAATTTGGAAGATAGATCCAAAATAGTCTCATCGCTTGTAAAGAATTTCGGTAAAGCATTATTAAACAGCACAAAGATCAATCCAAAAAAACCCATGCAAACCAATACCAATAAAACCGCCATGTTACCCGCTTTTCTAACTTCTTCCCTTTTTTGTTGAGCAGCGAAATTGCTTACACGAATGGTAGATGCACTACTTATTCCACTTGCGAACATGTAAGTAAACGAAGCTAATGTGATAGCAATGCCGTGGGCGTCAATTTGCTCCTTACCAAAATGACCGGCCATGAATAAAGCGATAACAAACGCTGCTACTTCAAAAGTAAACTGCATACCTGAGTTAATTCCAATTTTCCAAAGCGAGCGTAAAGCTTCGCCGCCAATTTTTACTTTTTTCCAGAAACGTCTGATTCCATTAGTCTGTGGATTGTATAGGATGTAACACAAAAACACTACACCCATAAAACAGCGGGCGATAAAAGTTGCCCATGCTGCACCCATATAACCTAAAACAGGCAAGCCGCATTTACCATAGATTAAACAATAATTCAGAACAATATTCAATAAATTACCTACTACGCTAATGTACATTGCGGCACGCGTATTACTTAAACCTTCGGCGTATTGCTTACAAGTAAAAAATAACGAGATTGGGATCATTGAAAAAACCAGTACATTAAAAAATGGTTTCGCTAATTCAACAACATCCGGTGGTTGCTGCATATAGATCATTAGAGGGCTAAGAAAATATAATAGTAAAAATGCAATGACGGATACCACTATGTTTAGAAACAAAGCGTTCTTAAACAACATAGCTTTACGTTCAGTATCATCTTTAACATGCGCTGAAGATACTAAGGGTGTTGAAGCGAAACTCATGCCAATGCAAAACACCAATAGCAAAACAAAGATACCATTCGAGAATACCCCCGCTGCTAATTCAGTCTTGCCTATTTGCCCCAAAAAATAATTATCGGCCATTCCTGTAAACACATGACCTATCTGTGTTGCTATGAGTGGCAGCGACAAAAAAATGGTTTCTCTTATATGTTGTCTATTTGTTAAGGTTTTCACAATAGTTTTTTATGCGGGTTAAATGAACCCGCATTTACGTTTTTATCCGAATAATGTAGGGTTTTAGTTCGTGACAATTCGTACATGGGCCCATATACACATCATAACCTTCTTTTAAAGTGGCAGCAGTTGCATCAGCATATTTTGCCTGAATAGCTTTTAGTTGAGCATCACCTGGTGTATAAATATCTTCGGTAGTTGAAGTCCCGCCTGATTTTGATTTACATGAGTAAATAAAAAGTGAGAGAACAGATAATATGGTAAGAATATGTAATTTCATGAAAAATATTTCCGCTAAATTAAAGTTTATTTTGGAAACCGCAATTGAAATAATTGTTAAGGATGTTGAAAAGCAAAGTTATTCGGTATACGATAATTTTATTTCAGAAGATGAGATCGCTGTTTTTTTGAGTAAGGTAAAGGTATTAGAGTCGCAAAAATTATTTAAACAAGCCGCCATCGGTAATAAAACAGAAAAGCAAACGAATACTCAAATCCGCAGCGATTCTATTTTTTGGTTAGAAAAGGATGATGAAACCCTTTCCTTCTTTTTAAATAAAATAGATGAATTGATCTTGCACCTTAACCGTAGTTTTTATCTGGGAATTAATGATCATGAATTTCATTTGGCACATTATTCTTCGGGTGCATTTTACAAAAAACACAAAGACGCCTTTAAAAGCGATGATGCCCGCAAGATAAGCGTGATTCTTTACCTTAATAAAAATTGGGTAAAATCAAATGGCGGCGAATTAAAATTGTATTTTGAGCATTCAGAAAGAACTATTGAACCTATTGGCGGACGACTGGTAGTTTTCGAAAGCCATTTAGAACACGAAGTTCTTGAAAGTAAAACGGATCGCTACAGTATTACGGGTTGGCTAAAAAGAAAGGCTCTTGCTTTTTAGAGATCCTGAGCTAAGCTCAAGATGACTATAAGAGAAACAAAAAAACCCGCATCAGAGCGGGCTTTAAAAATTTGGTGCTAGAGCTACTTGTTCTCAAGCTATGTGCGCGTCGAAATCAAACGTGAAGTGATTCCTTTTTCTTCAACAATTCTTCTTCACCTTCTACATTATCCTCATCCTTAATACAGCAATCCACCGGACACACAGCGGCGCATTGAGGTTCATCATGAAAACCAACACACTCTGTACATTTATCACTTACAATAAAATATAGGTCCATTGAAACGGGAGTTTGGGGATCGTCAGCATTTGCTTCTAAACCTGAATTTTTTCCCTTAAACATGCCTTTTACACCGGTTCCATCGGCAAATCTCCACTCTGCCCCGCCTTCGTATATTGCATTATTAGGACATTCCGGTTCACAAGCCCCACAATTAATGCATTCGTCTGTAATTTTAATAGCCATTTTACTTAGTTTTGCATCCTGATAGCTATCAGGACAGACTACAAATATACTACGTAATTATGAATTTGGAAAAGAGAAAAGCAGCTTTTGTTAAATGCGGTTTGTTTATTACACGTCATTTTAACGCTAATTGGGACGAAAAAGAGAAGGGTTTACATGAAGGGCTCAATCAATTAATTGCAGGCGCTTATATATATAATGGCTGGTTCATTAAGGAATTTGTAGAAGAAGCTCTTAAAAACATTGCCGCCATGCTGGAAGAAAAATCCATCAACGATTTCACAAAGAATATTCCCGAACCTAAACCACAAAAAACAGTTGCTTTAATTATGGCGGGCAATATTCCTATGGTGGGTTTCCATGACCTGATGTGTGTGCTATTAAGCGGGCACAAAGCCTTATTGAAACTATCATCAGATGACAATGTGTTAATGCCTTTTTTTATAAAACTACTTGAACATTATGAACCCGGTATCGGGGAAAATATAAAATTCAGCGGTGCCAAACTTATGGACTTTGATGCTGTTATTGCCACGGGTAGCAATAATACCGCGACTCATTTTCAATATTATTTTGGGAAATACCCAAATATAATCCGCAAGAACAGAACCTCAATAGCCGTTATTACAGGTAAAGAAAGCCTAGAAGATCTCAAAAATTTAGGTCGTGATATTTTTCTTTATTTTGGTTTAGGCTGCAGAAATGTTTCCAAACTTTTAGTTCCAAAAGGCTTTGTATTTGATCCGGTATTTGAAGCCGTTTTCGATTACAAATTCGCCGTCGATAATAAAAAATATGGTAATAATTACGATTATAACAGGGCCATCTATCTGCTGAATTTGGATAAATTCTTAGACAATAATTTCCTGATTATAAAGGAAGACAAGGGCTTATTCTCACCCGTTTCGGTGCTTTATTATCAGGAATATGAATCCGAAACAGAGCTAAATCAATACATCACAGATAATAAAGAAAATCTTCAGTGTATAGTTGGAAAAGGTCCGAATTATGTACCTTTTGGTTATTCACAACAGCCTGTTATTACTGAGTATGCCGATGGGGTTAATACATTGGATTTTTTAGTAAATTTATAATGTGTTAAGGAAACTTCTTTCTATTGCATTTTTAGTATCCGGGATACTGGCTTATGGTCAGGCCCCAACTGCTACAATTGTTGCGCCTACGGGAACAATTTGTACCCGACAAGCCGTAGTTTTTAATTCAACCACCACAAATACACCAACAGCCTTTTCCTGGACGGTTAGTCCGCCTAATGGCGTAAATTATGTTTTCAGTACCATTCAGCCATCAGTTGGAATTACCTTTTCCCTTTCAGGAGCGTATTCTGTTTCTTTAACCGTTTCTAACGCATCAGGTACTGTGACTACCTCCACTAATATTGTTGTAGCTCCAAAACCCACCGCAAGTTTTTCGGCGAGTTTAACAACTGTAGGATTTCCAAATCAGATGGATATTACAAATTTCTCAACTAACGCTAATGGTTATCTCTGGACCTTCAGTGATGGGCCCACAACAACCACGGTAACTAACGTATCACATACCTACTCTGCAAGCGGTGCTTATTCAGTTGAATTGATTGCTTCAAATATTAATGGATGTTCTGATACGTCGCGTTACAGTTTCTATTTAGCAGACTCTTCAGGCATTACACTTCCGAATTTCTTTACACCTAACAATGATGGGATTAATGATGTTTTCAAGCCAATCGCAAGAGGTTTGAGCTCATTAAAAATCCATATCTATAACCGTTTTGGAATTTTGGTATACGATTGGGATACTGTTCATGGTTTTTGGGATGGTTATACTACCAGCGGTATTCTCTGCGATTCGGGAACTTATTTTTATGTATTAGAAGCTACCGGCTTCGATGGTAAAAGCTATAAATTAAAAAGTTACCTCAATCTCTTTCGAAATTAGTTCTGCTTAAGGTTAAAAACATATCCTTTAATTACAAAAATCAAACCGCATTTACCGGCATCACAAACGTATCGTTCGAAGTTAACGACGGCGAGGTATTGGCTTTACTCGGACCAAGTGGAGAAGGAAAAACCACCCTTGTAAAATGTGTTTATGGTTTGGAAGATATTACAGAAGGCGAAATCATTTTCAATAACCAAAAAGTACTAGGTCCATCCTATAATTTAATTCCCGGTTATCCGGATATGAAATTAGTGAGTCAGGATTATTACGTTCTGGATAATCACAGCGTTGAAGAGAATATTAAAGACATGCTGATAGGGTTTACAGATGAGTATAAAGAAAAACGCAATCGGAAAATTCTTAAATTACTTGAACTCGAAAGTATCAAACATTTAAAAGCGAAAAATCTTTCATCCGGACAAAAACAGCGAGTTGCGATTGCAAGAGCCTTAACCTCATTTCCGAAATTATTATTACTAGATGAACCGTTTAGCAATCTGGATAAAATTTTAAAAGATAAATTATTTGATTTTATTATTCAGGAAGCACAAAAAAAACATTGTGGCGTGATCTTAATTACGCATCAAGCCGAAGAAGCCTTGAAATATGCCGACAGAATCGCTTTGGTAATCAGTGGAAAGATCGCGCAAATAGGAAGCAAAGAACAGGTGTATTATAAGCCGAAAAATTTAAAGATTGCAAAGACTTTAGGTGATTATAATGTAATAGAACATCTTGATTTTGAAAAAACATCACCGTATTTCAAGAATAAAAAACGTGCCTTGCTTCGTCCTGATCAGTTCAACGATTGTGCAAAAAAAGAAGCTGACATAATTGCAACAGTTATCAATTGTTTTTTTAATGGCAAATGTCACGAGTTGTTTATGCAGACTAAATCAGGCAAAGAGATCATTATCTATTCTCACAACTCTAAAGCTAAAGAAGAACAATTATTTCTCAAGATTAGATCTTCTAACTAATTATTAATCAATTAATTACTAGCTTCTGTTGTTATTTTTTCGAGAAATCTGTACCTTTGCGTTATAGTACTTAGCTCATGCGCTACACGTTACGGTTTTTTATCAGTTGGATCTTTGCAGCTATTGCAATGTATGCTGCGTTTTACATATGGCATGGAGTGGTGTTAAATGATTTCAAACAAATTCAATTTCCCATCATTTGGTTCGTTTTACTTTCGGCATTCGCATATCTTATTATCTCTTACATTTTATTCCGTGTTTTCGAAACCCGTGTGCTTGCATATTTCGATAATATAATGATGCGCGGATTTATTTCCGCATTGATTGTTGGCATTAGTTTATTTGCAATTATGACTGTGCTTCATATTTCATTCACAAAAAACATGAGTACTACTTATCTGATCACGGATTTTTGCTGGCAGATAGTTGAGCAATCTTTCGGTGCCGTATTTATTGTTTTAGCCAAACATTTTATTTTTGAACCTGATTTCGAACACGAAGAAGCTTAAAGTTTCTATTGTTCCATTACGATTAGTTCATTTTCGCAAATAAAAAAACCTGAAGGATCGCTTCAGGTTTTTTTATTTAATCTATAATAAGATTCTATTGTTCCGTTTTATTCAGATTGCTATTTCTCCTGCTATATAAGAAGTAAACTATAATTCCGATAACACCCCATATCATAAAGGCCACCCATGTTTCTTTTCTTACAAAACACATTAAGAAGATATTAAATCCAACTCCTAAACAACCTACCAGGTAAACAGCAGGAGTTCTGTACGGCCTTTCTAATTCAGGTTTTTTCTTGCGCAAGATCATTACTGCAACACATACCATAGCAAATGCTAATAAAGTTCCCATACTACACATTTCGGAAATTTTATCGATTGGTGTTAATGAAGCCACTACTGAAATAATAACTCCGATCAGCAAAGTACTCCTATATGGTGTTTTGAATGTGTCATGAAGTTTGCCAAATAAACCAAAAGGTAATAGACCATCCTTTGCCATTCCTAAGAACACGCGTGTTTGTCCTAACATCATAACTAACATCACCGACGTTAAACCGGCAGTAGCGGCTATAGTAATAATAAATACAGCCCAATTAATTCCTATTCCGGAAAACGCAGAAGCTACCGGAGCAGCCATGTCTAACTGATCGTATTTTACCATTCCTGTTAATACTAACGATACTAATATGTAAAGCACTGTACAAATTATAAGCGATGCGATAATAGCAAACGGAACATCTTTTTTCGGATTGATTGCCTCGCCCGCTTGTGTTGACACGGCATCGAAACCTATATAAGCAAAGAACACAATTGTAGCAGCCGTTAATACACCGCCAAAGCCAAATTTAAATGACTCAGTTCCGTCAGGATTAATGATAGATTGTTTCGCAGGAATAAAGGGTGTCCAGTTTTCGGTATTGATATAAAATGCTCCTACAATGATCACAAATAATACAACAGCGATCTTCACGATAACAATAACATTGTTAGTGCTTGCAGCCTCTTTAATTCCTTTTACAAGAATCATTGTTACAATCCAAGTAATAATAAAGGCAGGTAAGTTAAATGCGAAAGAAGGCGCTGCCATTCCTGCAGCCAAACATTTTTCAGTAGCTGTAGCAAGATCATTACATAAATAAATAGGCACATCAATATGAAAGAGATGGAGGAGTTTGACAAAATATCCGCTCCATGCAACAGCCACTGTTGTAGCTCCCATCATATATTCTAAAATTAAATTCCAGCCAATGAACCAGGCAAATAATTCGCCTACAGTTCCGTAAGCATAGGCATAAGCGGATCCTTCAACTGGTAATACCGAAGCGAATTCTGCATAACAGAGGGACGCAAATAAACAACCAATACCGGCAATAACAAATGATAAAGCTAAAGCTGGACCCGCAAAATTATGCGCGGCAATTCCGGTTAAGGTAAAAATACCTCCACCAATTATCGCACCAATACCCAGCGATGTTAAGCCCCATTTTGTAAGAACGCGTTTTAGATCGCTCTTTTTCATGTCGGCTTCAAACGCCGAAACAGGTTTTACTCTCCAAACTGACATAAATAGATTTTAATTGTTTGAACCAAATATAAATAAATTTTCGAGAAAAGACCTCCCGTAATCGGGGGGTTAATAATACATTATAAACAATGTGATGGGGATACCAATAAGAAAGAACACATAAATTAAGAGGAAAAGTACTTTTTGAAAAATAGTAAGGTCACTGCTAAATTCAGGCCTTAACACCTTCATAACGTGTTGCATTAACACGGATTCAATAACACTGTATTGATATTGGCCGGGCTGAACACCTGCATATTTTTTTTGGAATGAGAACAGGATACAATCACGGATCAACCAGTAATTTTTATCAGGAAGTCCGTTGTACTCTGAATGATATTGTATTTTTTCGCCATCTAAATAATCGCGGATCTTTTGGTTCTTTATCTCATTGATCAGTTCGAAGATCATTACTGCTGGAATTATTACCATAATGATATTCCCACTTAGCGTAATAATTGTTATCAAAAATAAAATAGACAAAATCGTAAACACCAAACGAATACCGTGATTATTATTAATGAACAAATTTTCGAGTAGCCGTCCCCCATCTAGCGGATAAATCGGTAACAGATTAAATATGTTGATGAAAATAAAAACATTCGCCAGCATCTTTAATGTTTCATTGGGCTGAGAACGGTTCAATATATACAATACAGTTCCAATAATAATGCCGGGCAATGGTCCAGCTAAAATAATAATACTCATTTGCTTTTGCGATACACTTTGTTTTTTTCCGCTCACAAAAGCCCCCAATAAAGGGACAATAAATAGTTTTACATTCTGGTAGTTATATAGTTTCATTGCTAAAAAATGCCCGAATTCGTGTATAAGCAATACCACTAATACAGCTGCGATGTAAGCTATATTTCTATCAAACAAAAAATAAAACAATACCCCATACAAGATTAAACTGAAAAGAGAGCGCGTTAAATTATTGTTTTGCGTTTCAACTAATACAGGTTTCGGAGGAAAGATATCAGAGCTGTTTTGTTCCACTGGCTGGTTTTAAATTAAGATGGAACAATAAATACAAACAAGTCGCAAATAAAAAGAAAGCGCCGGTTTGATGCAAAGCCCCCAAAGCAACAGGTACCTGATACAAAAGTGTAAAAATGCCGAGCATGAACTGAATAGTAACGCCAAAAATCAACAAGTTAACACCCAAGTTTTGTTGTTTAGTTAAATTCAATTTAGAAGATTTGTTCCACAACCAGACAACACAAGCCACTACTAAAAACGCAATGGTACGGTGCATGAATTGCACGCCTGCCCCTACTTCCAAAAAGTTTTTAATGAACGAATCTTCTATCATGATCGTATCTTCAGGAAACCATTCTGTACCCATTTTAGGCCAGGTGGGATAAAATAATCCTGCTTTTAATCCTGCAACAAATGCCCCGTAAATAATTTGAATAATCAAAACAATAAATAAAATAATGGTTGTGCTGCGCAATTTATTTCCATCACTCTCAACCGAATTTTCCTTCGGATAAATTAATTGCAGGGCGAACCAAAACGTAAAAGCGAACACACTGAAAGCACTCATTAAATGAATTGCCAAACGGTAATGTGATACATTTGGATTTTTTACCAATCCGCTTTTCACCATCCACCAACCGATTAGCCCCTGCAAACCACTACCACCACCATCCGCGAGGTTCCGCCCATAGATATCCACCGCCACATCATCCCCCTTGCACCCCGCCATTGCGCGCATCCAAAAGTCCTACCGCCACATCCGTCGCACCCACCACACGGATGTTCGCCCCCACCGTCCGCACCGTCGTGCTCCCGCCCATCACCACACTGCCGCCCAACGCCGCCACATCCGCCGTCCCGCCCGTCACACTCAAAAGGATGCCGTCGGCCAACGTCACATTCCCGCTGGCCACCACACTCAGACTGCCTCCAGCCACGCTCACGTTCACGCCCGCACTCACATTTCCGCCAGCCGCCGCCAATAACACATTCCCGCTCCCGCTGTTCGTGATCGCCGCCTGCACCGCCAGATTCCCGTTGAGCGTCCGCACCACTATGCCCGTCGTCGCACTGATCCCGCTCAGGCTCCCCGCATCACTGCTGCTGCCCAACGTCCCGTCCGCCAGCACCCGGTTCACCGTCTGCGCTCCCAGCGTCCCC
>JAZDSV010000114.1:0-22242 GCA_036784855.1 Aphelidium insulamus | reverse complement strand
TTTCCAATTTGGCAAGAGGTGCACTTGATTGGCTATTTATTAAAGGGAGTGCAGTTGGTGTTTGCAGCGCTTGGAGCGCAGAAGTGCGGACAGCGCAGAATAGAATAGGCCCTGTTATTATTGTAAGTGTGCTAGTCTGCACACTTATTTTGCGCGCTAATGATTGAATAGCCAAACGATTAAGCATACTCGCTTGTGGCGTCAAAGCTTTCCCGTGCATTAAAGTTTGAGCTAACTGAGCAGCTGAAGAATATGCTGGCTGATCACAACGCCGATGAGTATTGCGGCGGAGATCTGACGGAATACCAAAAAAGCTTTTGCAATAACCTCAACGTGGAGGTTGCACAGGACAACATCTGAGGACAACATATATCGGAGAAATAAAAGCACTTCATTCACATTTGGCTTTTATGACAACAGTCAGCCCTAGTTAGTCCTGCCACGTTGAATTCGAGGCTAGACCGCAAGTATTTCGTGTAATTAAAGGTAGTTGCGTGCAAACTCTGCACACTACCAACCTTGCAGAACATTTTCACCTTTTTTGTTGCTCATAGAATTCCCACGGTGCAATGAGTAGGCGAGTACGAATTGGCTGCTCCAGTGCATTTTTGGGGCGACTATGTGTCGGCTGCAAGGCAACTGGTGCTGAATGGTGGGGCCTGGCAGTGCCGCTAGGTCTATTGTGCATTTCAAATAATGAAGAAAGGTTCCTCAAAGGTCGGGACCTAATGCAGTCCGCAACACCTAATGAATCTATTTCAAATGATCAGTTGCTTATGGCCAGCACTTGCGCCGACCAGCGGGCAAGGTTCTCGGCGCCATTGTCGCTAGTGCGAGTGCGGACTCTTCCAGTCGCCGTGCTGCTGCTGTGCGCACTGAGGTTAGTCGACCGGCGCTAGTTGCACGACACCGCTTGAAGCAAAGTGCGCGCCTGCTCTAATTCAGCCTGCTGCCGCACCCATGCCACGCCAAGCAGTGCCAAGTTTTGCCGTAGGCGCGCATTTTCGGCCCGAAGCGCCTCCTGCCCGGCCCGTACCGCCGCCAGTTGCTGTTTCAACGCGGTGATGGTGGCGTCACGTCCGTCCTCCGGATCGCCTCCAATGGCCACGTGCGCCTCCCACTCGCCGACGTGCACGAAATAGTGTCTGCGAATCCGTTCCGGTCGCGTTTCGGACGGGAGCAGCGCTGAGAGAACAGCGGCAAGGCGGACCGGGTCGCTACCGTGCGGCACCATGTCGTAGGTTTGGCGCCGCAAGGGATACAACTCCAGTAGAGTTCAGCTGTACGATACGCCCAGCCGAGCGGACTCACTGCACGTCGTGTGTCGCTGCCTAAGGTCGGAAACGAACGTTGTTTGCTCTCCGGTAGGCGGTTGGCGTGCACGCCAGCGTCAGTGGCGAGTGTGCTCTGACACTGGCGATTTGCTCCAGAAGTGGCAAGCCAAACTTCCAGCGGGAAGTTTTCGCAGCAGCACATGACGAAATTGTGATGCGTGTGTATGTAGTAGTGTAGTGTATGAACGTAGATGTGAAGAGAGGACGCACAACGCTGTCTGTGCTGGAGCATGAGCGGCAGCGTGACGCGATTGGCCGCCGTGCCGTAGGTGACGTGAGTTTTGATTCGCTGGCAGCCTCGATCCTCAGCGTGAACAATGATGCGTGCGTGATATCATCGGGCAGGCCGTGTTTCATGCTTAGACTGGTTGCCATGTTGATTACCGGATTGCCGACTGTTCTGGCTGGGTTGTTGCAAAGCAGCCCCTGCTAATCCTTGTGTCCCTGCCGCGGATAATGAGTAGAGCATCATAACAGAATGGTGTGAACAACAAAGCGCGGCAGCTCATTGTAACTACTTTCTTGTTGCCTGCCATCATTCACCCTGTGTACTACTACTCCAACTACTACTACTACTACTACTACAAAGGCATTGCATGCAAAGTCGTGTAGCTATATTGCTGGCACCGAGTAAAGCACTTCAACACTTTGTAAGCACTCTCACTGATGCTGTGGAACAGTCCCTGGGCTCACTTATAGCAATGAGGGCTGCGCAGTTGTGACACAATCAACATCATATACACATATACCAATAATGTTGTACTCCGTGGACAAATGGCCTTTTCATCTTTGAAGTATGCAGCATTGAAGCCTTTAATAGCATGCTTAACAGATTAGCATGTTCAACAGCAGATGCATTTTGGCCGTCAAATCATATAGGCACCGGTTTAAACTACCAATCAGAAGCCAGAGTTTAAAACTTTAAACTGCCAATGAGAAGCCAGCGTTTAAACTACCAATGAGCGTTGAGTGTTTAAAACGGCCGTTCGAACGTTTGTGACACCATACAGCTATCATCAATAATGCATGCAACCACAGCGCAGCTACATTAATGGCATCGCAATATAGTGCGCTACACATATGCGCTGCGGATAGAAGTTGCAGCACCTAATACGAGCTGTGCGACAATATTCTGTTGAATATGCTAGTTACATATTGTTGGGATAATACACTGGCGCCATTTGCTGTAGATCTGCGCTAACGTCAATCAAATCAATGACAATCGCTCGATACCGTCATTATTGAGTTATCATCGATAATCATCACAAGTTGCATGCATCCGCTGGCGTTATACATTGGTTTTGCTGAATTTATGTATTATAATGCTTGATATCGGCACGTTCATTTCGGCGGATAGAAGTTGCAGCACCTAATACGAGCTGTGCGACAATATTCTGTTGAATATGCTAGTTACATATTGTTGGGATAATACACTGGCGCCGTTTGCTCTAGATCTGCGCTAACGTCACCAAACCATGACAATCGCTCGATACCGTCATTATTGAGTTATCATCGATAATCATCACAAGTTGCATGCATCCGCTGGCGTTATACGATTGGTTTTGCTGAATTTATGTATTATAATGCTTGATATCGGCACGTTCATTTCGGCATGTCAGAAGTTTACTTACACGAGGAGTCGGCACCAGGATAGTGCCGTACGGCTTCTCGACATTGATGCATTAATTGCGCAAGGTATAAACTTGGCAGACTGGCACGGATGCAATTGCGGCCAGGACAAAGCGCGCCCATTGATGTACTTCTGCACCAAAGAAGGCGATAATAAAACTTGAGTAAAAGGGCCTGGTCAGAGTGACATGCCTTAAACGCTGACATTGTTGCGTCATTAAGATGGGTAATATTTGGTCTGAGTTTGTTGCTTAAACCCTTGGGGGCAAATGTCAGGCAAGCTTCCA
The DNA here is from genome assembly GCA_036784855.1 of Aphelidium insulamus. Lineage (NCBI taxonomy): Eukaryota > Fungi > Aphelidiomycota > Aphelidea > Aphelidiaceae > Aphelidium > Aphelidium insulamus. The sequence goes on along the minus strand of JAZDSV010000114.1, from coordinate 18,992 downwards.
GCGCGGCAGAACCAGTTCCACGCCATACTCACTTGACCGCAGGTTCACCGCGGCCATCGTCCTTTGCGGGTTCTGCACAGAAGGGCTCACCGCGCTCGGGGAGCCGTTCCGCTAGTCTCTACGGCGGCCTGGGCGGTGGCGACTCCAGTCAAGCCATTGATGCGTCATCGCGGCCAAAACGCGTGACTGTTGGCTTTGCCGTGCCATCAGCTGCCGCCCCGGTGCGTGCGCTCACTCTGTTGCTGAGAATTTATACATATGCAAGGTGCAGAGCATGAGCGAAGTAGCCGCGCCGATTGCTGTGCCGGTCACGGTGCTGCAAACCACTTCAATTCCCACCTCGGCCCGTGACCTCTCGCCTCAAATGCAAAGCTACCGGTACGGCGTTGTACTATCTAGTGTAGTCTATCGTTGTTCAATTTACCTTATTCTTGTCCAGGTCCCAGATACAGGGCTGGTCCGCGTCATCGGCCACATCGGCCACCGACGAGGCGGGCGCATTGCATTTAAGTGAAGCTTTCTTGGCTGCCAGACTAGACGCCAAGGAGGTTATAGTGCCGCAAGAGCACGCCACTGTTGATGCTGCAGCTGCATCCTCCACTCTCACCAAAGCGGAACGCAAGGCAAAGAAAAAGGAAGAGCGTGCTAGTGTGGTGGCAGCGCGCGGGGGCCCGACCGTTCCGCCTGGAGGGTTCAAGTCTGCTCAGGGTCCACCGCGAACTTCCAGACAACATGGAAACCAGGGCGTGGAGAGGCGTACGTCTGTCTCGGGAGGATCCGGGGTGTCCATTGGTGCACGGGCAATCGCCAGCGGCGTAGGTTCGCCTACAAAAACCGCGTCAATGTCGGGCAAGAGGAGCGGTGTTTTGGCTGCCAGTGCAGCTGTCAAGCCCAAGTTAAAGGAAATGCCGCTTTTCAGCCACTTGAGTCCGTCACAAAAGGGCAACCGCATATCGGTAGAGCCTGCCCGGGGCAGTGATGCACGAGTAAAGGACGCATCAGCTCTGCATCCCTCTGTGCGTCGACTCGGCCTCCAGTTTCAGCACCACCAGGTTCTGGGGTCCAACAATCGTTGCGTGGCCATGCTTCAGGCATTCCGTGAGGTGATTTCACTGTACTACATGTGTAATCAGTTATAATTGTTGCTTGTCTAGCTGATACGGGATTATCGCACCCCGCCCAATATGGCTCTATCGCGACATTTAGACTCGTACCTGAAACCACACATCAACTATCTGGTGTCTTGTCGCCCGCTGGCTGTCAGTATGGGCAACGCTATTCGCTACCTGAAGATGGAAATTAGCGCCATACCGACCGAGCTGCCGGAAGATGATGCCAATGCACTGTTGGATGAACGCATCTGCAGCTTTGTGCGTGAACGAATTCTGTATGCAGACTCTGCCATAGTCAAGGACGGCATCACGAAGATTCGTAACGGCGATGTGATACTCACTTATGCCAAGTGAGTCTGCTGTATGTTTCAGGTGGTGTAAAATACTGACGTACCAGTTCCACTGCAGTGCGTCAGATACTCATTTCTGCGCATCGCGATGCCAAACTGTCATTCAGCGTGATTGTGGTGGACTCGCGGCCAATGCTTGAGGGTCGCCAGCTATTGAATGAATTGATTGCGGCACAGGTCCCTACGCCTCTGTTCACGCCGTTTTAGTGCCTTACATTTCCTAAGATCGTTGGCCGACTCCACTCTTCGGTCACACTCGACCTACACTGTTGCCGCTACCAAGTCTGGACAGCAGGGCAACACGCAACGCAAGTCTGATTCTGTTTCGACCCTCGATGGACTGGCGGCGTGTGCTGATTCGGTGAACCCGCTGCAGCACTGGCGAGACATACCCGACTTGAAGCTGCTCAATCTGCTGTACGACGTCACGCCCAGCGAATTCATCTCGGTAGTGATCACGGAGCACGGCATGATCCCCTGCTCTAGTGTACCGGTGCTGATTCGTGAAAGCAACCGCTCTGGTCCTCGGGTGCCAGAGTGCTGTCGGTTTCTAAATCTTCATAAAGACAGACAAGTGAACCATCACTGCTCTGTCTATGTACACATCTATTGTATCGTTCCTGTGGCTGGTTTGTCAACGCTGGATCACGTGTAATTCCAGAGTCATTGTACTTCAGGCGTCACTGTTGAGTTTGACGGCATGACCCATTAATGGGCACAGATGCATCATTGGAACATTCACTATACTTAAAAAGTAAGGATTCTTATGGCGGAGGTACTTGTGGCATATCGCAATCATCAACTGGTCATAGTGCAGCGTGTACCAGCATTAACGGATTGCTGCCAAAGCAATAACCAACAGCAAAGCGATTCATACATCGCGTGCCTACCTTGCTGCTGAATTGGACAATCTGTATGAATTTTAAAAGCTTGAACCCGTCAGCTAGCGCCCATGTTTGATGTTTTGTGGACCGAGGAACCGCACAACATTCCACTGCGTGATATATGTACCCACAAATGTGTGGAACTTCTTGCAAAAGGCGCGTACGAGTCAAGCTAGTTCCAATGCTACGTGATTGTATTTACCCACTATCTATTTGAAGTGCAAATTGTCCTCAGTCCGGTCAGGCACGATCGATGCACCATCTGCTTGCAGTTGCGGCACTGCTGTGGCTCCCTTCCCCCGCTTTTGCCACACACGGCGCACACCAAACCACCGGGGGACTGTTGCTGCTGCTGGTGACCGCTTTTATTATCACCCGCTGTTACCACATCAATGCTTCCACTGCTGTCTCCGCCACCTTTGAGCGGAACGGTTCGTTGCGGCAGCGCTTGCAAGGGTTGTGCTGCGGTTGGCTTGAGTAGTGACTTTAGTGAGGTCTTGACTTCGTGCAGCCACGTCAGCTTGCGGAAGTCGTGACCATGCCATACATGTGTGTCGGTCCCGGTGTACTGACGCTTCGGCTGTAACTGCTGCTGTTGGTGCTGCTGGTGATATAGCTCTTCCTGTCCACCCCGTGAAGGCGACGTCGCAGATAACGGCAGTTCCGGGTTTGACTGCGATGAACGTGGCAGCGCCAGTAGCAGTGAGTGTTGCCGGGCCGCGGCGGAATTCAACGTGGGTGCCACACTGGCAGTAGATGATGGCTCGGTGGCGACAGTATATCGAGTGGCGGTGATGGAAACGCGTCGAGGCTGCTGGTGGTGGTGCTGTGCGCCTATCGCTGACAGATTGGGTGCCGAGTCATACGCCGGCAACTGTTTCACGGGGGCAGCGCTGGCCGGCAGCGGATGGGTGGTTATGCGCAAAAGTGCCGCAGTCTGTCTGGCGGGGTTAGCCACGGGTTTCGTGTCGGTGCCTGGCTGCCGCATTGTTGCCGACGGTGTGTGCTGCAGCGACATCTTGCGCTGTCTGTTCCGGCTCTCTGCCAGCTGCCTGGCCAGGTCCTGTTCGTACTTTGCGCGCAGCTGCTGCAGGTTGCGGAACATCTCGTCAATGTTCCAGTTCTGCCGGGCGGACGGTGTCGGTGTTGCATTGTCGCCGTCTCCGCCGATGTGCACGCCACCACCGCCACCCGCTCCTGTATCCACTTGTGGCTTGCGTGGCGAACTGACCGTCACTGTCACATCGTCACATTGCGTGTTAATGTCGCCGAACGCCTGGCTGACGCGCGGCTGCTGCACGATGCGCGGCGACAACACATCGACTGACATGCTCCGGTGCCGGTCGGTGCGCGGCTCTGCACGCACAATCGGTGGTGGCAGTGCTGCCTCCACCGCCTCCACGGACGTAGTCTGAAGCAACGCGAGGGACGGCCGGCGCGACTGGGCAGTGTTCTTGTGCACGGTCCACTTGGACAGCAGATCATTCACCCCGGAGAGCCACGCCTCAAAGTCCACCAGAAACAGGTCGACCACCTTGCGCGTCAGTTCACGCTGCTCCGCGGCCCGCCCGCCCGGACTTGTCAGCTTGTCCGAACTAGTGCCGCCACTGTCCACACCGTCACTACTTCGCGCCGCCTTGTAGTCCCGCAGCGCCAGCACCACCTCGCGGTTCCACAGGCTGACAATGACGCGCATCGGTTCCGCGGTGGCCGTAACGATGGCAGAGTCCGTCAGAAGACGCGTGCCCCTAGCCGCCCCCACTGGGACCTTCTCCCGCGCGAACCAGGCAAACACGCGTTTTAACGCTCGCAACATCTCCACGAATGCCGCCATGTGTTCCGCTTCGACGCCGTCACACCGCAGCGGCTGCAGGTAGCACACGGTGATGAAGGCAGAGCTGCCGTGGTGAAAAGCCTTGATCAGTGGCTGGAGCTGTTGTCGGTGCTGTTGCTCCACGTCTGCCGGTCCCGCTGTCATAGGTGGCTGCATTTCATTGGGTGCTGCCATCTCCGGCTCCCTGTCATGTCGTCTCTCCGTCCCGGACACTACCTTACCCACGGGTGCCGGGACTGCCACTACGGATGCATTCATATGGAGTAACCATGATCTATATTTAGTGTCGGAGGGTTATAGCCCGTTGCGAGGCACCGCCGAGTCCCACTCCCTGGCAAATACAAGGTGCCGCCGTGCAAGGTCCTCCGCGGTTGATGGCGCCTCCTGCAGCGGGTTGTCATTGTGGCCGCGCGTGCCGTCATACTCGTCGTAGCGCCACGCCGACAGTTGAGTGTGCGTGTGAAGGTGTGTCTCCGTGCAAGTCATCTTGGTCTTGCTCTCGACTACGATGCGCCATCCGCGCGCCGTGGCCGGATCCAGTGTCGCGGTGCGGCCCTGCTGCCACAGCTTGCGGAACCAATCGGCCGACCGCGCCAACTCGATGCCGTACCGCACCTCCATCCACGCCGTCTGTCCCAGCGTGCCCTCCACGCCCCATCGGTGTTTTGGATCGCGCACCGAAAACACTTCCTCTGTCCAGTCGCCTAGATAATTGTTAATAGTGGTTACATGGCTAGTTATTTAAATGTTGATGACTATAGTATGCTGGTGTTTGGTATGCAAGTAAGATAGTATTGTACTCGAGTGATAGCATTTAAAACTTATCAAACCTGCCCCGCTCAATGCCGGAATTCTCATCCCGATAGTGACCATAGTCCTTGGTGAGGTAGAGCGTGGTGTCGCCAGTGACATAGTCCACACGCAGATCGCGGGTGCCGAGCGTGGATTCGCGCAATGTTGTCCGCTGATAGGTGGTCGCCGTCTGTGGCGGGCGGAACAGCGACGGTGACAGCGAGCGGAGCAGCACGTTCTCGGTGTTGTCACTGGAGTGCTGCCGGCGCCGCTCTCTGCTACTCGTCGCTGGTTCACTTGCCTTTGGAGCCAACGATCTGGACCGCTGATGGCGGGCAAATGTTTTCTGCAATGCCGTCACTGCCGCCGGTTGCGGTATGCTTTCCAGGATAGTTGTACTCGGATCGTTGATTGCTGGAGCAGCGGTTGCTGTAGTAGTAGCTGGCAATACTGGTGCGGTGTCATCGTTGCTCCTCTCAGGCTCTTCGGCAATACTTGCCCCCGCAAATGTATCGTCTCCAGGTGGTTGATTGTCAGGCGGTCTCACTGGCAGCGACAGTGATGTGAGTTCGGCGGCGGTGCCATCGCCACTCAAATGTATGCCAAGAGTGGTCTTGCGGGGTGCCGGCCAAACCAGCGGCCACAGCGAGGTGCTGATGCAGAGCCGGATGCGGTTGCCCGCGGGAAACACGTGACCAATCTCGCCCAGGGTGATGTCCACACGCACCACTTGCCCCGGTTTGAGCTCCGTAGCGTGCTCGTGGGAGCGGCAGTGAGTTAGGTTCATTAGGCCAGAGGTGACCAGAACGCTCTCGCCGGTGCGCGGGTTCACATCGCACACTCGCACGTGCACCTGCGCCAGTGGATCGCTGGTGGACAGGTGCAGCAGGAGCTTGGGGTGGCCGAGTATGTTCAGATCGTCGGCGAGAGGTGCCGTCTCCACGCAGAATGAGTTGGCGTCCACATTGCGCTGGTCCACCGGATAGTCCGGGTCCTGTCCGTAGCCAAGCCTGCCGCAGTCCAGTCCGGTGGCCAGTGGTGAGCTGATGTATGCGAACGGTTCATTCTGGCCGGTGCCTGCAGGAAACGCTGCGCTGTCGTCACTGATGGCCGATGAGGGACGGCTGTGTGGGACTTGCAGTGCGGCTGCTGCAGTCGAGTCCTGTTTGCCGCCGGCGCCCTCTGGTTTCGCGGGTGACAATGTGTGATCTCGCTGGATGTAGAGTGTCCAGTCGCGCACGCGGGCAGACGGCAGAACAGACTCGGCCACCCAGCGACCGGGCCTGAAGGATACCACGATATTGGGTGCCTCATACTCCTCCATGTAGGCAGTGTATGCCGGTCGCTTGCGCCACTCGGACTCCTTGACCGCGTCCCCTTTCAGACAATACTGCCACCACGACACCACATCAGCCAGCCAGTCAATGTTGGGGCCGGGTGCGGCGGCACTGCGGTCAGTAGTTGAGTAGACTGTTGACAAAACATGCATGCACGTACTGTGGCAAGTTGTGTGCCCACGGACCGTTGATACCTCGGGCCAGTTTACCCTCGGGCAATCTGATTTTCTCCAACACTCCCGGGACCATGTCGCGGTAGCCGTCGGCCCAGCCACTGGCCACAAGTACCGAGCATCCAATGGCTCCCCAGTCCTCGCACAGGCTCCCCTGTTTCCAGTACTCGTCGTACCACTGATGCTCGAGCCACTTTGTTATCCAGGGTTTGACGGCGCTCAAGCGCTCCGTCCACAGACTGTCGGCCTTCTCTGCAGTCATGAGTGCTGGATCGGGTGGCGTGGCCAGCATTGCGGTCATGAATGCCGACCAAGCGATGTTATCTGTCAGTAGACAGCCACCGGCATAGTGAACATCCTGCTTGTATCGGTTCTCCGAGCAACAGAGTGCCACAATTCCTTCCAGTCCGGCTGGCCGAAGCATTGCCACTTGCATCGAGTTGAACCCGCCCCATGACTACATAAAGTGTCAGTCGTATGTAGGAGAAGTATGTGATCAACCCACAGTGCATATAAACAAACAACTATACTAATGTGCACGTACAATGCCAGTCATGCCAATTTTGCCGGTGCACCACGGCTGCTTCCGCATCCACGCAATACAGTCTACGGCATCCAGCTGTTCCCCGGGCAGATATTCATCTTCCAGAACGCCTTCACTTTCACCCGTGCCACGACAGTCCACACGGAGACACGCAAACCCAAAGCTGGCAATATACGAGTTCTGCTCTTCGTCTCGCTGCGATGTGCCATGCCGCTTTCCATACGGAATCATTTCCAGTATGCCTGACAACAGTGATCGTTAAAGTGAGTGGTTACTTGTTACGTGTAAGTAATCCTGGCATACCGGGAAATTGTGGACCGTTTAGACTGGCAGTAAGCATCAGTGAGGCCAGCTGTGCTCCCGGCATGGAGTGGGAGCGCTGTGCCCTAGTTGCCAAACGGTGGCGCACGTGGTGCCCTGCGGCATTGGCGTCCCTGTTTGGCGCGTCACCGCCTTCGGACTGTACGGGCAACCACAGCCGCCCCGCCAGCACGACACCATCGCGCATTGTAATGTGCACGTTCTCGATCTCGCGTACAAGATAGCTTGTGGGCTGCTGTTGTGGTTGTTGTTGCTGTGTGGCAATCTCGGCACTGGATTGCGCCTTGCTCGCGGCCTGTCTGACAAAGTCTCGCGTTAGATCTTGCGCGTCAGTCATAGTCTGTCGTGTGTGTATACTGCGTGTGTTGAAGGTGCTATGTGTGTGGGTGCTATGTGCGTCTAGTGTCAACGTGCAGATGTTCAGGGAATGCAGAGGTGCCTTGCGTCACTCGGTGCCACTCGCAGCCGCGCCGGATTGGCTGGCAGTCGCCTCATCGACACCACGCATACCCTCTGCAATTTGCTTGCTGTGCACATGTCATGGTATCTGAATAGTATCGCCAGACTTGTATGGAGGAACTTGACACATGAAATACATCAACACACAGCATTTGGGTTGGAGTGAGTGCAGAGACATAGCGACAAATAATAATAATGGCGCCCCGGGAAGAATGGTGGAACGCGCAGCTGGACCGCGATCTGCAGCAGTTGGCGTCCAACTTTAGCGAGATGGTGCGCATGGCTCAGGTATGTATGTCTCAAGCGTATGTATTTTGGCCACTGGCTATATGTGCTCGACTTAACAAGCGTGGCGCGCGCATAGGTGTCGTCCACCCAAGACGAGTACAAGATCCACCGTGACGCCTTTCAGCTAGCGGTCCACGCTCAGAATATTGCAAGTGGCGCTTCGTGCTTCGTGTAGTGTACATGTGTCAGCAATAACGAGATGCAGACGCGGTCCGCAGAAAATCTGCTCTCGCTGGTGGCCCGACTTAAAGAATCGGTTCTGGTGCACGATGTTCACTCTGTCAACCGCATGTATCGCTCCAGGCAAATGCACGATACAGATCATCATTAAAGTTGTTCATGTCTTGCTTAACTATTCTGTGTTGTCGTGGACATATGCAAGGTTGCACACTTTCATTCAATACTCCCAGTTGTATAACTCCAATAATATCTTACAATACTCTATCTATAGCGACATGTGTTCCAGCAGCTTGCCGCATACTTTCTTGTAGTTCCAGACACCGCCGCCGATGCGCTTAAAGTGCAGACCGTACAGATTGTCCAGCCTTGGCACTCGGCACACTTCCACCTGGAATGTCACGATCGACCCTTCACCGCCATTGGTTGACGGCTGATTGCCGCCCATGAGCAGCAGAGTTGCCGCGGACATTGAAGGCGGGAAGAAACTTGGCCGCCTTGAGGGCACATTTGAGCCAATGCTGCCCACACCTGTTTCTTGTTGCAGTGGGATGCTTTGAGTGCTTTGAGGATCGCTGTCAGCACTTTGGCCGCTGAATGTATCACTGTAGCGGCCGGCATCCACACCGTCCAGTACTGCCGGAGGAATGGACTGCTGTGCTGGCTGTGCGTATTCCGCTTGATGGCGATTAGCTGCCTTGAGTTCTTCATCAGCTCGACTGTTGAACAGCGCCGTCTGCACCTCCGCCACGATTATCCAGGGACTGTTTGCATCTCGTTCGTAGCTCACCCCCGCTGCAGCCAGATGTGTCATCAGTGCTATCACGTTGGCCATGAGTTCGGCGGCAGGTTTGCGGCTGGTGGTTGCCACGTTCATGAACCAGCCAGACACGGAGCGCACATCCTGGGCACTTGTCCTGCCGATGGCGCGACGTCCTCCTCGGCTGAACTGGCTGACTCGCGGTGAGGTGGGTGCTGCAGATGGTGGGTCACCGTTGGAGTCGGCAGGTGACGTACTACTGCTTCCGACACTGAGAACCGTTGCAGATCCGCCGATTCCAGAGGGTCGCTGCAGCCTGACGCCAGTTGACCATGGCAATTGCTTCCCAGGAGCAGCAGACTGCGGCGCAGCGGTGTTTGACGCCGCTGCTGCCTGGGTCTCGCCCTCGGTTGCGGCACGCGTGTGTCCGCCAAACATTGCCAGTGACTTGATTGATAGCCTGCCGAATGCAGACGACGACCTGGTGGACCAACTGCTCCGGCCGTTCGACTCTACCTGCGCCGTGAATGGGGCCTGCTGATCGTCTGCTGCTGAATTCCCTCCGCTAGTTTTGCCCATGGCGATTGTGAGTTTAGGGGCGACGGGCCGTCTGGCTGTGGACGTGTCTGCCGGTGCTGCTCTGTCGCTGTCCAGGTGCAAGTTGCCTGGCACTGACGCAGTGACCAGATTGTTTCCCCTGCCGCCCGTTGCCTGCTTACCGCGAGCACTAAGCGCCTTAAGTGATACTGGAGCTGGTGCAGCACGTGCGGCATCGCCATCTGTCACCACCAGTGAGGGCTGCGACGACTGCAGTGCAGAATTGGCGGTTTTGTGGGCAGACGTGTGCTGAGACAGATGACTGCTGCTGGTTGTTGCGGCTTCACTTGACGTTGACCGTTGCCGACACGCAGCATCGACAGTCGATCTCGATGAAGAGTGCTGTTCATTGATGGCAACAGTGGCACCCATAGCTCCCGTGCTTGGGTTACTACCATGTAGGTCCGTGATGCCATTGTGGCTGGCTGATTCAACACACTTGTCGGGAATAGGCATCACCACATCACTTGGTTCTGGTCGGGCCAGTCTGCTGCTACGCGCGGGCTGGGTGGCAATCCTCGTATGTTGTGGCGGATTGGCAGATGTTACTTCTGCAGCAGCCGGCGGCGGTGTCTGATATCCCGGCTGTTTGAAGTCGGACTCCACGGCGCTCAATGTCAGCGTCATTCTCGCTGCTGATGCTGCTCTCAGCTTGGCCGCCTCACGATCAAGCATCTCGGCCAGCAGATGGTATGTTGTGATTATCGGGTTCATCCGCGGTTTCCTTGACCCCTTATCTGCATTGTCCCGAGCTTGTTCCCTGAACGCCAGCTGCACATCTGCAGTCGTGTATCCAAATGCCAGCATTCGTGCCATAATATTATCGCTGAGCTGTTCGGCGCTAACTTGAGACGGCCGGTCCGGCAGGTGGCTTGGCGGTGGTCCATCGTATCCCTCACACACCCATTCGTTGTGTTTGATCTCGTCGAGCGAGGCGCGTTTCTTGGGATCCACGGTAATCATGCGCTCGATGATGTGTCGACATGGGGCCGGAACATATGATGGGATTGTGTACAGTCCGGCTGCAATCTTGCCGTACAGCTCCTTCATGTTCTCGTCATCGAAGGGCAAATGACCGCACAGAAGCGCAAACAGAATAATTCCCAGCGACCAAACGTCAACCTCGGGTCCTTCATACCGTTTGCCCAGAATCATTTCGGGCGCCGCGTAGAACGGAGACCCGCAGAATGTGTCCAGCAGAGTGTCGGACTTGTACGTGTTGCCAAATCCAAAGTCAATGATCTTAATGTTCTTATTCTGGTCCAGCAGCAGGTTTTCGGGCTTCAAATCGCGATGTATCACGGCATTCTATCCATTTTAGATATTCTTCATGATAAGCGACATCAATGATGTACCTGATGGCAATAGTCAACGGCGCTCAGCACCTGGCGAAAGAACCAGCGCGCCTCTTTTTCGCGCACGCGTTTGTGCGCCACAATATAGTCAAATAGCTCGCCGCCCGTCGCATACTCCATCATTATATAAATCATATCCTCGGTCTCGACCACGTCGTACACTTTGACAATGTTTGGATGATGCAGCAGTTTCAGGAAGCGTATCTCGCGCTGAATACGCGCGACTTGCTTTTCATTTTTGATGCTGGCCTTCTCCAGAATCTTTACCGCCACCTACACAGGCTACATTTAGCCTGGGTTCCTTTATATATATATATATATATATATATATAGATGTTTATAAATTTATTGGTACCTTTTCGTTGGTGCGCGTATCGTACGCCAATTTGACCTTGCCATACGTCCCCTGTCCAATCGTTTTGTCCAGGCGATAGAATTGGCCAATGATCACTGGAACACTGGAAGCAGAGTGATTCTTGACGACTGGCGGGGCAACTGCAGCAGCTGGCAGCTCGTTCATTGTGGCGACGACAATATAAAAGTATAATTATTGATGATGTGGATTTGATGTCCAGAAATAGCAGCAGGGCATTGTCTATAAATACGATCCCAGCATTTACGCGATCGGCAAGGGCTCAAATTAGGCCCGGCGCTGGTCGTGTTTCCCTCCGAGGGTTGGTAGGTCGGGTTGGGTCGAGTCGGGTGAAAATAGGCCCTATCCCGACTCGACCTGACCCACGCCGAGCCCTAGCTCAAATGGATTGCTTATTATTTGCGCATGCAAACGGCCATCTCGTCTTGTTCATTGGCCGGCACATCGACATTTTGTAAGCTTCAAGGTACAGACATGACCACTAAAAATTGTCTCCACCAGTCAAGCGGAGCACAGATAAGGCCCAAATCAAAACGAAGTATAGGACGAGCACTGGTGCGACCACGTCATCGGCGCCTGTGGCAACTACACAGGCATCAAGTACCTTGTCTGTGTACTTCAGATGCACACAGCAGCTACCAACTCATCGGATGGCAAAGATCATCTACCAAGATTTACCGAGCAAGATGTCAGTCTGCCATCAATTCGATGAGCCAGCAAGGAATGTTCAGTTTACAGTTTGCTCAGAACGTCGAACACGCGGCATTCAAAGTCTGAAGCAGCTATGTAACTTGTACACGGTTCGACATTGTAATTTGTAGTGCCCAGCATCGCTTTGTCAATTTTACGAAGCAAAGTTTTTGCGACAGGGGGAAATTCACGGGCGGTGCCAGTGCAGAATTTGGCACAGAATGTACTCGAGCAGTATTGTAATCGCATCAAACGTTGCTACATAAAGTGTGGCCTACTAAAACCGTTTTAATTTTGCATTTATTTTGAAATCGGCAAGGACTCGAACGGATTGCATAACATTTGTTCGTGCAAACGTGCCAGCTCGACTTGTTCATCGGCCGGCAGGAGTGGCAACGAGTCGATGAGGCGATCACGCCAGTGGCAATATTCTCGGTACTGCTTGGTGGAGTAAAATGCAATGCCAGCAAGCTGTGAAATCAGCACAATTGTGCTATAAGGAATCATTACAATACCGACGGAGGTAGCGTAAAATTTTCCGTGCATTCATCATCTACAACTGCTTTGGCGCGTTTCGCCGCTGGTCTGCGTGGAACTGCTAATTTATCTGAAATAGAGGCCAGTGGAGCTTTCAACAAGTCGAGACATTGCGGAACTTGCTCCACCACCGCCAATGCCCGTTTAAAGTCTTGCTCCATCAACAAAGTGGCAGATAGCAGTTCGCGCAGCTGTTTAGTAGTGTTTCGACGCTGTCTTGGTTTAGCAGAGAGGATATAGATTGACAGTGTATTGGCAGACGTGCCTGTGCCCCGGTCGCCGTTTTGCTAGTACCGCCACCGGAACATTCCCGCTGCACCAAGTGGAATGAAGCGGCGGCAACAAGGTCGCGCTGTATGGCAGCCATGCCGATCGACATTTCCTGCATAGAGTCCTTGCTTGCATTCAGCGCTGCCTCGCACACGGCCTCGGCACGTGCAGCCAGCATGTTGCATCCGAATTGGGTGGCCAGCGCGGCGACGGATACCCAGCCAAGCAAGCCGCGAGCACTGGCAGAATTGCAGTCAGATGGCGTATCATACGAGTCTAGTAATGCTCGTCGCGCGTGCGAAACAGCCGTTGCAAGTTCCTGCTCCTTCATTGGCACCTGACGGGCCAGCATGGAACGGTCCAGCGACAGCCCAACGCTGATATCATATAGTTATAGATCACCTATGTATGTGCAATAAATGTGCACCTACGACAGACTAGCGGCATAGAGAGCCAGATGTGGCAAGTACATTTGCGTGCCGACAGGGAAACTGCTTCGCCGCCGGTCCAGAACACGATAGTAATCTCGACTCTGACGGAGAAGGCGCTCCGAGTCTATGGCATCCATGCGGCCATCAGGGCTGAGCTTTTGCAGCAACGTTGTCAGAATCTTGTCCATGGCTGGCTACAATAATTGCTGAAACAGTCTATTAAAAGGCGATGTGAATATGAAAGTAAATACAACGGCCGGTCCCCTGGGCTCCTACATATTTGCCTCATTTCCACTATTTTGTATATATTATTCTTACCGCCGCTCATGTGCAGATGTTGCCAGTGTTGTGTGCTGCGTCGGCAATGGAGGATTAGCAGCATGGGTGCCTGCCCATCACCTATTACGACTTTAAATACCACATATTGTTGACCATTTGCCTTTTATACTACAGATGTATTTACATTCATATTTATTGTAGGCGCTTAATAATCGGTTAAAATCAGTAGTCCGCGGTGAACTTGAGTTCTTCTTCGACATCAATATTCACAATGTTGTGATATTCATATTCGTCCATATTCAGTATGGGCATTGTTGTGATAAATGCCCCAAGACCGCAGCAAGATATAAATAGCCCATTGCATGTGGCAGCTTATGCATTGCGGGCAATGGTGTGTCTGAAACAGTCTGCCAAACAGTTTCGGTTTCGGTCGCCGCATTGATCGTTGGTCGGCATTGGTCGCGTTCGCCATTGAACATCCTTTCCCTTATCGCCTCGTTGCTGGTATGTACACTGTCTGCGTGGATGTGTCGCTGGGTTGCACCGCGCTCACGGCAGTGAATCCATAGTTGTTATACTTGTACACCCGCCACCCGCCACCGTCATGTTTGAAGCTTGCCTGGAACACGGAGCCGTGCTCAAGAAGCTCATTGACTCGCTCAAGGATCTGGTCAGCGACTCCAACTGGGACTGCAACGACACCGGCATTGCACTGCAGGCAATGGACAGCTCGCACGTGGCGCTGGTGGCTCTGCTGCTGCGTGCCGACGGTTTCAACCCGTACCGATGCGACCGCAATCTCACACTCGGCATTAATGTCAACAGCATGTCCAAGATCCTCAAGTGCGCCTCCATGGACGACAAGATCACTCTGTCCGCCGAAGACAAGGGTGACACCCTCTCATTCCAGTTTGATGGCAGTATGTAATGGGGTGTGTATATCAACTGCACGCAGCATAAACAGCGGTGTGTAGAGAATGAGCGCACGAGTCAGTTTGACCTGAAGCTGATGAACATTGACATGGAACAGCTCGAGGTGCCGACCGAGGAGGCCGAGGCAATTATTCAGCTTCCGTCTGCAGAGTTCCAGCGAATTTGCCGCGACCTGTCTGCATTCAGTGAATCCAGTTCGTGATGAGTAAGGATACTATATCTATTTACTAATATGTCCAGTGACCATCTCGGTTACAAAAGACGTCATCAGATTTGCTGCCGCGGGAGAGATGGGCAGTGGTGCCGTTGTGCTCAAGCAGCATGCCAGCGTTGATGATGTATGCCTTCAACTTAAATTTTTGTGTTTATTCTTACCATTTTGCGTGCAGGAGGACGAATCCGTGGTCATCACCATGACGCAGCCAGTCACGCTGACATTCTCCAACAAGTACTTTACAATGTTCACGAAGGCCACGAATCTGTCCAAGCTGGTCACGCTGAGCATGTCGGCTGAACTGCCCATACTGGTGGAGTACAAGCTGGAGGAGATGGGCTATCTGCGTTTCTACCTGGCGCCCAAGATTGATGAGGAGGAGTAGTTTGAGGCGGGGCGTCAAATGTTGTTGCTGCTACTGCTGCTGTATAGTATCCCCTAAGCCCGTATCAATCTAGCACTCAATATACATACTTGGGCATCACCGCCACCTTTGTGTGTGTATGTCTGCACATGGGAGTACATACATAGGTACATATGAATGTGTAAGGCTTCCCACAGCTTGTATGAGTGATCAATCAGGGTGTGATTGGACTAAATTGAACTAAATGCCCGCGGGAAGAGTGCGAATCGTGGACGAAGAAGACCCCGAGTGGGTGGAGCCAGAAGCGGCCGAAGATGAAGCCGAGCTGCGCGCCAAGCAAGCTGCAGGTACAGTGACATTGCATGTAGGCATCGTGTCTTTCACGAGTGTAGCCCGCGCCGTCGCCGCCAAGCCGTGGAAACCGTCGTTCGCGCCCAAGAGCACTGACGCGCAAGGAGCCGATGGTCAGCGGGACATATCACCGCCGAGAAAGGCTCGTGGCGCACATGCTGCACGTGACCGAGATCTATCGCCGCCTAGACGAGGCAGCAGCATCGCGTCGGATGCGCAACCTGTTCAAAGAACCCGTGAGGACCTATCTCCACCCAGACGGCGACAACAAGCACCTCCCGCAAAGGAGTCTCAACAGCATACTCAACAACAAAAGCCACCACCGCCCACTAGCAATGCCAAGAACCCAGTCAGTGCAAGCAAGAACCCTGTCACGGCGGCGGCGACCGTGTACCGTGACAGAACCGGCCGCAAAATTGACCTGGTTGATGAGCGTCGCAAACAGGCGGAAGAGGACCGGCGCCGCGAACTGGAACTCCTCGAAGAGCAGGAGTGGGGGCGTGGCAGTGTGCAGCGCAAGGAGGCAGAGGAGCGCAAACGCGAGCTGGAAGAACTGAAGACGGCGCCGTTTGCGCGGTACCGCGACGACGAGGCCATGAATCGTCGGCAGCGTGACACGATTCGCTGGGAGGACCCGATGCGCAACTACGTGTCGCGAGATACTAATACCGCCACCGTATCATCGTCATCCACTATTGAAAGTGCGGAAATTGTTGCCAAGCCGGTGTACAAGGGACCTCCACCACCGCCGAACAGGTTCGGCATTGCTCCCGGCTACCGGTGGGACGGCGTGGTGCGGACAAATGGCTTCGAGGCCGAGTGGTTCCGTGCGCGATCCGCCAAGGATCTGATGCGCGAGCGTGCCCACGACTGGTCTGTGGAGGACATGTGATGCTGGAATATAGTTGTGTATATCAAAGTTGTGATTTCCAATGTTATAGTATAGTTGAGAAGCAGGGGACTACATTGGTATAGAGAAGGTTGGAAGCAGGTTGAAATAATTATCTCCAATAAATTTCAACTTTCCAATAAGGATAAGTCTATAGCACGAATTAAATAATCAATAATCGGGTAGTGCGGGCTGCCAGCAGGGTCTCAGGCTTGCTAGTTATTCAATTGGATAAGCATTTGCATATAAGCATTGCATATTAAGGCCATTAATAAAGAGAGAGGCCATAACAGGCACACTGAGATGGCATACTATGACAATCAACGTTCAGAATACTACGACAAGAACCTAGTGGCAGCAACAGAAGTACATCAACATCAGCATATCACGCACCGCATAATATAACATGCACACACACACATACACACACACATACAACTATAGACACACACACATACAACTATAGACACACACACATACAACTATAGACACACACATACATACATAAACACACACACACACACACACACACATACACAATGTAAAATCAGCAATGCAGCCACAGTGTTTCACCCGGCACCGATCGGCCAGGCTTGATTGCAGGCCACAACGCACAAAACAAGAAAAAAAAACAATCGAGCTCAGCCGCCGCTGTTCGCTGTGGCGTTCGACCGTGTGTGCGCACTGATAGAGAGCAGAGAGTGCAGAGTGTGTGCGTGTGCAGAGTGTGTGCAGTGCAGTGCCCGCCCTACCTGCTCATACACTGCCCGCTGCCATCTGTTGTGCCACCAATTGTTGGGACGGGTCAATTGGCTACTAGAGTTATTGCAGCCGGTGCGTGGTATCATCTGCGTGTGCTGCCTATGCCGTGGCTACTAGTACTTCACTCGGTGCTAATGCGCTATCTGTGTGTGTAGTGGACACTTGTACTCGGCACGCTATACCAGCAGTGGATGCCCACAAGCTGCACTCTTAATCTCTTACTACAACGCACATCCATCGACTAGCTGGCCTAGCAGATGACTGTGATGCACGTACGGGAGACGGTGCCAGAGAGTGGGAGTACCATTCGGCTGGGGCAAGTGTGGCCCGCCAGCCGGACAGGAATGCGCGAGCAAGAATTCCAGTTCCGTGCCAAGCTCATCCACCCGCCGTGTCCAGTCAATGCCACCACTGCCAATAATGCAGTCGCCATGACGCATCCGCCACCCACGGCAACGTTCCATCGCACCGTGAACGAGCCGTCGTCGTCGTTGGCCGGCCACCCTCGAGATGCTGTTGCTGCCAGTCGGTCCACTTCCAGCAATAATAATTGTGCAAGCTATTTGCAGCACAGCAGCTACAGTTCCGCTGCCGCCTCTGCCAGCTGTAGTAGTCGCGGTGACAGTACCACGACGCACACTCATCGCCGACAGCCGCAGCCACGCCACGCACAGCAGGCGCCACTGGGCATCTACAGCAACAGTGTCAACAACTCTGCGGGAGATCAGTGGCGGTCACGAACCAATAACAGCAACAATAACAGCTATGTCGGCGTATCACGGTCACGTGCAAACTCTTTGCCGGTGCACTTCTCGGCTGCGCCGCCCATTTCCAACACCAACTATGGCCTGGCTGATGCACGGCATGCGCACTTGCGGCAACAACAGGCGCCGATTGCAGCTTTGACAGTGGCTGTAGTGATACCGTTGCTGGACTAAATGATGGACCGGCGACAAAGCCGCAGAGCGCTCCGGTTTCTCTGGCCGACGAACCACATGCTGTAACAACGGCCGCGACAACAGCCGCAGGTCTGCCCAAAAAGTACACACGCCAGGAGGGAGTGCATTTTGTGCGCGGAGATCCGCACAGCGAGCGGCTGGCAGAGTTTGTCGCCAACATGGTGTTTGTTATCTTTTGGCACGGTTCGGACGAGTATGTCGCCATGCTGCACCGGCGCTCTCCACTGGCACACTGCTCTGCAGACAGGTCCGTTGTTACATGAAATGTACTCTGCTGCTTTGCATTAATATCATGTCTAGGTTCACGTGCAAGGCCTCGGCAGAGTTCATATCATACACAAAGTACTTGCTGGAAACAATGCAGATATCGCGCTCCACGGCGTTGCTGTCGCTGTACTATTTGCATCTGTTGCGGCCGCGTGTCAAGCAGCTGTTTGTACCCGGCACATTTGTGGCACAGCCGGCGTCGGGCAAGGCGGCAGCGCAATCAGAGACACGTCAATCGGCGTCGCATCAGTACCGCCGCGACCCCAAGCTGGAGTACCGGCTGTTCACGGTGGCATTGGTGCTGGCCAACAAGTACCTCGACGATTCCAGTTTCATGAACAAGGCGTGGAGCGACGTGACCGGGCTGGATCTGCGAAAGTTGAACATCATGGAGCAAGAGTTTATGAAGTACATTGACTACAGTCTGGTGGTACGTGAGAACGAGTACTCGGTTTGGGTGCGCTGGCTCGAAAGTCTCATTCACTCGGTGCTGGCCACTTCTGGCGCCAATGGGGCATACAATAACTCTTGTTCGCCACCGACACGGCAGACAAACGCGCCGCACAGTGACGGAAGACCACGAAGGCGTGCATCCATTGCCGTGGTGACTCCCTCGCGCGACAATATGGACGTTTGTCGCACCGAATCGCCGGTGACGCCGATGCACAGCAGGCGCAATCATCAACAACT
>JAZDSV010000012.1:0-349685 GCA_036784855.1 Aphelidium insulamus | reverse complement strand
GTAACTGTATGTATTTACACAACATTCTATTTATTAAACTAAACAAAATACATGTAGGTCACCGAGTTGCGAGTGAAGGACGTTTGGCGCCGAGTTGGGCGTCCAAGTGTCGCTGCACCACGGCCCGCTTTGCCTCGGCCTTTCTCAGCTTGTCTTCAAAGTCACTCCGCATTCTTTCCATTCTGCTCGCAGTTAGTGTCGACCACGTAGCGTGGAGTAATACATACCTGTATGTCCAGTCGGCCTCACACTCGGCTTTGGCGCGCTTGATGTCCTCCTTGCACTTGTCAATCATCCGCTGCCGGCTCTGTGCCACCTCGTTGCGCATATCTGCCGCCGCCTTGACATACTCTTCGTTGGCTCGCTGCATAGCTTGTTTATGCTGCAGTTCCAACTTTGTTCTCATTGACTCCAAGTCTGTGCGCCGGTCTCGCGCCGGGGACTCGTTGGCATTCTACGTGCATACATCATTGCCGATGAAGATAAAGTATTTTATGACAGTACCGTTGGTGCATCAGTTGCTACTGCGGCGTCTTTAAGTCGACTTGAGCGAGGTGGCGCCTCAAGTCGACGCACTTTTTCCTGGTACGCAGTCTCCATTTGCTGGTGTTGCGTGCGCAGCTTGTCCATGGCAGATCTGTACGCCACCAGACACTGATCTCGAATCTTGTGCGTGACGGCTTCAATGGCCTTTTGGTGCGCTTGCTGCATCGACGCCATCTTTCGCTCGTGTCCCGCGGTGAGTCGATTTATTTCGGCAGCATGTCGCTGCTCCATGATCTTTTCCTCGTTGTTCACCGCACTCGGTACGGGCAGTGGTCGTGGCGGTGTCTGAAGAGTGGCCTTGGCTGTCTGTGTTTGTCGCAGTTGCCGTTCCAGTGTGGCGGCGTGCTGTTCCGCTTCCTCTAGTTTGGAGCGGCATTCCGCCAGCTGCTCCTGGCTGGAAGCGATTTCTTGCTCATGATGGTGCTTCAGGTCATTATAGTATTGCTGGTAGCGCGCGGAATCTTGCACACGCTCCAGCTGATCGTCTCTAAGCCGCAACTGACTCGATAAGCTTTGTATCTCGGCCTGCAGGCGCTCGACGATCTTGTTGTGGTCTGCAGTCGGTGAGGACTTCTTAGAATCACCGTGCACAGAAGCTGGCTGTGCCGCAAGCCGGTCCCGCAATTCAGTATTTTCGCGATGCAGTGCAGCCACTCTGTCATCACTGGCGGCTGCACGATCATTGGCATCTGCTAATGCACGTCGACAGTCTTCAACTTCACGATGCATTTTAGTATTTTCCGCATGAACAGCGGCCGCCTCCTCGTGGCTCCGTGCCAGGCGATCGTGAAGGGAAGTAACTTCACGTTCGTGCCGCAGCCGTTCATTGTCCAGCTCATGTTGAGCTGATTGCAGAGCTGCATTTCGCTCGGCCAACTGGGCTTCAAGCTGTCGAAGGCGCGCCTCTGCTTCCGTACGTTCTTGCTCCGCCTGTAAATCATGAGCAATATCACATCACGAGTGGACACTTGGTGACGCACCTTGCTGACAATATCGGCGGCTGCAGCGTGCAGACGGTGCCGCTCCTGTGAAAGCTGGCGGTGCAGTGTTATCAAGTTGTCGTGCATTTGTTGTAGCTCGTGCGCCGACTTGAACACAAAGGTCGGCGACTCGATGGCAGCCGTGGCAGTCAACGAAGCATCGAGTCTCTGTGGCGGCGTTTCAACTTGGATGTAGGATGCGGTCGGGCGCTTGGTTTGTGGCATAGTCGGGCATGGCGTTGTGTGCGATGGATGTTGTTGCAAATGATGAAGTGGTGCGTATGTCTGAGGCGGTGGAGATCTGCTGGACGCACCACTGTTGATTGCACCTTTAGCTAGCGGTGTGGGCGGCGCGGGAAATATACCGCAGTTAGCCTGTTCTCGATGTTCAGGGGCGCCAGAAGCGCCGGCATTGTTGTCTACGGCAGTATCATGCGGTTCCTCTTCGTCGTCGCCGCTGAATTCCCAGCCTGCATCGCCAATTTCCTTGTCAAAGTCAATACCGCCAATACCGGGCTGTGGAGAATCTAGCCGCGGTGGCGGGGATGAGACTGAATGACCTGGTAGCGGTACACTCGTTGGGGGTTGGTCGTGGAGGTGGTCGTCGCCATCGTCGTTCAAATCGTCTCCATAGTCGCCATCGTCCACGTCAAAGTCCATCTGTATCAGCCGCTGCTCCAGCGACATCTCGGCATTGGCAGGGGCAGCATCGCTCTGGCCAGTGGTGCCTCCGTGCTGGCCCTGCTGTATTGTGGAGCTGCCGTGTTTGGCGATGCCTCCATCCACGTCACCTCCGACACCACCACCACCACCATCCGTGTCTAACGTAAAGTCGAACTCGCCATCAACCGCTTCTGCAGCAGCTGCAGCTGGCCTGCCAGTGGCAGCATACAGTCCCAACGGATCGTCGTCGACGTCGTCCAGCATCGCCTTTTTCTTTTTTTTCCACCGCACTGTAACAGTGTTACAGCTCCCACTGTAACAGTGGGAGCACATTCTTAACTTGCTGTCCTGCTTGCACGTCATGTCCAGATATCGTGCACTTAGTCTAAAGCATCTGACAAGGCTAACAATCTTTGTTCAAATCGGGCGCTGCAAGCTTCCAAGACTCAGCTTGGCGTAGTTTACGTGTAGTGCAAAGTACTACGAACATTCGTTGAGCTTTTGTGCATATGCCACGATATAATAAATACTTGCTTAACTTGACCACATGAATACTTGACTTTTAAATCGATTATCACTGAGTTGTCGGTATCGATGAGGGCATTAAAGCAGCTAATATACTTGCTCTGCGCATTCACCCTGGAAGCCGGCACTCGATGGTTGCCATGCGCGACCAGTGACGCGCGGCCATATCATGCGTCTGAAAATACATTCCGCTTTTCAGCTCCTCTCCAAAACTTTTACACGCCACACACCCTCATCACCTCTCTCTGCACTCGCTCTTATCTCTCTCACCACTTACTCACCCACTGATACTTATACTTGCCCCCATTCAACCTCCATTGACGATTGTTATGACATCCACTGCGAATCTCGGTGCATCTCCCGCCGACGATCAGTCGATGCAAAAAACGATCTCGGTCAGCCGGCGCTCACTGCACGCGCTCAACAACACCATCAAAGCGTTTGTGCAGCAGACAAAAGTCCGTGTGAAAACCCTCGCTGACCACGGGTACGTGAGCACTGCAGTGGTACTATACTGTCTCTGCTAACTCTGTGTGCCAGTGTTAAAAACCTGGTCAACATCGGCTACTTGGCGCTGCGCCTCCGAAACAGTCGCCGCCACGTACTGATGGGTGCGACGATTAGATTATATATCTCCACTGTTATATGCACATGTACTGATGAGTGCTAGATTACGCGCTCGACAAGGCTGGCAAGAGTTTGGCCACTCTTTCGACGCGTCTCCAAGACACAGTACGAACCCGCAATGATGCATCCAGATAAACTTCACCAACTAATCTAGATTACTCCATCCACCAGCACACCCGTCATAGAGCAACTGCACGTGCCACAGAGTAGCGCCAGTGTTGATGACGCCACACTGGTGAAAGAGCAAGCTGCCGCGTTCAAAGCTGCCGCCGAAGCTCTGATTGCCGCCGACTTCTGTGCCTCGTCTGGCGACAAGAAGGCCGATGAAGGCAACCAGCAGAACAATGCCGAACTGGACACCATGACGGCCATGGAGATTGTACGTTACTCACACTCACTCAAATATCATATTTACTCATTACTCAGGTTCGCGACGATATGTATGACATGGTACAAGTTCTGCATAGTGTGCTAATTGCCACACAATAGGACTTCACAATACAAGCTCTACCGCGAGGGATATGAACTCTTCAAGAGCATGGAGCCGCTTATGCAGCAATTGTCGGACAAATTGGCCGAGACCCGTGCCATGTATGTCGAATCGGCTTCTGAATCGGCCCATTCGGAGATATTGTGTCAGGACAGCAGCGATATTTCTACTAGCGCCATTTCCGCAACCACTGGAGAGGCTACAAGTATCAAGGATACTCCCTTAAATTCCGATATTTCCACTACCACCATCTCCACAGCCACAGAAGAGGATGCAACCATCAACGAAGCTCCCTTAAAATCAGGCTTTCTGATGAAGCGCGGTCACGGCAACTTGATTCAGACATGGGGCCGTCGCTTGTTTACCCTTCGAGATGATTACTTGGTTTACACCGATGGAACGAACCAGTCGGCAACTATTGCGGCCAACCTGCGCCTCTGTTCTGTCAAGCCAGCGTACAACACTGGCAGACGCCGATTCTGTTTTGAAGTCACCACACCAACAAAGTACGTTTCTCTCATGGTTTGCACATTTCGAATAGTAATATATTTAATATATCCAGGTCCTTCATGCTACAAGCGAAGAGCGAGGCAGAACAGTTGGAGTGGATAGTGGCAATTCAAGCTGGCATTGCACGTGCTTTAGACTCGGACTCTCTCGTTGAAGATATGGTCTGCGGAGTGTCTGTGTCCAAAGAGAAAATGCCGGCATCTTCAACGGGAATTTCCATTACCAACAAAGAGGTTACCATTAAACGCGACGCTCTCGTGGACCAGATTTGTGCAATTCCCGGCAATGAACAATGCGCAGATTGCAGTGCAAGCAGTACGTAGCCTCCTGTAATTATATATATGCATCAAGCCAGTGCGTGTTAACACAAGCATAGATCCTGAATGGTCTAGCATCAATCTGGGAGTCACTCTATGCATTGAATGCTCTGGTATCCATCGAAGCTTTGGCGTGCATGTCTCCAAAGTCCGTTCCATCAAACTGGACAAATGGGACCCGGAA
The DNA here is from genome assembly GCA_036784855.1 of Aphelidium insulamus. Lineage (NCBI taxonomy): Eukaryota > Fungi > Aphelidiomycota > Aphelidea > Aphelidiaceae > Aphelidium > Aphelidium insulamus. The sequence goes on along the minus strand of JAZDSV010000012.1, from coordinate 344,843 downwards.
ACAGTTCAGCAAATGTTGGTGCTGGGAAACACGATTGTCAATGCGCGCTACGAAGCAGCACTGGATAAGGAGGTGCGTGCAGCCATTGCGCCCACGGCTTCATCTGGCCGGTATGTTGTTGCAAACGTCCATGTTCCTCGACTGGCTGACAGTAAATAGCGCTGCCAAAGAACTGTGGATCTCCGCAAAATATGTGGAAAAGCAATACGTGGCAACTGCAAACGAGCACGATACTGCCAGCATTATCACTATCTCTTCCAAGTAGAGATGATGGTGAGACGAAGGTCTTGATGAACGAGTTAAATATTTCGCATAAATCTAGAATAGTAGAAGAGTTTCTTTTATTCTAAACTAAATTACTATAACCTACCAGAAAACTCCTTACTAGTTATGATGTAGCTCGATCAGTTTCAGCGCTACAGCGGATTACAGATGCCTACTCCACCACCATGGCTACATCATAACGGACCAGAACGTAGCACAATAATATTACGTACCACGATCGTTTCAGCGCCACAGCGGATTTACCGACTTGAGCCCGCTTATATTTGTCGAAGTAATATTATTACCCACAGCCAACTGTTCGTGAGTCTTACTATCCTGGGTGTGCACAGCGGCGGGAAAATACTGCGCTTGCACTGGTCCAATCAGACTGGACTGATGAGCGGCAGATCTGCAACACATCTGCACAATGGAAGAAATCGTCAACATTCAGTTTTACCAAAGCAAAGATTCCGCCACCGCTTTCAAGGAAATTGACACTACCTTGACGTTCGACGGAAAGCTGCATGTCCGCTACCTAGAGAAGATTTTTTGCGTCCACACGCTCAAGGAGATCCGCGACAACAAGTCACTTTTTATTATCACGGACGAACGCGGCCACTCGGTGAATCAATTCACCGGAAAAATGACGATTAAAGTGACGGGAGATGCCAAGGGTAAAGGCACCGAGTCTGTGAAATATAGACTGACAGAGCGTAGATCCCAGCGCTGCCGACCCGTACTGGAGTAGAGACACGCTGAACGCTACGGATTCAGATGTGCTGTACCGCGAAATTCGCGCAACATACAAATCTATGTTTGAGGCATTGCCAGGTCATAATAGCTCACTTGCTTTGCCGCGCAAGACTTATCGCAAACTTGATATGTCGATGACTTCTATATGCACCTTTCCGAATGGCTCTCCATCGATGCTAATGGAGATGGCGCTTGCTGGCGACGGTGATTCTAGTATCGCGGATGGACTTCATGTCATTTACGGGACGTCAGGAGTTGGTAAAACCTGCGCATACTGCGCGTCCTGTCTCAAAATTTGGTTTCTACTTTGTTTCTGACTTTTGGCATGAACAAAAAATTGGGTCAGCCGACTTCTGGAATTTTATCACAAAGGCGCAGAAATGCTGCAATGATAAGACTGCTGTGCAGGAAAATATGGAGTTCGTCAGCCGATACTGTCGATGTATGTTTGCTGCACGACTATTGATACTGGAACTGTTGTTGGCTTGCAATCCTGGTGCAACTGCGCGGGACTTTCTGCTTCTGCAGCTATTTCCGAGGCATTTTGCGCCCAGGGACATTTTCAGTGAGGCTGTTGAAAGCTTCCGTCGGATGCGCGAGGATACGCTGGACCGCATACATGCCGATCTAAAGGTGCAAGTCGATTTTCTGCTGATGGGGCGCGGCGACTTGATTATAGTACTGGATGAGGCGCAGATACTTTGTAACGAATTGCCGGACTGCTTCGAGAATGCGCGACATGAACCTCGCCCACTTTTGTCAGCAGTAGCACGTCACATTTGCAATTTTGATGCCAACTCTGCCATAATTGCCGGTACTGGACTGCGAATTGGGTTTTTGGTCAATAATACAGTATCGCCGTTTGTTCGACGTCATAATATCTACATTTCGAAAACTGCAGAGTTTCAAGACGTGGCTGAGTTATTTGAAAGGTATATTGGGCCAATTTATGGCTACGAGTCTTTAGCAAACCAATTCCGAGGTCGTTTTCGCTCAATATGTATGCTGATACAGGATTATGCCTCTTGCGGTGGAAAAGTTTCGCCTATCGGTGCAGTGGAGTCCGTTTTACCCAGAGTGGTCACAGAAACTACGGCGGTCGTGATTGAAATGTTCCTAAACATGATCCAGACGGTTTCTTTAAAGTGGTCCACATTGGGCTCCATCAGGCACGCTGAGATAATGCAGCAGCTGGCCAATGCAGTAAAGGCGTTCGTATACACTGGACGCCCGACTCGGATTGTTATCAGTGAAGATAGTCCTGACCATGCTGGTGAATTTTTTTCGTCTGGGCTTGCAATTCTGAAATTGGACTCGGTTGAAAGCGGCAGACAGCATTACGTAGAAATGGCGGAGCCTCTCTTGGCCAGGGCTGTTGAATTTGCGGGTCTTTTAAAGGATGTTAATGTCCCAACGCATTTGAATGTTAGCGCACTGGGGTTTTATGCTGAACACATATTTTCAAAAACGCTGTGTCGAGCGTTCAAGGAATGGCGACCTGCAGAAGATATTCTTGGTGTCGACCTTCCTAATCAGTGGATGGAGCTCGAATTTCGCATACGAAATGCCAACTTTACACAAGTGATATTCTCCGGACAATTATCAAAGTGGACGGGCAACACGTCTGGAAATCGGCAACCATTTTGTCATCCTGTGAATTGGCTTGGCCCAGATGCGCTCTTCGAGCTTGAAACGCGACATAGGAAAGACCAGCGTCCTGCTTACATAATTCCCGCCGAAGCGCAGTACAAATTGCGCACCAAATCCTCATTGGCTGATTGTTCTGCTTCTTTGGCCCCAGAAAATTTTGGAGTTTCTGTATCCGGCCTTGTTCCCGAGGCACGGAAATCGGATGTAGCAACCGCAAAAAATTTTCTTGGAAAAAAATACGTAAAGTTCATTTTCGCATGGCCGGCAACAATTTCACACACTTTACCTGCAAGGCGTTCCAAAAGGTTGCACAATGAAGTTGTGGAAGTGGTTCTTAGCGGCCCTGAGGTGAGTTCGATGCTTTTAGAAGAAGACAAGAACTTTCTCAAGGCTGCCAAGGACTACTGCATTTAAATTGAGAAAATTTAATCGTTCTGGACTGCCAATTTAATTGTAAATAAAGTATTAAGTTTAAAAATTGAGAAAATATATATACTGTTTGCATTTTAGCTAATAGTGAACAAATCCACACAGGAGAACCTCGGGGGGAAAATAAATGCATGCGTTCAATAAACACCAGTAGAATGATGCAACGCGCGGCAAGCAGACTGGCACAGTGTGCATTGACGCGCCTGAACACGTCCAAGGGAAGCTTCAACGCTCGGCGGTGTGCACTCTTTTCGTCATCATCATCGTCGTCCACACAGCGACCGTCAACATCTGCCGCTTCGTCCGCCAGTCAGAAGCGGTTCGAGCGGCAGCTGGTCGGGGTATGATGTAGTGATCGCATATATACCCGTGCATAACACGCTCCCTCAGCCGATATCGTGGCGTTCACTGGCAGTATCTGCGGCGCTGGTGGGTGCCGGAGTATGGTACTTGCGATCGGAGAAGCGCGCTCTCCAGGAACGTCTGGCCGTGCAAGAAGGTACACTCTCGTTCGTGATAACACCACGATGTACGCACTTCAACTGCCACGCGTAGCCGAACGCCAGAATGCACAGTACGGCAAGCCCAATGTCGGCGGACCGTTTGAGCTGGTGGACGCGGCTAGCGGTCGAACCGTGACCGACAAGGACTTGATGGGCCGGTTCCCGCTGATATACTTTGGCTTCACGCACTGTCCCGATGTGTGTCCGGATGAGCTGGAAAAGGTGGCCAAGGCCATCACGATGATGGACGCGTTGCCGGGTGTGGGCGAGAACGTGGTGCCAGTATTCATCAGCGTGGACCCGAAGCGGGACACTCCGGCTGCCGTCAAGCAGTACATACAAGGCAAGTAGTATTGTAATATTAAGTGGTCTCACCATAACCAACCAGAGTTCCACCCGCGATTTGTTGGTTTGACCGGCTCTGAGGAGCAGGTGGCTCAGGTGGCCAAGGCGTATCGCGTCTACATTAGTCGTGGCGAATCCATCAGCGAAGAGGACTATTTGGTGGACCACTCCATCTTCTTCTTCCTCATGGACCCGGAGGGCGGTTTCGTGGATTTTTACGGCCGCAACTCCACCGCCGACGATATCGCTGCCAAAGTCACCAAGCATGTGCGCTCGTGGAAGCAGGACAAGTCGTCGGGGCGGCTGTGACATCGCATGAAGCGCGCAAGGATACAATTTAAGAAACTTTATATAGTATATATAGTCTGGGTGTCTCGTTCTATACTTTCTCTCTCTCTGACAGGGTCGACACGGTCAGTCAAGCTTGCCGCGGTGGACTTTCAGAACGTCTTGCAAGCCGACAGGGTTGGAGAACAGGGCGTCCTGAGAGGTGGGTGACAGGGCAGTCACGCTGTCAGTGACAATGTTGCGGCGGACAACGGTGGGCGTGCCGCTAGTGGAGTTGGCCCGGCTGTGCGACCGCGTGGGCAACAGTGAATGGTGCACCACGGGTAGGAGCGACTCTGCGGGCACAGGATCGCCCGTCTCGCGAGTTATTAGGCCGTCCAGCTCGGAGAAACCAACACCGAAAGCATTGTCGTCCATGTTGGGCAGGACGGCGCCCTCGCGGATCCGTTTCTCGATCTGCTGCTTGACAAAATCGGTGAGGAATCCCAGGCGAATCGATGCCGACGCCACCGACGGCACAATGTCCAACTGGAATGCGGGCATGCTGTAGAAACCAGCCCAAATCCGATTTGATGGATAGGGCTTCACTTTAAGCAGTGCCTACATTGTTAAGCCGCGTGTATGAGTGCAAGTACGCCAACCTTTCCAGAGAACTGAGACAGTGTGATGGTGAGTCCTACTGGGATAGTGATCGTTGTGACATACGAGTCCACTTGCACCTCCGCCTCAAACGTCATTTTGATCTCCTCGACGTTGATGTGGGCGTCCATCAGCACGTCGTCGGTGCCTTCGGGCGAGTGCAGCGTGAACCGCGTCAGAGAGACGTTTTCCGACATTTCCACCTCTTGAATGCTCAGCGATTTCTGCATTATGAGTTATGGGACTACCAATAATATAATTAGATACACGCACCAAGTATTCCGACGGTGGCATCCTCTTGAGCTTGTGCGCTATAACCGCTTTTATGCGCCGACATACCATGTCCTCTATGCTGCGACCAGAAAATATCCGCATCAGCAGCGCCGACAGCCAGACACCATGCTCGGTCGGCATGCGCGCCGAGTCATTCTTGAATAGCGCCACGCCGAATGTGGCCGCCAGACTGTTTACCGTTGGCCAGACACTTGGCGGTCGCTCGAACGACAGCTGTCACCGTTCAGATAATTTAGGTAGGATTACTAGAAGACAAACTTGATAGCAGGTCTGCACCAGAGCAATGTACAAGTCTTCCTTGTCCAGGCCGCGAAAGCTGTAAATGTACAAGCACGGCTGGCGCATTTCATTCCTCTTGCGTAACCGAATGGGGTAAATCTTGCTGAAATACTCGGCGTCCATCATATCACCCGGCACCTACACATTTGTATTGTATGTAAGTCGGAGTCTCAGTGGAGCTATTAATGCGCACCATGTCCACGATGAACTCTGTCAAATCAATGGTTTCTTTCAGCGTGTCCTGTAATTTACTGTAAGATGCACATATCCAATGCAATAAATGCGATAGTACGTAGACACGTATGTACAATATATGTGTATCTATACCGGGGACATGGTGCGCTGTAGAAATAGTTTGCCGTCCGACACTCGAGCATAAACCAGGCCGGGACTTAGTTCCCCGGCATCGGCAACATCCTGCAGCATGGCCATCGTGTCTGTCTGTGCATACGCAGTGGTCACTACATATCACAGTGAAACTGCGGCAGCCTGACGCACCGACAGCACATGATTCTCGGTTTCCTCCAGCGTCCAGTCATCCACGATCTTTATCCAGCCGGCAAAGAGACTTGCCTGCCAGTTTAACTTCTTCATTGTGTACACACACGTAGATACACATGTATATGCACGTACATCTGGGTTAGATGTGGTAATATCGGTGCGCGACTGTCGGGACCAGCGCATGGCCCGCGAGGCAGACGCCGACACCTTCTCTGGCCGATTCACGGCTACCCATCGCAACAGCAGCACCAGTGCGCAGACTGCAATGAGTGTAGAGAGTGCCAGACCGGCAGCGATGCCAATGCCAACGGACTGCAGGTGCAAAGAGCCGGTGTGGTCCGCCATAATAATAGTTAAGTAATTATGTGTATCGAATGTCCAACACTGAAGCGATGACTCGACACCGTGGATGACAGCTATTATTGTGTGCTGCACTCGAGCACTCAAGTCTGTATACGCTGCATACTTACCAAATATCTGACGCGCAGTTGTACATATGATGCTGCTGTAAGCCGGATCTGAAATCGTCAGCACACATAATTAATCAGTGGTCTGCGCATGTATGCCTAGGCATAATAGTGTTTCGGACTGCCAGCTACAACGAGCAGACTTTGTAGAGTCACAATGCCTATTTAACTACAAACATGTCTATGGGTCCCGCTTATAGGTATCAGCCGCGCGCAAAGAGTCCACATCGCGCATCAGAGCCTCAAATTCGCGCTTCAACAGTAGCAGCTGCCCGTCCTTGCGACGAATAACATGACGCAGCCGCTTCTCCGTTTCCTGTTCGCCGCCGGCGGAACCGCGCATCTTTAGTGTCAGCTCTTTGTACTCGCGCTGTCGCTGCAACAATCGGTCCTCCACGCGGTCCAACTTGAGCTGTAGGCTGTGCAGTAGTCTTGACTGCTCATCCGACCCCATGGTGAATATGGCCAGCTGTTCTTGCAGACGCCGGTTATCATTCTTCAGTTCGTCCAACTCCTCGGCGGTCGGACCACCGCCAGCAAGTTCCAGATCGGCAATTCTCTGCTCGGCCTGCCTGTACTGTTCCTGCAATAGCTGATGCTCTGCGTGAGCTTGACGCAACTCATCACGACACGCATCCAGCTCGGTCTCGGCTCGTTGTGCGCGGTTTAACAAATGGGCCGACTCTTGCTCCATTTGGGCGGCCTTCATGCGCGCGCTCTCCGAGTGGAGTAGGCGCAGCGTGCGTTCCTGCTGATCCAATACCGTCTTGGCCGTCACGGTTCGCGCTTCTTCGAGCAGCTTCTCGTACTGCTGGCGCAGCGTGGACCGCAGCTCGTCTGCCGCCTTCACCGCGTAGTCTAACTTGACATTTTCGGCACGCACGCGATCCATCTCTGCGCGGGTCTGTTCTAGCTGCGTTGATACAGTTTCGAGTGATGCCTGCACTTTGGCCACACTGGCCTCTGCATCAGTCGCTCGACGCTTCGACTCGGACAACAGGTGCTGCAGCTGTGCATTATTTTGCTTCTCGTCCGCCAGCTCTTTTCTTCCTTGCGCCAGCTCTTGTCGCAGTTGCAAACACTCGTTATTCTTGACATGTAGTGCTGCCTCAATAGTGGCTACTGCTTCGCTATGCTTTTCGGCAGGGATCGAGGCGGTCATTTGAGCCGCCGCCTTGAAGCTGCTGATTTCCGCGCGCAGCGATTCTATATGCGATTTGAGCTCCGTAACAAGCGCCGTATCATCAGATGCAGTGGACGCCTTGGACAATCGCTGCTCGAGTTGCCGAACTTCATCAGCGTGTCTGTCGCGCATGTGTTTTAGCTGCTGATCAAAGTCGACGCGCTGTCTCTCAAGTTCTTCACGAGTCTGTTTAAGTTGTCGGCGCAAGTCGTCCACATCACCGCGAGACACTTTTAATTTTGTTTCTGCGGCGGACAATTCGATGCGCAGTTGCTCGACTGCAGTGTTACTCGCCGCGACGGCATTCTTGGACTGCGAAGATAGCCGAGACTTGACGACAGATGTTGCAGACGGTGCAGCCAATGATGCGGCCTTCATAGAGGTCAGTTGTGCCTTGAGCGTCGCGATTTCCTTCTCGAAAGCAATCGACGCAGTCCTGGCAGTCGATAGTAGCAACTCCTTGTCGGCAAGATGCGATTCCGCTTGCTGCTGTTGCCGCACCGCTTCCTCGCGGACAGCCATCAACTCCCGGCGCAAATCTTCTGCCAGTCTCTTTTCGCGCGATGGCGACGATCCAGTTTTTTGCAGCACAACCGTCTGCAGTTCACGGTTCTGCTCGGTGAGGGCATCGCGTTCCGTCTCCCATTGCTGCCGTTCGGTGCGCAATTGTGTCGTCAGTGCACCGACCTGCTGCACCAGCTTGGCATTGTCTTGCTCAAATCCGCGCAACAGCGTTTCGCGAGTAGCCGCATCGCCATCATTGTTGGCAGTGTCCGATTCCAATTTCTGCTTTGTGTCCTTTTTGTGTGACGGCACATCTGAGACTCTACGCCGCAAATCCTCCAGCTCAGCCGTCATTATGGCATGTGCTGACTGCATGCTTTCGTTCTGTGCACACACCTGCTCGTACTGCTGCCGAATTGCCATTGACGCCGCCTTTTCATCGGCGAGCAACTTTTGCAGAAACTCGTTCTCGCGCTGAAGTTGAATGTCGGTGGTTGGCAATACATCACTTTGGCTGCCAACAATAATTGGCTTGGCAAGCTTGTCCATCGAGCGCGAAGTGGTCAACACTTTAGTCATTACCGGCAACTTGCTACCGCTGCTCGCCAAGCTGTTCCCTGGTTTGATTTGCCGCAGTCGTCGCGACGATGATGACAGAGACGACGCAGAGATCGAGCGTGAAAGCTGTGTTGATGGAGTGGGTGAGCGGCTCACCACCATTGGCTTGATGGGTCGCTCGTCAGCAGGGATCTGGGGTTTTCCATTCGACGGCTGCAATGATGTCGGCTTGGAGGTGCTGCTGTTCTCGGCGGTCTCTGTAAGGGCCTCGCTATTGTCGATAAAGTCAAGGTTGGACTGGATGGAGGACAAATCATCCAAATGTTCGCTGTCGTCGCGGTCATTGCCACCCTCTGCTGAAAAACTCTCAAAGGTGGCCGCGCTGTAGTCGCCATCCAGCTGTTCTGAAGTAGCGCTGTTCAGCGAAGTGTCGGCACCAGGTTCAGTCGCAGCTTTGAGCTGATTGTTTAGCTGAGCATAGTCAACGGGAACCTCGGCGCTGGCTTCGACTTTGGCAAAGAAGACCCGTTTCTCGTCGTCGCTGTCCTCGGCAAAGCTGATATCCATAACGGGCGGAGCGGCAATACTTGTGTCAGCAGCAGCCTCCCCTGATGAGTCCACGGATGTGTCGTGGTCGCCGTCAATCGTCTTGTCAGCAGGTTTCTCAGGCGCCACACTACTCTTCAGCCACGCCGATCCAGCTGCCGCTCCACTGTCGCTCATCTGTGCAGAATCATCGCCGTGTTCATTATCATTGTTGGCAGCGGATGCACTAGACTCTGACGATGCGGCTGCGGCCGGTTTAGCTTTCCACCACTCGGTGGCTGGCTTGGAAGCGTCGGACGAGCGCCTGGTCGGTGTGGGCGTCTCATCAGGGCCAGTGCTGGCGTCGCTGTGGTCATCGGATGCTGCCTGTATGCATGAGGGTGCGTGTGAGCATCACCATTTGAATAGCTGGGGGCACCGATGCCTGCATACCAGAAAGTCCTCCAGCGAGGCGGAAATGCCACCCGATGCCATTTTCGCCGCCTGTTTCAGCAATTGTGTCGAAGCTGCAATGAAGCAATTCTCCCACTTCACCCAATGCGATGATGACATTGGACCCGACTCACTCATTCACCTGAAAAAAGTCTCCTCTGTAGGTTGACTGGTCAAATAATTAAATAGTCAGTGCCGCATTTCAACTCATATGGCTCTTCTGGATGAACTTCGCGACTGAAGGCTGAATGGGCAAAAATGCACTCTGACAACACTTTAGACGTCTCACACGTCTATATTTTTATATTTCATAAAAGTTCTATATTTCGGAATATAGCAAGATTCCGTAAAAGGCTGCATGTCAATATCAGACGGCGACGGCTTGAACGCGGAATATAGTCGACCCGGCCTTGGCGCAGTTGCAGGTGGATACAATGGGGTCGGGACGGTCCGGCAGGGTGAAGGAACTGATCTCCACGATCGGCTGCCAGTCGCATGTAAAACTGCCGACATTGTTGCCGCACTGCTGGTCGCACGCGGTTTTGCGTTCGGTGCATGTGGCGGAAATGTCGTACTTGGTGGGCACACCTGGAGTGGCCAGCACCGGGACCGACTGGTCATAGACAAACTGCAGCTCTCCATTGCCGTAGCAGTTATCGCCGTCGTCTCCTATAAAACTGAGGGTACTATCTGAACGAGCATGGTACACCGCAATGACGCGCGCGCCGTCGCACTGGTATGCGCGCCGAATCGGTCACGTAAGCTGCAGCATCTGCACGACAGTAGAGTTATAGTCATTGTCGTATCGGGCGCCATCTGCAGGATAGCAGAATCCGGACGAAGAGCTGGCATATGTGCCCACCGAGCAAATGTTAATAACGGCCACTTGACCCTGTTTCTGGCAGTCCTCTTGATGTTTTGCCAAGTTCTCTTCGCACCAGGCCGCTCCCTCTGCGCCAGTCAGAGACACAGTCGTGCGTGTCACATCCACAGGCTGCAGTTGGGAGAGTAGTGGATGTGCAGTGGCCGCGGCGGCAGTAAGCAGAACGATAAGTGCGGTGACGAACATGTTGGACTGTTTGGTGTATCTGCAGAAAACGGAGTCGCTGTAAACACGTGCAGCAAACACGTAGTGCAAACAGTCCCGTTTGGGAAGCGCCACATTCATGCGTGTGCTAAAGACCTGGCATGCACTTGTAGGACGGATGCTATGCATCCACCGTTCAGTCAAGTTAAATGCAAATTGCTTGGTAGTTTACCCAAGATGCAGTGGAGTTCAAAAATTAGTTAATAGACTCAGTCAAAATATGCAGACTGAGCGTTTAGAGTTTACATCTCTACTGCGTGACCACTGGTTAATGCTACATACATAGACTAATGACGAGCCGTCACGTGATGAGTGGACAGGGACGAAATTGGCTGAATGCCGCGCAGCAATTGGCTCAATTAAATTGTGCGACCTCTCAGCCAATCACAGTACGAGGTTGCATTAATGTTGCACAGCGTTTTATATTGCCGAAACGTTCTGTGCAATCGGCGCCTTCCATTTCATTGTTTCGATACTCTATAGCTTTCTTTGATATTTCACCGCGCATCTCATCCACCTACAGGCACCTATCGACACACACCACACAATGATCGTGATATTACGGATGTTACTGTTGGCGTCGGTTGCCATATCGGCCGTCATTGGCGACTCTGTATTTACCAAGATTCTGTACGGCAAGAACGAGAAGGACTGCTCGGGCACCGTTTCTGGGCTGACGTACTTTCGCAACATAACAAGCTGCACGTCAAGCCAGTGCACCGCGCCAACACTCGGCCTGCCGCGGTACTCATCCACCACCTGCCGCACAACAGTGCCCGCTGGCAAAATATACGTCCCGCTGAACAGGCTCTCGCCCAACAAGTCGTACGTGTACTACCGCACGTTCCCCGATAGCAGATGCGAGGCGGGTACAGCGCTGACTGCCGCCGCTGTCCTGGCCAACAGTCAGCCACAGCAGCTGGCGCCAAACTTTTTCTACATGGCGCGGTGCATACTGGGCAAGGTCAAGATCTGGAATTGCAAGTCGGAGCAGGACTGCGCCACGGCCAAGCCATACACGCTCACGCGCAACTCCTGCATTCTGCGGAGTGGCGTCTACTCCAACTGGATCTGCTACTACCGCAAGCAGTAGTATCGCGACGTCTGTCCAACAACGATAAATAAATTCCGCATTAGTTGTAATATATTTGATTAACGGACGATCAAGTACATGTGCGAGACTGTATTTCTTAGATCGTAATCGCGCCCCATTTGTCACATTGTGCGCGTTATCGACGTGACTCCGCGCTGTAATTTGCAGGATGAAGTTTGGCGTATCCGCGTGGTGGGCGGTGGTGGTAGCGTGCGCGCTGCACGATGCTGATGCATTTCACTGGCGAAATCTGTGGCGATCTCACAACACCGACTCGGAGGAGACTGCGTCATCGCGAGACGTTTCTGGGACCGCGGTGGCCACCCGTCCGCTGGCTGCTGCCAGGCGATGGCTGGAGCTGCGGGGACTTCGGTTGGAGCGTGCTCGGCTAATCAAGCAAAAGTGTCTGAATGAGCTGCGCAGGTTGGATCCTGTGCCTGGATCTGCATCGACTCCTCGAACCCCACGAGCTATTGGGCATATATTGGACACATATTGGAATGGGGATCCCTCAGTTGCAGAAAGTGATGAAGACGCAGCTGACGGAGGTGATGGGGGGATACATTCACCGCCATTCTCCCTACACCGATGGCACACTGTAAATACATAGATCAAATTGCTATGCTTGTATGAAAGCAATATCGTGACGATATGAGATACATACACCTGGATTGCATGATAGCAGCCGAGATACATCTCGATTGACTGATGGCATCGCTGCAATGTGATACGCCCGATTTACGTTGCATGTGACGTTACATGTAGCTGAGATGCACGAATATTCCATCAAACGCGCGATCCACGAATCAGAATCGCGCTGCGTGCCGCTGAGCGTCGATCGGCGCAGGATACGCCAGATTTTGCGAAAGGCATAAATAGCTCTGCTTGGAGTCACGTTTCGATGGAATTATCCAATAAATTTCACTTCACTTAGTGATACTACTATTGACAAGAATGAACTACACAAAGATGAGCTTACTGGTTGCATCGGCCATCGCGTCTGTGGCTGTTGGTGGGGTGCATGGAGCTCCGATGAATGCAGTGCCAACCTCACCCAAATATGGTGCATCACGTCTTAACTTGGATATAAGTACGCGTTTGGGATTTGACAGATCATTCAAAGATGTCCCTGGAAAAATCGACCTGGCTTCTTTTCAGGCGAACCGCGGAGACACTGATGGCCGTCCTCATTGGGGCGAGGGTGTGTCGTTTGATGGATCTGATTTGAAGTCTGGTCTTCTATCAGGACCATTTGCTGCTGCAAGTGTCGACAGGATGGAGGGAGCTGGATTCTCAAAGAACGAGCGAAATATGTTGTCGAATCATTTTGATACAAGTGTTGCAACAACTGGTCGTACAGTGCCATTGCCTTCCCGTACGACTGGTTTTGATTGGAAAAACGCTGGGAGAAACCCTTTCTATGTAAGCGACAGTGATGATGAAGATGACATGGAAGTCAGCGATAAAGACCATAAGAACCAAAGTTCGCAAGTTAATGATAACGTAATTGCAAACTTAAATCGGCAAACCGATGAAGATCCTCGCGAATCGTTTCGACGCTCACTTGGCCTTTAATTGTAGACCGTTATAATAGCATCAACAAATAAATGGCTAAAATATAAATATTTATAACAGGCGCGCGGTAAAGTAGGGATTTTTTCACGAAATTTGGACAGATATTGCTAAATTACCGCCGCGCGGCCAGTGCCATAGTTGTCTCATACGCCATAATGAATGAGATCGGTGCCACACTCGCTGAATGCTGACAGAAGCCGCAAGGTTGTCCACGTCTGCCAGGGCTCGGCCGATACGACGGACAACAGAAATAGTTCGAGTACCAAATGCTCCTAGAGATTCGATAATGAAAAGGAGAAATCAACTCGGCGTGCTAAGCATCGTTCCAGGTACTTTTTGCTTTTTCGTTCCTCGGCTTTTTTGGCATTCCAGCCACCCCAGTTTGACGCATTGTGCAACTGCTGGACGATGACTACACAATTGTGACATCAACGCACAGGTCGCTCATTGCTGCCAGGAATAATCGGCGAAAACAGCAGCAACAATTCATCCCGAGCTGCATTGTTTCGCTGACCATGACGCCCTCCACCAAAAAATCTGATCTGATAGCGGTGGCCGATTTGCAAGTGTGGCACATTCATAGTGATTATAAATACTTATTCACAGATTATCTTAACATGGCCTTTGGCTGGCTGGACTTTGAGCAGCAGCTGACGTTCTACGCGTCCTACCACCGCCACCCCGTCAACAAGTGCATACACCTGGTGTGCATACCGGCCATCCTGTGGTCCGCGCTGGTACTGCTGCACTCGCTGTCGTACACGGTGGCCACACTTTCCCTGCCAACGTCGCTCTACTTCTCTGCCAGCAGCTACAGTGGAGCCACAGCCGCAACTCTGCCGCTGACGCTGTCCTGGTCGTGGCTGGTGGCCGTGATGTACGGCGCGTACTACATGCTGCTGGACCCGGTGGCGGCAGTCACGTACTGGCCGGCGCTGGCCACGTGCGCCTGGTCCTCGGGTCGGTTCTATGTGGCCATGGGCGAGCATGACGCGTTGCGAGTGGCCGGGGTGGTGCACGTGTCTGCGTGGATATTACAGTTCCTCGGCCACTGGCTGGCCGAGAAGCGAGCACCGGCCCTTCTCGATGGTCTTTTACAAGGTGCATATATATTGTCTACATATATCAAATATATATATATATATATACACTTATGCCATGTAAGCACTGCTGCTGGCACCGCTCTTTGTGTGGATGGAGGTGCTGTTTGTGCTGGGGTACAGGCCAAAGCTGCGACACCGGCTGGATGAACGGGCATCCTTGGCCGTCGCTCAGTGGCGCAAGTCAAAGATGGCCGCCACCAAGCCGGCCAGAAAGACCCGCAAAGACTAGCCACACGTCCGTACAATACAAATATTGCATGATATATGTCTGTATATATCTTTATATCTGTGTAGAGAGGTGCCGAGCACACTGTCCATGTCAGATGGACTCCCGAACGCCCTGGATGGCCATCTCGACAACCTTCCAGCCGCGGGTGAGCGGGTTGGGCTTCTCCAGGTCCTTGGTGCAGGCGAATATGTAGTACACGTCGTTGATCTGGTCTGGCGAGCCGGTGACCACGGCGCCGGTGGCATCGCGCACCACCTCGGTCTGCTGCGTCTTGAACGACAGGATCAGTATCGGCGTGTCCTCCATCATCTTGGCCATGGCCAGCTCCACGTTGCGCAGGTCCAGCAGGCGGCCGTCAATGGTGTGCCCGCGTTCAATGTCCACCTCGCGCGACATCTCCAAAATATTGAACACCGAGTCCGACACCCAGTGCTTCAGCGTGGCCGGGTCCCAGTCAATGTACGCCTCCAGGATCTCGGGGATCATGAACTCGCGCGCGTCCTTGACGAACGACTCCACGCTGAACGAGGGGTCGATCTCGCGGATCTCGGCGATGGCGGCCGCGTGCTCCGTCTCCTCAAACATGGGCCCGAACAGGTCGCGCAGTCTGTCCGACAGCAGGCGCGCCGTATTGGCCAGCGTGCTGTCGCTCTCCTCGTAGCGGCGGCGCATACTGAACACGCCTGTGACATTAGCGATGATGATGGTGATGTGCATAGCATATGTATGTATGTAGCGTACCTTGAACCATGGGGTTCGAGTCCTTGAATGAGGTCCAGGCCTCGCGCCACCTGGAATCCTTGTGCAGCACCACGTTGGCGCCGGCATTCGGGTCCTCGGCGGTGGGCGCACTGTCCGCACCACTGGATGCCGCGGCCTTGGCTCCGCCCATACGCGCCTCACGGATACGATTGCGGTACGCCTTGCTGGTCAGGCCACCGTACCGCGATGCATTCACATCAATGACGGCTTGGCGCGTCTCACTGACGGAGCCACGAACCGCGCGCAACAACTCGCCGCTCGCCACGGCAGACTTGAGCTGCGAGGCAAACTTGAGGCCGGTGGCGGCGAACGACGACGCCGCCGATGATGCTGACGACGATGACGACGATGAGGAGGTGGACGACGTGGACGATGACGACGAAGCACCGCCAGTCGACGATGCAGATGCGCCACCAGAGGTAGATGTGGTAGAGTCGCCGGTGGCAGATGGCTTGGGCGGCGGCGGCGGCGCACTTTTCGCGCCTCCAGCCGATGACTCCTTGCCAGAAGCGGCACGACTTGCTCCACTGCCGCCAGTCTTTGGAGCGGCGGCAGAAGTGCTGGTGCCAGAGCGTGCCTCCGAAATGCGCGCCTGCACATTCTGCACGTACTTTGAAAAGTTGGTGGAGGAAGAGGCGGCGCGACGCGGCACGGCCACTAATCGGAGCATGATTTTGTGTGTATGTCTTGTCTCACTGTGGAAAGGAGAAGAGTCGCAGATGCCGATCCTTTTCGCTTAGGTCGTACGTATTCTTACTTCAGCTAACATGTCGTCTTGTCAACGTCAATGCTTAAAATCCTGCTCGCTGGAACTCGCTGCGCTTCCCTGTCAAGGAAGGTAACAAATTTGTGCCAGCAGTTGACAACATATCATAAGGGATGTTTCTCCCGAAAGTTGACTAATCAAGTAATCCTCCCGTCCCCAATGTCATGTGCATTTATTTTGCTACACGTTTCTCAAAGCACACTTGACTACAATTACACACAAGATATAATGACAGATAGCCTCAGTGGTTAGGTAGCTGCGTATTGTCATCATTGCCAGAGCGGCTGAGACAAATGCCTCGCGTTTCCTCATCATCGGCGACTACATATACAAACATGTGGTGCGTGTATGTGCCAATGCTGCACGTGCGCGCGATTAACACGTTGCAGCATTGGCGCGTTTGCTGCAATGACAAAGAGAGAAAGTGAAAGAGTTTATCAAATGAAAAAGCTTTTGCATATTAGGTCAAGGTTGGCGATTGTTGTGTGTATTAAGTGCAGCTGTTAATTGCCGCTTGGCTTCAGCTGTGCTAGCGATGATTCCAGCACCTCTAGCACGCGTTTCATGTGCCCCCGCTGCGTCTCCACCGCGCTGATACCCATGTGTCCGATGCGGAAGTACTGTACAATATGATATTTTAGTAACTAGACTGTAAACAGTACCTACCTTGCTGGCCATGGCCGGGTGAAGGCCACCAGCCACCACCACGCCTTGCTTTACAATAAGCGGAAGCAAATCAGTAGCCTGCACCCCGTCCGGGTAGTAGATTGCAGTCATGGAGTTGGCAGCTACTTGTCGTCGAACCGGCACCTACAACTTGGTTAGACTTTACCAAAGTAGACTCACTGCCACACGAACCAGTTTCAAGTTGAGACGGGCCACGTGTTCCTTGAAGGCGTCGCTGCACTCCCGATGCGCCTGGAATCTGGCGTCCATCCCGGCAGCCAGCACCTGTTTGAGGCTGACGTGCAGCGCCAGTACCAGACTGACGGCGGGGGTGGCAAAGTAGCTGGGTTTACGCGCCTCATACGCGCGCATAATGGGCAGCCAGTTCTTCCAGCTGGCAAAGTAGTTGCGCACGGGGGTCTTGCGCGCCTCATACACCTGCATGGCACGCGCACTGACCACCGCCAGCATCAGCCCGCTGGGTGTGCCGATGGCCTTCTGGGACGCGGTGACCACGCCGTCCACGTCCCACTCGTCCATGCGCAACTCCTCCGCACCCACAGAACACACGCCGTCCACCAGCACCAGTGTCTGGGGTGACTGCGACCGGATCAGCGCGGCGATGGAGCGCACGTCCGTCAACACTCCCGTCGACGTGTCCACCTGGGTGATGTTGGCCAGCTTGAACGGGGCGGCGCCACTGTCGGCGCGGGCACTTATGGCGGCTGCAATCTGGTCCAGTGAGGGAACGTCCCCTAGTTCCGCGGGCCGCACATGTGTCGCCGAGAAGCCATATGTCTCGCAACAGTCGCCAAACCTGTCGCCAAAGTATCCTGAGATTATTATAGCATAAATCCACTCTATATATAATATGTGTTTACCTGTGTTGACAATGAGGGCCTCATCGCCCGGTTCCATCAGGTTGCACACCATAGTGTCCCAGCCAATGGTTCCCGAACCAGACACGATAAAAGGTTGGCCCGTCTGGGCTATCAGCAATATAAAGACAGTATGAAATGCTACAGATGCCAACCGTGGTGAGCACAACGCGACGCAGCATCTCCAGACACTCGCCAAACACATTGATGAACGCGGGGTCCACGTGCGATGTACCCGGCGTGGACATGGCCGTGAGTACTGTAGCATTAGGTGCATGGTATCGTACGCGCAGGTTGATGCATGTAATGAGCACAAGTTATGCAGAAGGTATATGTAGTTGTATATGCATATAGTATGAACACGAACCATCCTCATGGAACTCTATGGGACCGGGAATCATGCACAGCTTGTGCGGGGCGGTAGACATGGCGGCGACTGGTGCGAATTCACAGTGCAGTGGGTTATAAGGGAGTGAGCGGTGTAGGAGAGAAGATGCGAGTAGACGGCGGTGTAGGTGACGGAGGTGTAGTTGACGGCTGTGCAAGAAGCGCTGTGTGAACGCGGCGGCTGTGATGGATTTGCGAGCAAGATTGGCAGTGAGCATTGTGTGCATGCTTTCTCTTTCTGCTGTTGCTTACTGGTTTCTGTTGCTTACTGGTGTCTGTTGCTTAATGCTTCTGTTGCTTACTGGTTTCTGTTGCTTAATGGCTTCAGGTTTTGTATTTAATGGTTTCTGTTGCTTGTAATGATTTTTTCTCACATCGTGACATACACGCTCACTCTCTTTATCTTTCCCTTTTCCTTGAATAGAGAAGTCAATATAGTAGTACAACATAGAAATCTATTACACTTCATGTCAATCCCTTGAGGCAACCTTCTTCTTGAAGCGGTCCAGTATAGATGGCGGCCGGCGCGACTCGGCATCCTCATCATCATCATCATCGCTGACTGGGAGACCGCGACGACGACGCGACTCCCGGAACCGCCGCTTGTTATCACGTTCCATCTTTTGCTTTAGTTGCTCCTTTGCGGCATCGATGACGTTGTTTTGTTTGCGCAAGTAGCGCCGCATAGACGATGACTTGCGGCGTGCCTTGTGCACCGGCTCTATACTGGAGCGCTATATAAAAAACGTGGTTACAAAACTATACGTGTTATCTGGTAGCCATAATGCGCACCTGTGCCGCCGATATCGGCCGATTAGTGGCGCCACCATCATCATCTGAATCGCCATTAGCTGCTGTCTGTTGACTGGTGGCAGCAGTGTGCACGGCGCCGTCCACGTCCGCGTCATCGTCCGAAAAGATCATTTGTGCGCGCGTCGCTAGAAAAGTAGTGAAAGTGGTGAAAAGATTAAGAGATTTGCCTGATTAATGCCCAGCGCGGAATCGCTCTTCTCGGCTGGAGCCCTGATGGGCGCCACTGGTGTCCTGGCCGGGTAGGTGGCAGTGGGTTGTGTCTGCTAATGTCTGTGTCTATGTAGAAGCTTTTTGTACCCACTAACGTATAGCGCATTCGGGGCACACGCACTCAAATCGCGTCTGGCACCGGAGCGGCTCGCTGCCTGGAACACCGCCGCACACTATCAGGCATGATGTCACACACACACACACAAACACTTACTCGAGTGCATTCCGCTGACGTCAGCAGTTGATGCACAGCGCCGTGATATGCATGGCGGCACGCGTGTATCCCATGGCCGCCACGTGGCTGACTGTCGGGAACTTGCTCTTCTCCGGCTCCATCTACGGCCTGTGTGTGCTGCCGCGCGCATCACTCCCGCCACCATTCGGCACCATGCTCGGCATGGCCACACCAGTTGGCGGCCTGTGCTACGTGGTTGGCTGGGCGATGCTGTTTCTGCGCCGATAACTGCCTGTCAATACATACACGTGCATATTCCTCTGTCCTACACACTGATACCACAATGATCAGAGCAGTTGGCGGCCACGGTGGCAGATGGGCGGCGGTGCAGACGCGGTGCCACGTGCGCCACCTGCACCTGCACGAGTATCAGGTACATGGTTGCCATCTACTGCACTGCCGACACCCCGCCCCTCCCCTCAACTAACCACCATCACGCGCGCTGGCAGTCCAAGCAGCTGATGCAGATCTACGGCGTGGACACACAGCGGTTCCGTGTGGCTAGCACGCCCAAGGAGGCGGTGACGGCCGCCAAACTGCTCAACGCTGATGAAATGGTGCTCAAGGCGCAGATTCACGCGGGTGGACGCGGCAAGGGCATCTTTACCGGCTCGCATCTGCAGGGCGGTGTGCAGCTGACGCGATCGTGCGTGCATTGTGTCTATATTGTATACTGTAACTATATCTCTTATATGTCTGCAGCGTGGAGCGGGTGGGCGAGCTTGCCGAGGCAATGCTGGACAATCGCCTGGTGACCAAGCAGACACCGGCTGATGGGGTGTTGGTGCGCAAGGTGCGTTCAGTTGTCTTTGTCTGGGCAGTAGTTCACTCACGCTGACTACATATACAGGTAATGCTGGCGGAGGCGCTCGATATTGTGCGCGAGACGTATTTCGCCATCGTGATGGACCGGGCATCCGGGGGTCCGGTGCTGGTTGGAAGTCCCGAGGGTGGCATGGACATTGAGACTGTGGCCGCCGAGTCTCCCGATAAGATCTTTAGGGTGTGTGGTAGTTTAAGATTGTATAGTTGTATGCATGTATGTGCATAATCTCACACGAGTACAAGGTGCCGGTGGATATCGGCGTTGGAGCCACGCGCGAGCAGACAGACATGCTTGCGAGGAAGCTGGGGTTCGAGGGCAAAGCTGCTGATCTGGCCTCGCAACAGATGCTCAACCTGTACCGCATGTTTATCGCCGTCGATGCCACACAAGTGGAGATCAATCCTCTTGGCGAGACGCCTTCCGGTCGCGGTATGTAGCCATGCCTGCATGTATGTATAAATGTTGACGCAGTCCAACAGTGGTGTGCTTTGATGCCAAGATCAACTTTGACGACAATGCCGAGTTCCGGCAGCGCGCCATATTCCAAGAGCGTGACACGGCCGAGGAAGATCCGCGTGAAGTGGCCGCCTCGCAGCACGGTCTAAACTACATTGGCATGAGTGGCTCCATCGGCTGTCTGGGTGCGTCGTGTGTGTGTGTGCGTCTGTGTCTTAATACTACTTACTTCATACCGTGTCAACATACTTCAACATCATATTGCAGTGAATGGCGCCGGACTGGCCATGGCCACAATGGACATTATCCAGCTGCACGGCGGGTCGCCTGCAAACTTTCTGGACGTGGGCGGCTCAGCCACCGAGTCGCAGGTCAAGGAGGCGTTCAAGCTGATCATGGCCGACGCGCAAGTGACCGCCATTCTGGTCAACATATTTGGCGGCATCATGAAGTGCGACACGATCGCCAGTGGCATTGTGGCCGCCGTGCGGGACTGTGGCGTGACGCTGCCCCTGGTTGTGCGCCTCTCTGGTACGATTTTATAAGTGTTTATCCACTAACTTGTAAGCATACTTATGTGTGCCTGTCAGGCACAAACGCCGACGTGGGCCGCAAGATACTAAAGGACAGCGGGCTGGACATTGTGACTGCCGAGGATCTGGACGATGCGGCGCGCAAGGCCCTGTCTGCCGGGGGAAGCAAGTAGCCACTTATAGGAAAATGGTCCGCTACTTGCAGTACAGATAAAATTATACAAGGATACATCCAGTATGCACTTCTACTGCTGCCGCGGAGACATTATCGCGCCCAGACGATAGAAGGCGCCACACTGTTCCACGTAGAGCACCGCGACGGCAATAAGCAGCACCGTGAACGAGCCGTACAGCTGGCTGACACACGACTGCAGCAGCACCACGTCAGCGGCATTGCGCGCAGTGCTCTGGTCGTCGGTGGCGGTCGGAAAGAGCAGCGACTGCACCACCTTGTCGATGGCATTGGCGTGCAGCAGCAAGCACGCGCCCACCAGCAGCGCCATGAACGTCTACGTGGAGAGAGTGTATAGAGGCATATACATATATGTACACACAGTCACAGCAGACGAACCTTGAGCCACACGGCCAGCAGAAAGACGATGGTCCAGAAGGGGGAGGCGGGCAGCTGGGAGGTGGCTGCCACGGTGGACGTGTCCTTGGTCTGGCTAGTCATCTTGAGCGGCTCGGCCTTGGCGCGGCGCCTCGCGCCATGCGGGCTGCCATGCCGGTGATGCCCCAGCTGTTCCATCTGCGTCGACATGGCCGCGTCGCTGTCCGCACCCACCGCCGCACTGCCACGACTACGCCAGCGCTGCCAACGCCGCTGCAGCCGCTGCCACACGGGCCGCACCCAGCGCTCCTGGCACTCTTGCAGCAGGGACCGGCCGCGCACATAGGCCCGCTGTCGGCCGCGCAGCAACTCTGGCGCCGACATGCACGCCCACACCGTCAGCCACAGACTGAGCACGCCCAGCTGCACGGTGAACAGCGTGTATGTGCTGCCCGGCTGCTGGCCATAGGTGCGCTCCAGCAGCGGCGTGTAGCTGTCGGGCGAGTGTGTGAGCCGCACCGGCGTCACGAACAGGGCAATGATGAGCGCCAGCTCGGCCAGCAGCAGCAACTTGAGCCACATGTGTGCGTAGGGTGAGTGTCTCTGTGTGTAGGGTGAGTGTCTCTCTGTGCGAAGTGTGTATGCCGGGGAGAGTGTGCGGAGGCGGCGCAGAGAATGCCGGCAAACTGTTTGGAGTGGGTGACAAGACAAGCGGGTGGACAACAGGCACAACGCGCGCACAGCATACAGATGGACGGCGGCGGCTGTGTGGCGCCGATATGCGCGTGGCTTCAGCAGCGGTTGGCACAGCACCGCGAGCAGTCAGCCACACGTCCGCTGGTGGTGGGACTGTGCGGCACGCAGGGCATTGGCAAGGTTTGACCTCACGTACTCACACTCACGCACACTCACGCACGCGCAGACAACGGCCACGCGGGCCATACGGGAGCAGATGCGGCCCATAGCCGTGGTCACGCTGTCCATCGACGACTTTTACCTGTCGCTGACAGAGCGGGATGCAATGCGCACCGCAGTGCCCGACGCCCCGCTGGCCAGGAACCCGCTGCTGAGTGGACGCGGTCTGCCCGGCACACACTCTCTGGAACTGGGGTCGCGGGTGCTGCAAGGCCTGTTGCAGGCACACGCGGACTTTGTGCAGTCGGGCGGCACCAAGAGTGTAGCTCTGCCGCAGTACGACAAGGCCGCGGATGGGGGCCTGGGGGATCGCGTGTCACAGGAACTGTGGCCCCGGGTGCAGCCCCCGTTCGACATCATCCTGCTGGAGGGATGGATGCTGGGCTACCGGAGTGTGGGCGCAGACCAGGTGCGCAGCCACTATGCCGCCGACATGTACCGGCAACAACACCACTCAACTGACACCACCGCGTGGACAGTCGACGATCTGGTGGAGGTGGACGGATTGCTGCGCGGCTACGAGACCCAGTGGTACCCGCTGCTGGATGCGCAGATAGTGCTAGTGCCAGACTCGCTACAGCACGTTTATGACTGGCGCTGGCAACAGGAAGAGGCGCTTAGACGCACACTGGGCACACCCGAGGCCGGCATGCAGACCCGTGCCGCAGTGGACGTGTTTGTCGACCGGTTCATGCCGTGCTACCGGCTCTACCTGGACCGTGTGCGGCAAGAGTGTGCCGCATCTGACGGTCTCTGTCTCACGCTGGACTGGCAACGGCGCGTCATCATTCAGGCATTGAGTCACTCGTGTTAACACGAGTAATCTCCACAATGTCCTACTGAAACCTGATGAGATCACAGACATGTGCAGCAAATGATACACACACATGTGTGTGAATGTATGTGTGTGTGTGTGTGTGTATGTGAAAGGCTTTTTAAGCATTGCGAAGGTAATATACTGTGCACGCATATTTACATATGCGGTTATTACAGCCAGCGATTAACAACCATTAAATTCCCAATGCGATTCTCGCTTATTCTCACCGCCGCCGCTGCTGCTACCTGCGTGGCCCACGCCAAGGAGGCCAAACCGGTGGAAGAGCGGCTGCAGGTGGGCAGTCTGAAGGGCTCGGTGGAGACGTGTGCCAACCCCGCGGCCGTCGGGTGAGTAGCCTCCACTGGCTAGTACGCATGATCTTACTCGTCACAGGGACACCATCCACGTGCACTACGTGGGCACCCTGAAGGCTGATGGCACCGAGTTTGACAGCAGGTACTTAAACACGTGGTTATCCCACTATGATGATTATAGCGTGCTCACACATCCAGCCGGAAGCGCGGCGAGCCATTCAAGTTTAAGCTTGGCCACGGCCAGGTCATCAAGGGCTGGGACCAGGGGCTGATGGGCCGTTGCGTCGGCGCGCACATCAAGCTGAAAATTCCGCCGTCGCTGGGGTACGGCGAGCGCGGCATGCCGCCCACCATCCCCGCCAACAGCCACCTGGTGTTTGACGTGGAGGTCATGCAGATTGACCCCGCCTCGGCCACCAAGGCCAGTCGCCAAGGTAACATTGAGTTGGACGCCGGCGACATGGACTTTGCCGCCTCCGAGGCCGAGTTCGACCCGGAGCTCGGAAACGGCGACGACGACAACGAAGAAGGCGCGGAAGTTGACGACGATGAGGATGACTTTGACGAACCGGATCTGGAGCACGACGATCTATAGGCGCGTGCACTACAGCACATCATCACACACACACACACACACACAATATACAACACGATATCCCGGCAACATTGTACCGCCTGTGTATTGCCACGGCCTTGCACCATCATTACAGTATCGGTGCCCCCAGCTACCCGTAGTTAAGCACGGTAATTATGTTAAACAAGCACGAGGCACTCACCGCTATGGCGTCCATATCGGCCGGGGAGAGCGCGGGGTAGTGATAGCGTGCAGGCATGGCCAGCCGATCCGCGTACTCTAGTACCGTGGTGTTGCCACTACGCTGAGGGACAGGTGCGGCGTGGGACGGTGTCGGCGTTGGCTGCGGTGCAGGTGGCTGGAATGGCGGCAGTAGCATCGCCATTAGTGGGTGTGGCTCTGAGGCATGGGCAGATGTTCCCGCGACGGCCTGCCGCGCCGCTCCCAGGAATCGTATCAGTGGTTGCCGCATAGTGTGAAGGCGATTGTAATACTTAAGTGCTACATATGGCGCTGCTTTAATAAATCCTAACATGTTGCACTCTGATCACGCAGATATTCTGATTATTTGTTGTACTGTGTGCTCTGCATTCTCTATCCGGGAAGGTGTGTGTGATCCTCATCGCACTGTAACACGAACTGTAAGCTCCGTTTGAGTCCGTGCCGGATATGTGCCTTCACAATTACTTACAAGACAGTTGCAAAAGCATGATTGCATAATAGACTTAATGTGCTGCCCAGTTTTCTTTTTTTTTAATTTCCTGGTCGTGTTTCACAATGCCGACGCCCGTGGAAATCGCTGTTGACCTCATTGAAGAACTGCACGAGGTGAAGGGTCGGTATCTCAAGATCTCATCGTTCGGCAAGTTGTGCGAGACGACACCGCCTACCAAGCAACTAGATCCCGCGCTGGATGATGCAAGCGCTGTGCCCATATTCCAGGATTCACTGCTGCGAGTCTTCTTCAACAAGTGGGCGGATAAAGACCTTGGTACCAAGCTCGTTCTGTCGATTCTTGAGTGGATTGTTGCACTGAAGCCCACGGAGCTGGATCTTGCCCGCGCTGAATTGCTATACCACATTTTCAATGTATTTTACCATGTGCTCGATATTTACATAAACTATCAGAGGTCTAATGCAGCTGCACGCAGGCCACCGACATACATTTGTACCGTATGTTCAGCAGATGCATTGTCTCGATGGAGCTTGACGATGACAATAGCCTGTTGCGCGAACTGCAAGCGAAAATGGGGTTTGATCTGATGGACTGGTGTTTACGAAGCCAACGAAATCCAACGGTACGTAAAAAAGCTCCTCCAATGTTTTAATTCATGTGCAGGTGCTGTCTACAGTTTTTACAATGCTTGGCGAATGTAATCATGACATATCGCCAAATATACTTGTGCAGATACATATCGAGTTTGTCAACTGCAGGGATGACCGCCTGATGGCATTCTCGGGTCGTCGTAATGTCTACATTAATTTATTTGGAATCGACAGTGTTTGGAATCGCGCGAGTAGAAGTTTACATGCAGATTTAGGCCACATGCGTGACGCCCTCAGGATTGAACTCACATCTCTGGTGCTCCATGAACTGACTCGCGTTGCCTTACGCATGGTAAATTAATGTATAATATCTGCCACGTATACTGATAAGAAGGCTTGCAACAACTTTGAGCTTTGCAGTGATCCACAAGTGGCTTTTGTGCATAGGCAAGCAGGCCACCTCGCAGCGGCTAGACTGATTGACGGATCAGCAAGAAACTTTTCATCTACCCGCGCCACAGTTTTAGACTGGAATTTGGTCGCGGCATTTAATTCAGCAATCGAAAATGGCAGTGTACTTCCCAGCTATGTCGATTCAGTGCATTCCCGACAAGCTGATGCATTAGTGGATGCCGAGATGGTTCTTTTGAAACCACGATTAAAATTTTACTAATATATGTATAAATTTATTTGGCTGCTAAATATCACCACCGGAATTTAATTTGCACGTTGATTTAAGCACGCCTCGGTAATTCAATTTACCATCTCGGCCTAAAAAGGAAATTGGAAAAAAAATGTTGTTTTTTCCGCATGCGTTCCACAATCCCTTCTTCGTGCTCAGCTTCTTTTACATTCCAACATTCGTCGCACGTGTTTCAAAATGCCGACACCAGTGGAAATCGCTGCTGACCTCATTGAAGAACCTAGCGAGGTGTAGTGTACAATTGAGCTCCCATCGCTCGGCAAGTTGCGTCCCACTACTCCGATAAGCAAGCAACTGGATCCCATACTGGACGATACAAGCGCTGTGCCCATATTCACTGCTGCGCGTCTTCTTCAACAAGTGGGCGGACAAAGAGCTTGGTACGAAGCTTGTTCTGTCGATTCTTGAGTGGATGTTGCCCCGAAGCCCACGGAGCTGGATCTTGCCCGCGCTGAATTGCTATATCACATTTTCAATGTAAATAACTGATGTTTTCATAATCACGCAACTATATGGCATTTACTGATAATTCGGCTTGGAGGCATCTGAGATAGATTTACGTGCTATGTTTTATAACAACATTCTCGGCATGAATCTCGATGAAGACAGTCGCTTGCTATGCAAACTGGAGAAGATAATCGGATTCAACTTGATGAATTGGCTCCGTTGCAGTCAGCAAAATGAGACGGTTGTTTTGTTGTATATTATATCTTTCTTTATCTGTGTGATATTTAAATATTTGATTATATACTTATTGTTATCCTGGACAGATAGTGGAAACGATTGGCACCGTCTTCACGGATCTGGGTTGCTCGCTGTCGACCGAAAATTTACAAACAGTCGCTTTTAAATTGTTCAAATGCGAGGATGACTTGCTGCATGGTTTTTCGGGCCGCAAAACTGTTTACTAAAACGTTGTTGCACTCGAGCAAATGTGGAACAATTCTGTCCCATTTACTGGACAACAGCATCGTGACGCATACAAAATCGACATGACGTCCCTGGCGCTCCATGACTGACTCATGTTGCCTTCCGAATGGTACATTTAATCGTGTGGCGCTAACGTATTAATGATAAATCAGGCTTGCAACAACTTTAATGTTCTTACTGGACAGCGAATGCAACTAAACGACAATCGACAAAAAGAATCAGGACGTATGGCAGAATCGATTTTATTTAGCGGCAATGCTAGAAGCTTTACCGAAAGTGACCCCGATAACCTTGACTGGACGTATGTCACTGATCTCACAGTTGCAGTGGAACGAGGCAGCGGGCTTCCGGTCTACACTGATTCAGTACAGGCTGAACTAGCGGATAATATTTTAGATTTAAGGCATGGTCCATCGCATTGGCCGACCCCTATTGTAGGACTGGAATGTCTCCGTAACACCACCAATGCTACCATAATAAACCGCTTGGTTGAAAAGCTACATAACTCTCAAAACGATCTGCTATTTACGATCAACCAACCCCGAGATCGCAGTAATGAGCGACGACCCTGAGACGCTTAATGCCCGCTTCCTCGCCGCCGCCGACATCTTGGCCAAACGACTGCCGGCGTGGTCACAGTCGCACTCGCCGCCACCGCCCGACATGGGCCAGCGGCAGAAGCTGAGGGTATCACGGGGTGGCTAGCTGCAATACAATGCATGCTTAACCATCGTCACAGGTGTACGCGCTATACAAAGTGGCCACACAGGGTCCGAATGGGTCTGCAAAGAGCGCACGGCCTGGAATGTGGGACGTGGTTGGCCGTGCCAAGTGGTATGGGAGCATCACGGTCACCACTGTCTCATATGCAGGGATGCATGGGCGGCACTGGACCGCGAAGGCCTGCATCAAGTGGATGCCCAGCTCGAGTACGTGGACGAGGTAGCTGCCTACTTGGAGGAGGTGGTTGCGGCACAGCCCCAACCAGCAGCGGAACTTACGGAATGGATCCGTCACTTGCGCAACGACCAAGACTACGTGATGGAACAGGCATCGGCGTCGTCAGTGGGGTCCAGCGAGCACAACACCTTCCACGATGCACACAGTGTGATGCCGACCGCGGCAGATGTGCTCAGGCACACAGAAGACCGTGTGAACAGGTTGGAGCGTGATCTGGCACCGATACTCGCACTACTGGCACTGCTCCGACGGTACAAACAGGCAGCGCAGCGTCGCAAATATCTATTTGGTGCGGCGATTGCAGCAATAGTCGCACTGGCTGTGGCGATGAACAGGCGCAATCGCCAGGCTTCAGCATCTTCCGTCGGTCAAAGATTCGGCACGGTGGTCGCGGTGGTGGGCAGGTCAATTGCCATGACATCGTCCAGATAGAGGCTGCCAGAGCCGCCAAATACAAGTAGTTGCAAGTTATTTTGCTCAACCGTGCTGGGTACATTGACTGCAGCATGCCCATAGCGCGGCACTGGCATGGGGTTTGCATTGGACTGGGCAGCTTTAGCAATTGACGCCACATCCATCTCCATCCACAGCTCACACGTGGCCCATCGCTGCACTGAGACAATGTCAGAGGTTTTTTTAATATTATTTAGTAATAATGCACGAACCGTGGGCATTGTAGATGAATAATCGACCTGAAGGAGTTTTGTTGGCATATCCTCCAAATACCCAGTAGAGGCCTCTATGAGATTCGCTTACTACCAGTGGTCTCCCTGTCGGGGGAATATGCATCGTCATCTGGCGATCATTTCCTCCTTCGCTTTCAGCATCTTGAGATGCGTCAACCGCTGGTGTCCACTTCAAAGTATCTGCATGTAGAGTTAATCGCCATACAGCACACAATTTCCGACATGCCAAAGTCAAAGTTGTGCATCGAGTAGCATTCAGTGAATCCTCCGTCACCCGTGTACCCTCCAAAGGACTAATAGTTCTTGTAGTGGCTATGTTCTGTAAATACGCAGTGTACCTGCAAAGTTGATCCATGCGTAAATAGTGCATTTCCCGCCACGGAACCCGGACCGTCGCCAGCCTGACCATCGTTAAGCAGTGTCCAGACGTCTGCGTAAACAAAGGTAAGACAAACAATGCAATGGCCGACGACATGCCACACACCGCGATCGAATGAATACTCCCACAAGTCGGTGCGGTACTTTTTGTTCGTGTACGACCCGCCGTGCACCAGTAGCGACCGTCTCTGCTCCATCACCGTGGCAGCATGGTGATATCTGCCAGCAGGCGCCTCCCCCATTCGACTCCACTTTCCCGTGGCTGATATCTGTAAGCATTACAGATCATAATATAGCACCCACCAAAGTCGAAGCACCACAAGTCCTCCAGGGCAGTGTGATTATCCGCTGCCAAACCTCCAAATATCCACATGCTGTACACTGAGTGTTTGTGTATCAAGATGTAATAAGCCGGTACCGATCGTTGAACAACACTGCAGAGTGTCCGTATCGTGCCGGCGGCCACTTGGTATCCGTAGACGGCGAGTCGTCGCAAACTGCTGCCGGTTCTGCAATGTCACCGATACGTCGCCACGACCACGAGGACAGCTCGGGGTCCAGCAGTTCCAGCGCCCACAAGTCACCCAGCACCACATTCTTGGGCCTGGTTCCGGCAAACACCCACATGCGACCGGGATAGCTACCGTTCTTGCACGCAGGAGTGTAGACGGCGCTATGATATCGCCGAGGTCCCGGGCTCACTGTCGCAGCTGGCTTCACCTTTCTCCAGATTGTTTCCATTTGTAATTTATAATAAACGATGAGCCGGTTCTGTAGGCGCTATATATATGCAGCTGGTTGAGGACAACGATTTAAATATACATCTTAATACATAAATCTACCAATTCACCCAGTCTACATATGAGTATAGCAGACGTGAAGTATCTATAGTACAGCGACACCACTATTTAAACGGATTGACAGCTGTGACATCACGGAGCCGATCAAGTGACTTGGACACCGATCGCTCATTGGCTGCACGCGACACGCGCGTCTCCTTAAGGAGCTGACGGCCGGCTCTTTAACGACCGAACGCTCTTTCATCTCGCTCTCTCTCACTCATTCACGCTTCTATATTTATATATATAGTATACATACACCGGCACCTATACATATACTCACACATACGCACACTCCGAACAAGTACTCATGCCGCACGACGGAGAGGAGGCGATAAGGGCAGATACGATCACGAGGCAAGATTTACAGCAAGCGCCACTAGCTGCACATGGCCCCGCGAACGCTTCGCCATCCAGGCCTCCTGCCGCCGTGATATGCCTGAATACTGATGCTGATGTTGATGCCAGTGCTAATGATGCTGCTGTTGGGGGACAAGATGGTATCAGCACAACTGCCAGGAGGAAACCAGCGCGCATACACCAGCGCCTGCTGTTCTACAGCGGCGACATTGAAGAGTCTCGTGCGGCCAGCGCCAAGTACCTGCAATCGCGTCGGGCCGCGTGCATCGCCTTCTACCGGCGGAACCGGCTCAGCATCAAGATTTGCGGCGCTCTGCTGGGTCTGCTCTTCTTTTGCGCCATCAGCGCCGTGCTGGCATTGAACGTGTACGTGCCGTGGTACATTCAAGACCAGTTCGCACACTTCCCCACCGACTCTGGCTGGCCGCCCACAAACTTTACTCGGCTGGAACCGCGGCGAATCCTGTTCAGCAGCTACAAGGTATTTGGGTTCAGCAACTTTGTCGACACGGAGATCGAGTTTGCGGCGCCCATAGACTTTTACACGGACGGCACCGTCATCCCGCCGGGCGTCGTGGAGGGCAGTGACAGCGATGAGCGTCGCCGTGCGCAAGGTATGCTGGGTAGAATTGTGTATATATATATCTAGCTATCTCTATATATAAAATGCGTATGATATATGTTAATGGCCCAGATGATGCGGCATCCCCGCACGGCTCGCCCATCAATGTGACGGGAAACGAGGTGACCAATGGTTTCGAAAATCTGGTGACATCTCTGCCGTACTTTCCCACCATGCGCTTCGGGCGGTACGATCGCTTCGTCATGGACCACTCATTCACCATGAACATCGTCAACCGGCTCGAGTGGGAGTATTTGTGGCGGCGCTGGATTTCCATGGCGATGGCGCGTGAGCCTCCCGTGCCGAGTGACGATAACTCAACTGTCACCGCGGCGCCCGACAGTCCAGCCGCACTGGGCAACAGCGACACCGCACTCCGTGATGTCGTGACTGCGCGGTCATTCAACGACAGTGGTCCAGCCAATGCCAATGCGTCCAGCAGCAACAGCAGTAGCACCGCTCCCATTGGCGGCGGCGGCGGTACCGGCGGGGTGAATGCACAGAACGAAACCATGTGGCGCGTGGTAACCAAAGTGAATGTGCGAATGCTGGGTTTTGAGTGGCGCAATGTTCGACTGGAAAAGTTTATGCCCTGGAGCGGAGGTACATTCATCATATGTTTAAAGCTTGTTTCCATTTATCTCATGTTGTAGGTATGACGAATCAAGAAGATTCGCCACTTGCGCTCAAGGTACGAAAATGGGATCTGCACGGCGACAGTTCCATGCCAAGTTTGCGGCTGGACTTGCAGTACAACAACACTGGGCTGGTGGGCGTGGATTTGGGCGGAATACAGTTTGACGTGAGCACGCGGTATAAGGTCAACGACACATCAGAGCCGTACGTGCACCTGCTGGACGTGCAGTTCCCCGACTTCCAGTACCTGCCCGGCACCAGCAACATCACCATTGACAACAATTTCCTGATGAAGAATGTCAACTCGGTCAAGGCGACCTGGCAGATATTTACAAATTATCTCTACAACGACACGTCGCACATTGCCATAAGGAACATTCGGCGACTGCGCAACGAGTCCGATCCGCTGTTGATTGCGCAGGGCGGCGCATCCTGGTTCGACAATGTCATGGCCTCCCTGTCGTTCAATATTCAGTTGAGTCGCACGGAGCCGGTGTCGCATCTGCTTGCCGACCGCTTCAAGAAGATGATCGGAATGGATGACGGTGACAAGAGCAAGAGTATTAATAGCACCGCGGCAGAGTCCGCAACTGCAAAGCACGCCGCCAGTGATGAATAGAGCGTAG
This sequence comes from Aphelidium insulamus, assembly GCA_036784855.1. Lineage (NCBI taxonomy): Eukaryota > Fungi > Aphelidiomycota > Aphelidea > Aphelidiaceae > Aphelidium > Aphelidium insulamus. Next base: position 312,413 of record JAZDSV010000012.1, on the reverse strand, counting down.
TTGATTTTGACTACTCTACTGCAGCTATTATGCCGATTATATGTATGTAATAGTCTGCCAGAAATCATTTAGGAAAGGCAAGATAATCGCAAGGTACAAATGTAGTCTTGCAAGTGCATACATATTTGCTGAGCTTTCATATTAGACAGTCCATAGTGGAGTGTGGTGGTGTTTAAAAACACCATATGAATATGTCCAACACATATGCATGTAATGCCACAGTGCAATAAATTACACCATTTACTGCGCAGTCGACGTGTACTTGGTCACGGCCTTGGTGCCCTCGGACACAGCGTGCTTGGCCAGTTCACCCGGGAGCAGCAGACGGACGGCGGTCTGGATCTCGCGGGACGCAATGGTCGACTTCTTGTTGTAGGCAGCAAGCTTGGACGCTTCACCGGCAATACGGCCGAAGATGTCATTGACAAACGAGTTGAGAATAGACATGGCCTTGTTGCTGATGCCGACGTCGGGGTGCACCTGGCGCAGCACGCGGTAGATGTACGTGTTGTAGGTCTCCTTGCGGGCAGACTTTTTCTTCTTACTGGCGTCGACGACCTTGGGCTTCTTGCCCGCGGGCTGCTTGGAGGCGGGCTTCTTGGCGGCTTCGGCTTTGGGCGGCATAGTTAGAGTTGAGTGGGTGACTGACTGTCTGTGTAATAAACTGTAGAAGGCGGGTGGAGAAACAGCGGGCAATCAAGCGCCCAATTTATAGGCGCGACCAGTGTCAAAGCCAATCCATTTGTTGTGGCGGCGGCGTTTCGGTTGCGCCGGATTGGCCTTGACATCGGTCGCGCCTATAAATTGGGCGCTTGATTGCTGTTGGTTTTCTCTGCACTGACTGTCTGTGTGTTATATCGACTCTCACTTATACATCTACATCTACTTTTACAATGGCTGGAGGAAAGAACGCCGCTGCACCCGCCGCCAAGGCTACCAAGTCCCGCTCGTCCAAGGCCGGTCTGCAGTTCCCCGTGGGCCGCATTCACCGCAAACTGCGCAAGGGCAGCTACGCCAAGCGCATTGGTGCCGGCGCCCCCGTGTACCTGGCCGCCGTCCTCGAGTACCTGACTGCTGAAATTCTCGAGTTGGCCGGTAACGCCGCGCGTGACAACAAGAAGACCCGTATCATTCCGCGTCACTTGCAGCTGGCCATCCGCAACGACGAGGAGTTAAACAAGTTGCTGGGAGGTGTCACCATTGCCCAGGGTGGTGTGCTGCCCAACATTCACTCGGTGCTGCTGCCGCAAAAGTCCAAGAAGGGTGCTAGCCAGGAACACTAAATGTTGGATATTCTTGTGGAGTCTACATAAACTATTCAATGGTGTTTTTAAACACCGCCTCCACGCGCTATCGCTGTGCTTGGAATTGTGATATCCGGCCGTTGAATATATGGCTTACATTATAATGTTACTTCATTAGTAAGGCCGCTTATCCTTATCAATTCTAAACTATGCTTGTATTGCTGCTGTGCTATTGCCAAGGCATCGCCCCCGATTACTGCCTGTTATTACGAGCGCGACGAGCTGCCTTTTTACTGTCATCGCTCAAGTTGCCACGCAGATCGTCGCCGCTGCTCTCGTCCTGCTCTTCGTCCGCCTCGGCCTTTGACAGCTTCAGCAGCTCTTGCGCGATTTCATTCTCATCGCACAGCTTCTTGACACGCTTGTGCACGTGCTGCTCCTCGCCACCGCTAGATGCACCGGCCGCAACTGCAGCCGCGGCTGCTGCTTCCTCCTCTGCATGGCGCGTGACAGCCGCGGCCAAATCCGCCTCCTGCTGATGATGGTGATGCTCGTTCTGTCCCTGCTGCGCCATCAGATCCGACTGTTGCATCTGCTGCAAAAAGTCCGGGAACGGCAAACCATTGCCCTCCATCAGGCTGGCGGGGTTGAAACCGGGCGGCAGGAAGGACGACAAAGTGTACAGGCCGTTGGTGCCGGCCACGGGGATCAGCTGCACCTTTTGATTGTTGTTGGCGCCGTTCTGCGCCGCCTCACCGTTATCTTCCACCTCGCCCTCGGGCTGGATGAGCTGCTGTTGCTGCTGGTCGTGCTGCTGCTGCTCGGCGGGTATGGTGGGACTGTTGGCCGGGGACTGCGGCGAGGACAGCCGCTGCGCTTGGCGATTACGCTTCCGTTCGCCGGTCAGCACGCGCCACTTGTCGTGCAGGTCCACGTTGGTGCGGCACTGGTTAAATTCGAACGCAGCACGGATCTGTGCCCAGTTGCCCCGTCCAAACTACACGCAGACATACAATAAGTACGACGGAAATGGTACTGGCATACACTCCACGTACCCTCCGCACGCCCTCAATGAGATTCTTCTCCTCCCACGACTCCCACTTGACGGGTTTGCGGCGCTTGACGGTGGGCCGTGGAAAGTTGGGCGGTGTAATGAGTGGCATGGACTGGTGGAAGGCGTGGATGTGCTGCAGTGCCAGCGCCTGCTCCTGCGAGATAATGCTCTCCAGTGAACCGGGGAAATCGGGATGCTCGGCGCCAGCGTGCTGCAACTGGTGCTCAACGGAGCTGCCGGCCTGCATCTGTTCCTGATCAGTGGTCATGGCAGCGGCGGCGTGGCTATAGGCTGTTTTGCGGTGCGGATAGCGGTGGGCAGATGTGTGGAGATATCTGCGCGGCAAACACGGAGCGGTGAGCAGTGTGCGTCATAGCATGCGCGTGTACAATATGCATAAATTGAGAGAATATAGACGCGGTGGGGGCAATTGCGACACTGCAGAAAAAAGGATGCGGCACAGTCAACCCATACCTTGCCTGCGGCTTCGGTGCGGTCGGTCGCGAATCGGTCGGCTTCGGAAAGGTTTGCCCAACGGTAAAGGTTGATCGGCTGCGCGCAAAAATTTGCTTCATTTTCGCACCCGCCCGCTGGCCAATCATTGCACAGTGTGCTAACCCCTTAAAGCAACAATAAGGTCAGGGTCCTCATACGAATTGATGTATCACACACAAACAGGTGACAGATGCGTGACAACCAGGTATTCAACAAGGGAAGCGTTTGAAATTGTATTACATTGCCATCGAATATTACACAAGTCGCACAAAGATCTTGACGGCGTTGACCATGCTTGACTCGATCATGCCGTATTCATTCTCGCGTCTGACGGTCAACTCCTCCTTGGTGGCCAAGACTTTAATGGCGCTCGAACATTCGGCGATGGACCTCTCCAGCTGTTTTAGTATGTCGGCCTGGAGCAGGAATGCGACATCGGGCAATTCGGCCAGTGCACCGGCTCCGCTGATGGGCGACTGGTTTCGCTTCACGGCGTCAAGTATGCGCTGCCTAGTATCCGCGGGCAAATCCGATATGGAATTCAATACTTCTCCCAACATTTTGGTATCCGCAGTGCCGGTACTGTCACTGTATGCAGTCTTTGAAGTGTTGGCAAATTCACTGGACCGGCCAAATAAGCTTCCGCCACCCATGTCGGAACCGTATGAGGAGTACTCGGGACGAGTTGGAGGCTCCGCCCCACCAAGTGATATCCATTCCAGCGCAATATGGTCGTCGATCGTAGTGGCCACGTCTTCGCGCCGTATTTTCCTGTCTGTCAGCCAGAGATCCACGCGTGGATCGCCACGGCCAGCATGGCTCTTTAAGCATGGCATAATCAGGATGTCTACAAGATTGCTCAGTCGCTTCTCTTTCACTTCCAGCACAGTCTTGGCCAGCGCGCCCGTGAAGCGGTCCTTCCCCGTCGACGAGGTGCCGCCTTTACCGTCTGCGCTGTATAGGTCGCCGTATGCCGGAGGTAGCGACATATCGGACTCTTCAACGGTCGGAACTTCCAGACCCATTGCCTTCATTTGCAACAAGACAACCTCTCGACACACATTCCGCGGCACCAGCACCTTGCCACCGTACCGCAGATAGTCAAGCATTACGGCGAACGCGTCTACATCTCCATTATAGTCTACATACACATACACATATGCTTCATATATATAATATATATGTGTATGTATGTATAAATACCGTACCGGGGTTGTGGTCGACAAAGATTTCCTGCCCGTCACCCGAGGCGCGCATGTACAGCTGATACAGCTCGCTGCGGGGATAGCGTTGGACCAGCTGCGCGGAAATCTCGAAGCGTCTGCCGCCCACATTAAAGATGACCGTGGTGGGTGTGGCGGGAATAGTGGTCAGCGCGGTAGGGCGCAGAGAGCGCGGAGAGACCTTGCCGGCGCTGCCGCTGCTGCTGCCCGGTCGAGTGAATATGCCGGCCATATTATGAGGTGATCAATGGTATTAGAGCTTTTGAGGAAGTCACTGATTGCTTTACACGCCATTATTGTGCGCATTCAGAGCTCTTGTGTGTACATACATACCTTGCAATGACTATGACATACAATACGAATTGCTGCATGGCAACCAATATATGTTTGGCTGGTACTATTTTCCGTCAGCGCCGCAGAAGAAGCTATATTTAGCCTTGGTCCCTTCACTACTCCTGTTCGACCACACGCGCACACAACACACACGAACAAGCTTCAAAACTACTCACAGAATATACACGCAAAATGGTCGGCTATCATGTCGCAGACGCCAACGAATTCCTGGTCATTACCGGGTATGGAATCTCTGAATTCCTGCTCGACAAGAAGCGCTTTGTGTGGCCCATGCAGCGGTAAGCGTCATAGTGAACAATACACATCTTTGCACACATTGCTATCAAAACTGACGAAAAACAGATGCACCGAGTTCACCGTGACACCGCTCAACTATGAAGTCGACATCAACGCGTTGAGTAACGAGAAACTGGCGCTCAAGATCCCCGCCTCGCTGACAATCGGCCCGAACGTGGACAACAAGGAAGAACTGCGCAAGTATGTACGCCTACTGGTGTCTGAGGGAAAACAGTCGCAGCAGGAGCGCATCATTCGGTAAGTTGGACAACATCCATACATATACACACCAACAATTGTGCAGCGAGCGCATCACCGGCATCGTGGAGGGTGAGATGCGCGCCGTGGCCGCCTCCATGGCCATCGAGGAGATCTTCAGCAACCGCAAGCACTTCCAGCTCAAGGTGACCGAGTACATCCAGGAGGCGCTGAACAAGTTTGGCCTGATGCTGTACAACGCCAATGTGCGCGAACTCATCGACACCGCGGGCTACTTCCAGACCATTGGACAGCGCGCGCAAGAAGGCGCCATTTCCCTGGCCAAGGTGGCCATTGCGGAAGCGCGTGCCAACGGTATGTTCGTGTATAATATCCGGTGACTTGACTAACGCCACATCTATGTAGGTGACATTGGCGCGCAGGAGCGTCTGTCGCGCGCCGCCAAAGAGACCAGCCGTCTCAAGTCAGACACCACCGTGTACGAGAATGAGCGTGCACAGACCGTGGCACAGTCCAAGGCCGAACTCGAGGTCAAGGAGGCCACATTCAACGCCAGCGTCTCCATTGCTCAGGTACAGTGCTGGTTGTCATACTTACGCGTCTCCCTGCTCACACATGCACTCCACTCCATCGTAGATCGAGGGCAAAAAGTCGGCCGAGATGCGCGACGCCGAACTGCAAAAGGAGGTCGAGAAGCGCCGCGCGGCCGTGATGACGGAGCGTCTGCGCGCCGACGAGTTCGCCAAAGCCGTGGTGGACAGCGAGAAGATCAAGCAGATGGCCGATGCGCGTGCCTACGAGAAACAGAAGCAGGCCGAGGCGGCGCTGTACGAGATGCAAAAGATGGCAGAGGGCACGCTCTACCAAAAGGAGAAGGAGGCTGAGGCCATCCAGAAGGTGTACCTGTCACAGGCCGAGGGTCTGTCGCACCTGATCGCGTCATTCAAGGACCCGGCGATCGCCATGCAGTACCTGATGCTGGAGAAGGGTCTGTTCCAGCAGCTGGCCGCCGAGAACGCCAAAGCCATCCAGGGCCTGCAGCCAAAGTTCAACATCTGGACCACCGGCGCGGCGGGAGAGGACGGCCACGATGCCAGCAAGCCACTGCGCGATATCTTTACCTCTCTGCCGCCGCTGCTGTCCACCATTCAGCAGCAGACGGGCATCCAGCCGCCCAACTGGCTGGCCAAAATGCCGCCACAGAATGCCGGAGAACAGTAGTACGTACGCGACAGTCACGTCACTGCGCTCTTCCTTGGACACCACTCCGTACTATAATAGACTTGGCGTTGCCATGCAAAGATCTTTTGCACTCCGAGTCTGTCGCATCAATGTCGTACTGCGTGGCGGACGCCAATGAGATGCTCGTGATTACTGGTGCGGGCATCGAGCCGCCCTTCCTGCTCACCAAGCGGGCATTCGTGTATCCCTGGCAGCGGCAAGTACACATCATTGGCACTTACACACCCTCACACACACGCACACACACACAGATGCACCGAGTTCGTCATCACGCCCTACAACTTTGACGTGGAGGTGAAGGCCATGACCGCGGAGAAGATTGTGGTCAAGATCCCGGCGTCCATGACCGTCGGTCCCGAGATCCATGACCAGGCAATGTTTACGCGGTTTGTGCATCTGCTGGTGCGCTCCGGGTCCAAGCGGGAACAGGAGGCGCTTGTGCGGTACGTAAGCATGTCGCCATATGCCATGTAGAGAAATCCACATGACACCCACACATGCAGACAGCATGTCACACACATTGTGGAGGGCGAACTGCGCGGTGTGGCCGCGTCCATGGGCATCGAGCAGCTCTTCTCGGACCGGCAAAAGTTCATCGACACCGTCCAGGAGCACATTGAGGACGCGCTGGTCAAACTGGGACTCAAGCTCTACAACGCCACCATCCGTGAAATGTCTGACGGCGGCCACCTGGAGCTGCTGAGCAAGGGCGCGTCAGAGTCGGCGGCGCAGAACGCCCGCATCTCCATCGAGGATTCACACGCCAACTCTGCCATTGGAGAGTGTGCGCGACAGGCACGAAGCAAGATGGAGACGACACGCATGCAGGCCGAGACAGTGGTGTACGAGAATGAGAAGCGCGCGTCCGTGCTCGAGTCCGAGAGCCGGCTGCAGATCGCCGAGGCCGAGAACAAGGCCAAGGTGACTATAGCGCGTATCGAGGGCCAGATGGCCGGCAGTATCAAGGAGATGGACATGCAGCTGGTGCTGGAGCGGAAGCGGAACGAGACCGGCCTGGAGAAACTAAAATCGGACCAGGTGGCCCCGGTGACAGTCGAATGCGAGAAGATCGTCAAGATGGCCACGGCAAATCTGTACCAGCGCTGCTCCGAGGCGGACTCATCGCTCTACCAGAGCAAGAAGGAGTCGGACGGGTACATTTGCGAGAAGCTGGCGGAAGCAGAAGCCATCAGCAAGACACTGAAGGCGCAGGCGGACGGAGTCGCCAACTTGATGCGCTCCTTCAGCGACCCGCAAGACGTCATACGCTACCTGATGGTGGAGAAGGGCGTGCTGACAGACATTGCTAGGATAAACAATCAGGCGATTAGCGGCATGCAGCCTGCGGTCACCACGTGGCATCGCACTGCGAATACTCGCAAGAAATCTGCAAACTAATATTTATCCACTCTATGTATTACGTCGACGCCGTGCTCGGATTCCGAATGCAGTTTGGCTGCTGCACCGTGATGATATCGGCACTGAACGCACTCAGAATAGAATTGATGTCACGCCGGGTGATTTTCTCGTGCCATGCAATTTCTTCCACACAGAATGTTCCGTTCAAGTACGGCAATATCCTACGGCACATGTGAAGCAGTATACCACCAGCAGTGCTCAACCAACCTCATAAATAGATTGCCAGCATGCCGATCATGCTTCAGCGCCAATTCCTCGGCAAACGGTATCAATTCCGAGAGCGAGGGTTGCTTTGAGCGGCCGGCACCTGAAGGCCAGAATATAGCACTCTGATTAAATGTCAGCCACTGTAGCATTAATATTGAAGTTTGCGAACCGTGTGAAGCTGCCAGACAACATCGTGCTGAAGCAAACACGCGATGGCATCAACATACATGGACTTGATATCTTCTGATTTGGAGGGTATGAGTGCTGCCAGCTTTCGTGGTGGGTTCCCCAGTTGCGACACCAGCTCTTCGAAGCTCATGCCGGGAAACTGAAGGTGGAAATGCTCCATGGCACGGTCAAGTCTGCTTGAGTGTAAGGAAAGTTCACTAGTTACGTATATGGCTTACCTCTTGGCAGACGCACCTTGCTTCAATACATATGTATTTTCCACATGCACGGGGAATATAAGTGTGCACTTTTCCCAAAAGATTAAATGTGCCACCAGCCTTTTCATCATGTCCCAGGAAATATTCAACTTGCGCTTGGTATCGTCCAAGCTGTAGAACATTGTCAACTATATATAAACGGCGTATTATCATTAACTTGCCTCTTTCTGTAGGTGGCAGTGCGAACAATTTGCCGAATGAGCGGATTTGCATCCGGAGACAGATTGCCGAGTATGTCGGACACATCGCACAGAAACAGCACCGAGTGGAAGGGTTTGACGCGGCGCTCAATGTCGGCAATGCTGACTGGCGTGAACGGATGCACGGCGATCTTCAAGCCAAACTCCAGCGGCACGTGAACAATCTCCCGCCGAGCCAAACCAGCAAATATCCGCGCAAACGACCGGCCGAGACTGCTGGCTGTAATTAGTCGGTGCTGGAGTGCCGCGATGGCCGCCGTGTCCGTGGACAGCACCGACGACGCGGACTCGCTGACAATCTGTGCAATCAGTGAGACTTGCTGGCGAACGTGGTGCCGCGATTGCTCCAGCGCGTCCAGGAAACATGCCAACTTCCGGGCCACGTGCTGGTACAGGAATGTGGCATACTGCTCAAAGCCGCCCGCCCGCAAATCCTGCTGCACCACGAGCACCGCGTGGAACATGGACATTGAGATGCCATCGGTGGTGGTGGTAGTCGCCGTGGTTGTGGTTTTTGACATGGAGCCGCCCGTGGAGCCAAGTGTGCCCATTACAGCGCTGCCACCCGTGCCGACCGTGCCGCCACCAGAGGCAGTAGTGGCAGCAGTAGTAGTAGAGGCCGAGTCCACGCGTATACTATCAAACAGGGACAGCGTGTCGGCGAGCTCCGAGTGCCGAGACATTGGTGCAGGTGGCACGGCGGCAGATACAGTTGGATCTTCGCCAGCCGTTGGCGGTGACACGGTGCCGGCAGCCAGCGACACCGGGTGCCCAATGAAGCACAGGTCATCCACCGACAGCTGGAACCGCGTGTTGCAGAGCTGGCGCTTTGGTGTGAGCAGGTTGCACAGAAACTGCGGGCTGAAGCCCAGGTATGGCGCGTCCGGGAGTGGCACAGGGTCCGTCAGGTCTGTCTCAGCGGCAGAGGCGGTTCGCTGTGTCTGCTGCTCGGGGTCGTGCCTCTGTGTTGCCTCGGCCAGGCGCGTGGCATTCAGCGCGGCTGCCAGATCGTCCACGTACCCAAACAGGTCGCGCGACGTTGTCGTGGTGGGCTGCCCGTCTCCGTCGCCTTCGCCCTCAAGCCCCTCCTCGGCAGACGCATGGTATGGCTGCAGCGGGTACCTGAGCGCCAGCTGGTGGCCACGGCTAGAGTTGATGACCAGCAGCAGGCCCACCAGGCGATGCATGCCTAGAAGTGTGTGGCGCAGTACGCTCTCACAGACACCCTCTTACACCGCCTCCCACACCGCCTCTTCTCCACCGCACACCTACGTTGCCCAGATGGTACAACGGCTGCAGATCCCGCTGGTGGAGCTGCGGGACTTTCTGGCAGACCCCACGTCCGCGTCTGCCATCCAGGCATGCCAGCAGGTACGGTGTGCAAGCATCCCCTAGATACAGTACACCGCATGACACCCATGGTCTAGGTGGCGCAAGCGCTGCACGAGTACGGCGCGCTGGTCATTCGCGACGACCGCGTCACCGAGCACCACAACGACACCTTCCTCGACATGATGGAGCAGTACTTTGCGCAGCCGCTGCCCGACAAGATGGAGGACGCGCGACCCGAGCTGGCGTTCCAGGTGGGATGCACGCCAGACAGCACCGAGACGCCAAAGTGCAGCTTCGACCCCGGGTGCCTGGAGTTCATTACCGGCCTGGCCGAGTCAGAGAAGCCGCACCTGCCCACGGGACCGGATGCCAAGTGGCGCTACTTTTGGCGCATCGGTATTACTTATGTGCATATGTGTGTATGGACAGGGCATTGACACTATGTGTTTGGGTAGGCAATCGCCCCGTCGACACAAAGTTCCGCGAGTTGAATGCCCAGCCGGTCATTCCGCGAGGTGCGTCGTTACTGACACACTATATCTGACATCTTGGTGGTGACCACCCGCTCTCGGCAGCATTCCCGCAGTGGTCGCAAGTGATGGACGACTGGGGAAACAATCTGCGTCGCGCCGTGCTAGATGTGTCCCGGATGGCGGCTGTGGGATTCGGCTTGGAGCAAGACACCTTTGCCGAAATGACACAGCAAGGGCCACACCTACTGGCGCCCACGGGGAGGTGTGTCTCATTAAAGTCAACGTATCATTCGAGTTGAACGCTCATCGTGCGCAGCGATCTGGGAACCCACGGAGAGCTGGGGACGATATTTGCTGGGTTCCACTACGACTTGTATGTCTACAGATGGATGCGCACATTATCTAACACTGTAGAAACTTTCTTACTATTCACGGCAAGTCGCGCTACCCTGCGCTGAGTGTGTGGACTCGCAGTGGACAACGGGTGCCCGTGCGTGTACCTGATGGTTGCCTTCTAGTACAGGCCGGCAAGCAGATGGAATACCTGACAGGCTAGTGCGACATGATTTGATATAGATGCTCCAATGTAATCTATATTTGTAGGCGGCTACGTAATGGCTGGATACCACGAAGTGGTGGTCAATGAAGAGACACTGGCGGCACGAGAGCGCGCAAGATCCGCAGGTCGGCCATTGTGGCGTGTCGGTTCCACACTCTTCTTCCACGTTCAGTCCGACCAGACACTGACGCCACTGCCAAAGTTTGTGGCAATGCATCCGGAATGCACAGACAAATATCCCGCCATTCTGGCCGGTGACCATGTGCAGATGGAGCTCAAGAGTCTGCAGCTAATGAAAAAATAGGGAATATCATACACACCCGATAAATGCATAAATACATATAATGAAACGCTGTCATGCAATACAATTTAACTCAGCATAGTATTATACTACAATGTGCTTCATTGCTTACCGAGATCGTACTTTTTTGCAGTGGACGCAAGTGTATGATGTCGTTCGACATTATACGTAGTCGATTTGCCCGCATAGTATGGATTTAACAAAGTGGTGATTGCAATGTATATTCGCATACGATGTCGTCACAAAACTGTGCACTAGCGATAATCATAACAACGTTGGTTGCTTTGTATAATGGCGAGTAACTGCGGTATTGTTTTGCACACGATCTCCACAGAATGTCATTGCTGTAGATGTCAAGAAGGTAGATGAGGCATTGACGAAGCAGCATCCGGTGATATATAAGAATTGTCGGCACAAATGACACTCACGGAAAGCACCACTGCACCTATACACGAGCAATGTGCATGTTGTAGAACTGTTATGTATGACAGCAATGTTCAGAATACTGTGATTACTACGATCACAAAGAAAACGCGACATGGCCAAGCAAAAGGGCGGCGCCAAGAAGCCGCAATTGCCCGCCGTGCCCGCGTCTGTGCGGGCCACCGCGCGCGCAAAGTATCAACGCGGTGTGCCCACAACCATGAAGGTGTGTATATAGCTGCCTGAATATATTTACGTTATTGTAACGTAATGCCACGCCGCCAGACCATCGCCGACAAGAAGCTCAAGGGATCCATGCGCACGGCTGAAAAGAACATGCGCGCCGCTGAACTACTGGCCGCCCAGGCAGAGTTCCTGCTCCCGGCCGACCAGGGATACTTGGAGGCCGAGGGCATGGAGCGCACGTACAAGTTTACCCAACCGGCAATTGCTGCCAGCGTTGACGTGGCCGCCTCCAACAAGGTACATTGACGGGCGCGTACACAAATTGACCCTGGCATTAACGTGTCCAACTGCAGGTGTTTGACCTGACGCTGGACACATTTGGGCCGTATCGCGTGGACTACACGCGCAACGGCCGGCACTTGCTGATCGGCGGCCGGAGCGGACACGTGGCCACGTTTGACTGGCAGAGCGGCAAGCTGGGCTGCGAGCTGCACCTGCGCGAGACCGTACGCGACGTCCAATGGCTGCACAACGAAATGATGTTTGCGGTGGCGCAGAAAAAGTATGTCTACATCTACGACCACACCGGCATGGAGATCCACTCGCTCACCAACCACATCGAGGTGAACAAGATGGAGTTTTTGCCGTACCACTTTCTCCTGGCCACCGTGGTTCGTACTATATCTCTCTGTCTTGTTATTGCTTGTGCTGACGGTGCGCGTGCAGGGCAATGCCGGCTACTTGCGGTATCACGACACGTCCACGGGCGCTCTAGTCGCAGAGCATCGGTCACGGCTGGGTCGCTGCGATACCATGACGCAGAACCCGTACAATGCCGTCATACACCTGGGCCACACCAATGGCACCGTCACGCTGTGGAGTCCCAACATGAATGCACCGCTGGTGAAGATGCTCTGCCACAAGGGACCCGTGAGCGCCGTCACCGTCAACCAGAGCGGCACCTACATGACCACGGCCGGTCTGGACGGCCAGATGAAGGTGTGGGACGTGCGGACGTATCGCGAAGTTCACTCATACTACACGCCCACACCCGCCACGGCTCTAGCCACCAGTCAGAAAGACTTGCTAGCAGTGTCATTCGGGCCGCGGGTGTCGGTGTGGAAAGACGCGTTCCGCACCAAGCAGAAATCACCCTACCTCACCCACTTGGTGCCCGGCAATACCGTGGGCGACGTGAGGTTCTGCCCGTTCGATGATGTGCTTGGATATGGGCACACGGGCGGCGTGGGTAGCATTCTGGTACCCGGTGCTGGCGAGGCCAACTACGACGCGCTGGAGGCCAACCCGTTCCAGACAAAGAAGCAGCGGCAGGAAATGGAAGTGAAGCAACTGCTGGACAAATTGCAGCCTTCAATGATCACGCTGAACCCGAATGACATTGGCCGCGTGCGGCAGTGAGGCGCATTAGAAATTAAATCGCGTTGTCGCATTGATTATATTTGAATAATATGACCTGCGTCACAGTGGCAGATCGGCCAGCAGTTTGGGATCGGCCTTGTGTGGTAGAGTGACAGTGAGTCGCGGCTCTTGGCGCATGGCCTCCTGGATTTGGTACTCGGCATTGGCATTGCCGGACCACGAGCGTCGCGCGACCTGAACTGTGAGCGCGATTGTGAGAACCATCACAGGGGCAGACAACTTGCCCCATTGTTGACATCCCAGAAGAGCATGTCACGGGCGCGGCTAGCAGCTTCCGGAGTACCGTCGAGCAGCAGCAAGAAGCCGCCATTCATTGCCTCTCCCCATCCAGTACCGCCACCATTGTGCAGACTGACACTAGTAGCCCCGCGGAATGCATCGCCCACAAAGTTCTGTACTGCCATGTCTAGAAGTATTAGATGATCAGCTGAGCAACACTCATTGCAATACCAGATACTGTACTACATACCGGCACAGAACATGGAACCATCAGTGATGTTGGACGTCTCGCGGTAGGGAGAATCGGTGCCCGACACATCGTGATGATCGCGGCTGAGCATCACCGGGCCCATTTTTCCGGCGGCAATCGCCTCATTGAACGCCAGAGCAATCTTTACTCGACCCTGATACATTGCGTGAGAATACTTGGGCTCATGACTATAAAACGTATACCTCGGAATTGGAGTAGAGAATGCGCGCCTGGCTGCCCACAACAAGTTTGTGCTCCTCGACAGCTCCGATCCAGTCTCTGTTGTCGCGGTATTGATTACAAACGCGAACGTCCAGTTGATTTGCCGCCATCAACTCATCCAGCACAGAGGCGGCCAGCTGGTCCGTCTGCACTAAATCTGAATGCTTTCCCGACGTGCACACCCATCGGAACGGGCCGAATCCGAGTGAAAATATATCGCCCATGAACGACTGGAAATAGGACGAGTACTTGAACTCGGTTTTGTTCTGACGGTGAGCCTGTTGCATGAATTAATCACATACTGCGACGCACTTCGTCTTTCCAGATGTCGGCCCCGGCCCGTGAAGACTCCAAAAGGAACGCATTGCCGTAATCCCAAAACTTGGTTCCACGAGAACACAGACTGTTCACGGCGTCCACATGGCGTCGCAGGCTTGCTTGAACGTGCTCTCTGAAGAGTCGTTATATAATCTGAATACGATGTTGTTCATACGAACCGGAACTTGACAGGGTCAGCCGCCATCGTCTCACGCGACTCCTTGAAGGATAAAGTCGCGGGATAGTAGCCACCCTGAAACGGGTTGTGGAGCGATGTCTGGTCCGAGGCCAGGTCGACCAGATTTTCTGGCTCTTCGGACAGACGTTCAAGTAGATGAACCACATTTCCCTGCCAGCGTGAATGAAGTACATGGAATGGACACTCAGCTAATCACTGACCAGCCAGCCGATGCTGGTAGCAGATCGCGCAGACCGCGCTTCTTTAATCAACTTTATGACACTCTCCAGATCGGTCTCGCGATGCTGAATCCAGCCCTGCTCGAAGCGTTTGTTGAGCGCGTTTTCTGAGTACGTTACACTAGAAAATGTGGCCACAAATATTCGCACCGTCAACCTCGGCCACCACGGCAATCATCCCGGCAATCACTCCGGCTTTCGGTTGGGCACCCGACATGCCACCTAATCCAGCCGTGACAAACACTTTGCCGCGCATGCCATTCGCATCGCTTGCTCCCAGATAATAACGTGCGGCGTTCATTAGCGTGATGGTTGTCCCGTGAACAATTCCTTGCGGTCCAATATCTAAAAAAAATTGCATGTAAGAAAGCGATATTAAGTCAGAATTCAACGTACAGCAGTATGAACCAGCCGTCATCTGGCCGTACTGCGAGTTTCCTTGGGCGTAAAAGAGTTCATAATCGTCGCGGGAACTATAATTCGGCACCACCATCCCATTGGTGACGATAACACGTGGGGATTCCACGTGGCTGGGAAACAAGCTGTTTATGCCAGCAGTGTCAGTGTACCAAAACAATCTGAAGACATCCTGCATACCCAAGCGGATGGCCAGAGTACATGACTAGTGTTTGTTCGTCCGTCATCTGCGACAGATAACGCATGACCAGCCGGTACTGCGCCCAGTTCTGGAACACACTACCATTACCGCCATAGGTTATTAGCTCGTGGGGATACTGTTGTACATTCACAGTGAGCGGCATGCGGTTGGCATAAGTAAGAAAATCACGTCACGTCACCTGTGCCACCTGCAGAACAACAAGGTGAGCATACCAACAACCAATACAATATATAAACTGGCACTCACCTTGGCATCCAAGTTGTTCATTATCATCAGCATGATGGCGGCAGCGTGCCGGCTGCGCGCGGGATAGTCATTGATAGAGTATGCGCGCATCTCGTAGCTGATGTGAATATGATCCAAATCTGATATGCACAGTACATGTATCACCACACATACTCGGTCGGTCTGAAGCGATACATGTATATATGACCATAGTCACGCATCTCCTGCATGAACTCGGCGGCCAGGAGCTTGTGATGCGCGGGCGGGTGATAGCGCAGTGCGTTGGCAATGCATTGACGCAGCTGTGTAGCGGTCAGCAGGTGTTTGGTGGGCCGGCATGGTGCATGCGGCACTGTGTCATCACGTGGCTGTCCGCTGCGATATCGCTGCTCGCTGTACAGGTCCTCTGTGAGGCCGAGTGTCAGAGATTGCAGTTGCGGCGCTGGCATCGTTGATATCGATCGTGGGACGCGCTAACTAATTGGAAACTCCTAATTAAGTGAAAATCGCCACAAGTTGAACGTGGTATATATAGTTTTCAGTTGCAGTTTTCTGGTAGGCCATTTGAGAACTAAATTAACTTCTTCTACTATTCTAGATTTATGCGAAATATCCAACTTGTTCATCAAGACCTTCGTCTCACCATCATCTCTACTTGGAAGAGATAGTGATAATGCTGGCAGTATCATGCTCGTTTGCAGTTGCCACGTATTGCTTTTCCACATATTTTGCGGAGATCCACAGTTCTTTGGCAGCGCTATTTACTGTCAGCCAGTCGAGGAACACTGAAGTAGCAACAACATACCGGCCAGATGAAGCCGTGGGCGCAATGGCTGCACGCACCTCCTTATCCAGTGTCGCTTCGTAGCGCGCATTGACAATCGTGTTTCCCAGCACCAACATTTGCTGAACTGTTTCCGGATCCCACTTGTCCAGTTTGATGGAACGGACTTTGGAGACATGCACGCCAAAGCTTCGATGGATACCAGAGCATTCAATGCATAGAGTGACTCCCAGATTGATGCTCGACCATTCAGGATCTATGCGTTTGTTAACACGCACTGACTTGATGCTAATATATTAATTACAGGTGGCTACGTACTGCTAGCACCGCAATCGGCGCATTGTTCATTGCCGGGAATTGCACAAATCTGGTTCACAAGAGCATCGCGTTTGATCGTAGTCTCTTTGAGGGCAATTGTGGCAATTCCCGTTGAAGATGCCGGCATTTTCTCTTTGGACACAGACACTCCGCAGACCAGATCTTCGACCAGAGAGTCCGAGTCTAAAGCACGTGCAATGCCAGCTCGAATTGCCACTGTCCACTCCAACTGTTCTGCCTCGCTCTTCGCTTGTAGCATGAAGGACCTGGATATATTAAGTATATTACTACTCGAAATGTGCAAACCATGAGAGAAACGTACTTTGTTGGTGTGGTGACTTCAAAACAGAATCGGCGTCTGCCAGTGTTGTACGCTGGCTTGACAGAACAGAGGCGCAGGTTGGCCGCAATAGTTGCCGACTGGTTCGTTCCATCGGTGTAAACCAAGTAATCATCTCGAAGGGTAAACAAGCGACGGCCCCATGTCTGAATCAAGTTGCCGTGACCGCGCTTCATCAGAAAGCCTGATTTTAAGGGAGCTTCGTTGATGGTTGCATCCTCTTCTGTGGCTGTGGAGATGGTGGTAGTGGAAACATCGGATTTTAACGGAGTATCCTTGATACTTGTAGCCTCTCCAGTGGTTGCGGAAATGGCGCTAGTAGAAATATCGCTGCTGTCCTGACACAATATCTCCGAATGGGCCGATTCAGAAGCCGATTCGACATACATGGCACGGGTCTCGGCCAATTTGTCCGACAATTGCTGCATAAGCGGCTCCATGCTCTTGAAGAGTTCATATCCCTCGCGGTAGAGCTTGTATTGTGAAGTCCTGTTGTGTGGCAATTAGCACACTATGCAGAACTTGTACCATATCATACCTGTCATCGAGAACCTGAGTAATGAGTAAATACGAGATTTGAGTGAGTGTGAGTAACGTACAATCTCCATGGCCGTCATGGTGTCCAGTTCGGCATTTTTCTGCTGATTGACTTCATCGGCCTTCTTGTCGCCAGACGAGGCACAGAAGTCGGCGGCAATCAGAGCTTCGGCGGCAGCTTTGAACGCGGCAGCTTGCTCTTTCACCAGTGTGGTGTCATCAACACTGGCGCTACTCTGTGGCACGTGCAGTTGCTCTGTGACGGATGTGCTGGTGGATGAAGTAATCTAGATTAATTAGTGAAGTTTATCTGGATGCATCATTGCGGGTTCGTACAGTGTCTTGGAGACGCGTCGAAAGTGTGGCCAAACTCTTGCCAGCCTTGTCGAGCGCGTAATCTAGCACTCATCAGTACATGTGCATATAACAGTGGAGATATATAATCTAATCGTCGCACCCATCAGTACGTTGCGGCGACTGTTCTGGAGGCGCATCGCCAAGTAGCCGATGGTGACCAGGTTTTTAACACTGGCACACAGAGTAGCAGAGACAGTATAGTACCACTGCAGTGCTCACGTACCCGTGGTCAGCGAGGGTTTTCACACGGACTTTTGTCTGCTGCACAAACGCTTTGATGGTGTTGTTGAGCGCGTGCAGTGAGCGCCGGCTGACCGAGATCGTGTTTTGCATCGACTGATTGTCGGCGGGAGATGCGCCGAGATTCGCAGTGGATGTCATAACAATCGTCAATGGAGGTTGAATGGGGGCAAGTATAAGTATCAGTGGGTGAGTGAGTGGTGAGAGAGATGAGAGCGAGTGCAGACAGAGGTGATGAGGGTGTGTGGCGTGTAGAAGTTTTGGAGAGGAGCTGAAGAGCGGAATGTATTTTCGGACGCATGATATGACGACGCGTCACTGGTCGTGCATGGCAACCATCGAGTGCCAACTACCAGGCTGAATGCACACATGCTAGTATAGTGAGATCATACATATGAAGTATGTAATATCCTCTTTTCGGCTAACATTACAGACATCGCAATGGCAAATATTATTGTCATACTGATATCTCAAGCTATTAAGCTTTGCACCACGGTGTTTACTCTAACTGACAGTAGCAGGCCACAATGCACATATACAGCATGCAAATATGTGTATTGGAAGACAAATTTGCGCTGCAGGAATTTCAGCCACACATGTACATAGAATGCAGGGCTAAAGGAAAAGGAAGAAGAAGAAGAATAACGGCGACCGTTTGTCAGGGTTTGTCAACCTATCTTTCGTATTCGAGGAAGCAAGAAAAATGGCGACAGCGACGGCGGCGACAGCGTCGAGTGGCAGCGGCGACGCCAAGAAGAGCACGGGCTACCTCGGGGTGGGTGGTGGTGTTGAATGGCTGTCTCTCACACAAACTCATTCTCATCTGCTGCATCCATAGTGCCTGACAGCTGAGGAGAGTGTCGCACTGCGCGCCCTGTGGCGTGCCTTCCTGCAGCGCCTGGACAACCCGACCGACGACGATAAGCGCCAGCATGCCAAGATGCACGAGCGCCGACCGCACAAGAAGCACCACCACGGTCACCACGGCCATCATGGTCATCGTCATCGACAGAACAAGCACGCCGCGCATCACAGTGCCCCTGCGGCTATTCACTCGCCAACTACGGCGACTGGTGGTGATGCTGCCATTCCGGAACCTGTATCAACCGATGCGCCACCAGCAGGTGCTGAACCGCTGTCCAGTGCATCGTCAGCGGGCGAGGGCGGGAGCGGCTCGCCGTCTGATAAACAAGATCAACAACCACAGCAGCAGCAAGTCAGCCCGCAGCCACGCACCGACTCGCTGACATCACTGGGCGCACCGCCGTCAACGCTGACGGTACAACTGGGAACAGCGTACACCACCGAGTTCTGGAACATGTGCAGCCAGCACCACCCCGACTCGATCTTGCTGCGGTTCCTGCGCGCACGCAAATGGAACATTGACAAGGCGCTGGACATGCTGTGGTCGGCCTTGCGCTGGCGTGTGGAGTACGAGGCGCACGGAATATTTGAGGTGGGAGAGCGCGCGCTGCCCACGTGGATGAACACGAGTGGCGTGGTCTTTTTCCACCGCACCGACAAGCAGAACCGGCCTGTGATGTGCGTGGACGTGACATGTTGTGACTTCTATCAACATTTATACCGTGCAGCGTCATTCAGTCGCGTCTGTATGACAAGTCGGCATCGCCGGTGGAGGAGAACAAGAAGCAGGCAGTGTATGTGATGGAGCTGGCCAAGAACTACTTTGTTTCGCCCGAGGTGGGCACGGTGTGTGTAGTGATGGACCTGGGCCAGTTTTCCATGTCCAACTTTGTATGTGGAATGTTATTAAACTTTGTATCAGATATTCTGACTCTACTGCAGGACATGGGCCTGACAAAGTTCTTGATTTCTGTTCTGGAAGCCTACTACCCCGAGAGTTTGGGCGTCGTGCTCATCATGAATGCTCCAATGATATTCAATGGCAAGTGAGCGCACCCTATTCCGTGTATTCGTGCGCATACAGACACCTTGTTGTGCTCACTGATACATCACAAAGCATGACACCGCTGCTCAGGTATTTGGAAGATGGTCCGACCGCTGCTTGATCCAGTGGTGGCCGCCAAAGTTCAGTTCGTGTCAGCGGCCGACATGCCGAATTTCATCCCTTCATCAAATCTGCTTGCATGCATGGGCGGCACCGACTCGTACCAGTACCAGTATCTGGCCCCGCCGGCAGACGAAATAGTCGACGAGGCCACGCGTAATACCCGTGCCGAAGCCAAGGCCGGAGTGGAGGATCGGCGCCGTGATCTGGCGGCGACATTCACCGACTTGACGCGCCGGTGGGTAGATGAGGATCCCACGGCCACGGCGGTATCAGTTGTGACCGAACGTGATAAAGTGGAGACGGATCTGCGGGCCACGTGGTGGGAGATGGACAAATACGCGGAGCGCAATCTGTATCATCGACTGGGAGTGATTGAGCCCAGCGGCCGTGTGGACTGGACACAGTGCAAGTAGCAGTTATAATCGTGCACTAGATTTGTAGACAGAGAGCCGATGTGAGACGAACAAGAGGTGTAGAGATAGCACAAGATGGCCAAGCAAATACAGTGGACAGACACATGCACTTTGTACATTTATAGAGCAGATCTGCAGGGTTTATACTTCGGCCCAGCGCAAGCTTCCCAGCCACAGATACCGTTTGGGTAGCATCCCGGGATTTGGACACAGTATTTTCAGGCGCCGTTTCCTCTCGTCCACCTCGGACACGTACACAAACCCAGCCAAGTTTGTGATGGGCAGCACCGACTCATCGGCAGGCAGTGCATTCACTGGTAAATCGGCATTTGATACCGCGAGCACGGTGTGCAGCAACACATCGCCGACTTCAATGTGCAGCAGCTCAGTCTCATCAAACTGGCGTGCGGCTCCAATAGGCAGTGCAGAGTCTGGCGCCATGGTGGCTGTGAAAATGTTAATGATTGTGTGAATGTGCAAGTTATGAACAACCAACATACATTCACCGATGCGCCTCACCACAACGTCCGAGAAAGAGACGCTCGATGAGTAGGGCGACAATTCCAGCTTGGGTGTGCCGTAAAAGTACTCGCGCACTCGCTTCATTTGCAGCTGTCGCCTCAAGTTCTTGTCACGGCTAACTACCTGACACACATTATACGAGTGCCGACACTAAGCCGGCCGACATACCCCCTCAGACTTGGCCAGCTTGATAACGGACACGACGCTGTTGTTGAAGACGGTTTTGACTTCATTGTAGAGCCGCTCCTGGCCCACGACCAGAATGGCGTCTATTGTGAATGCGGCAGCGTGCCGCTTAAGCAGCGTCATATCATTGCCGCCCTCAGCCCACGCGTGAGTGTCAATGATGCATCCACCAATGCGAACTGTTTTTTATGGAATGAGGGGCGCTATCGTGGAGTAGCAACAACCACCAGTCTCACCTTTATCGTCACATTCTTGACGCCGTTTTGCCATGGCGGCCAATTGCTGAGTGATCTTGAGGTACATTGTCGCATTTGAGGATGGAAGATAGTGTCCGTAGTTGTACAGGAGAGGCGGCGATGACGTCAATGGGAACCCTGAAGGCTCCTCGATGTCGGTGCGGTCAATGGCCACAATGCCCACTGTCGTCGGAATCATTATCGTGCCCTTTATCGCCGTCAGTATGGTATTTGACATAACTATATAATGTATAGATGTAACCTCGCGCGGGTCCAGGTCCACAAAGAGCGGTTGGTGGCCCATTTTGTGTGCGTAGCTGAGCAGTATGCGTGCCAATGAAGTCTTGCCACTGTCGGGCGGGCCAATGATCATAACTGACGGGCCGCGCTCCCGCACACCCTCCCGTGCATCTTTACGCAACCCCTCCAGCGCCATGTGAGCGTTCAGATAGCTGCTCATTGGGGTGTCGCTGGCAGTGTATGCAACCTTGCACGCGCCCGTGACGGCAACCCGGCACCCGTGCCAAGTGTACACGGCCAGCTTTGTGCCGCCAAAGAACTCGTAGTCGACATTGGGCGCCAACTCGGTGCCATACACCTCTGCCAGACCTTGTCGCAGCTGCAGACCGACGCATAGTGGGGTATGTCAGCACACACACTGAGTGATGAGAGGGCCACACACCTGCACCACGACGCGGTGATTCCAGTCCACCTCGAAACGAAGCTCCTGCTGCGGCAACAGCTCGTACTCTGTCACCACACGCGCATCAAACTGCACCGAGCCCTACACGCGGTGGCGGTGTGATACTATGTACATATTGGAGCATCGCCGTGTATGTGTGTGATACCTTTGCGTAAAATGCCATTTAACATAAATGGCATGTTCGTTATTGACGTGATTCTTTTTATTAAGTTAATTGTATTGTTGTATTTTGTTTTGAAGTGAATGAATTCCTCCGCGAAAGACTTCATATTACTTGAAGTTAAAGACTGAAGCTCTTGATTTCCGCCATCAAATCAAGATACTTTTGGTATTGACCTGGTTTGAGGAGCTGTTTGGCGATAACTTCCAGCTGCTTAATGTTTCTATGCGTGCGCGCAACAGGGGCATATATCCAAATTATCCTAACAATGTTGTTGTGGCCGTGCCGCGCGGCTTCATGCAACGCAAAATCAATGTCATCACGTCCAATGCTGGAGCGCAGCTGTGTCAATTCGGGGCCCGTCCAGAGTAGCAGCTGCATCAGTCCCTCGTCATTTTGGCTAGCAGCCTTTTTGATGAGCGCGTCGCGAACGGCACCGGGGCTCTGTAATTCTTGTATGACGTTATTGACACGTGGATCATCCATGAACTTCAAATCCTTGAGGCCTTCCCATGTATGTACAGCGGGAGATTGTGCCCACAGCGCAAGCACAACGTCAACCATATTGGCGCGCGCGGCCGTGTGGAAGGCAAACTCCACGTCCTTGACACTGTCACGGAGCACAGACATTTTGCTGTCGGACCAAAGAATATCCTTCAGCAATTCACTGTCCTTATTAGCCGCAGCCATCGCAACCAGAAAGCCAATATTGTCATCAAAATTTTTTGCGTCGGCAATGCTACCTCCATGGTTGCGCAACAGCTTGATCTTATCGTAGTTTTCAGAACTGATGGCCAGCTGCATGAACATTTCCAAGTGGAGCTTAATTTTTTCCGCAGCGCCAGCTTGAATAAGCGCCTCCAATGCCGCCAAGTCGCCTCTATTCAGAGTGTCGTAGATTGCCCAGTAGGCCGTATTGAACTCTTTTGACTCTGGAATCTCGCGCGCCCAGTCATACAGGAACTTGAGCGCCTCCAATTGATTGTGTCGGAGGGCGATGTCGAAATAACTAGGCAAAACGTCTTCCTGCAGCACATAGCGGCGATTAATCAATACGTCCATTCGGCCATCTTTCACCGCTTGCTGCATGCTCACTAATTCTTGCGCAGCCTTCCCGGTACCAAAGCCGCCTTGGCCACCGGTATAGTGTTCAGCAGGAACATTGCATGAAACGCCATACCGCGCGTCACTCTCTTCCGACGCGCATAATGCAGCGTGTGATACCCAGGCGCGCGCACTAGCGGGAGGCAATGACGCGGGTGCAAACGGCGCGTCATGGCCACCATTGCCAAACAATGTCCCCACTGATGCAGCCGCCAGTGCCGCCACTGCTGTCGGTTTCAATTGGCGCAACATTAGGCGTTCGTGAAGAGTTTTTTGTTGGGTTTTGGGTTTTCACGTTTTTCGCCTCTGCAGCCGGGGTATTACTCTGTAGGTCGTTTTTGATTCGCTGGCTTCATTCTTGCATCTTGTCTCCTGGCTGAATCCTGACTGACTAACTATATCTGAAATGTAACAATTTCGGTGCAGTCCTACCCAAATTTATTTCCCATGCCAAATTACCAGTAATCTATGGTGTCATAGCCGTATTTCCTATAATGTTTCCTAATATTTCCTGATAATGTTTACTGCTAAATCACCCGATAAATATCAAAGTAACCTATTCATTGATGGATTTTTCTATTCGGGGTATCGGCTGACGGAAATTAATCAGCCCCTTGGTTCCTCGAGTTCAATTTGTCTACTGCTCATCGAGCCCATGCACGAACGCCGCGAGTTCTGGATAGTCGTACAGATCGGCAACTTTCTTCAGCATCTTGCGGTTTTCCTGCGTAACAACGCCCGGTATCTTGTCGCAGATTTCACGCACGATCGCAACCCTATTGCGCAAGGCGGCCTGACCGAGCGCATAACCATAAAAGTCGGTCGACAGGTCAAAGCGCAGCTCACCATCATAAGTCCACAGCAGGCGCCGCATTGATGGTGGCATCATTGATTGCGGCAAGGCGAATGTCATCCTGAAGCTCGCGTTTGAAAGCATCCATGAGAGACCTCAAATCATGATACTTTTGGTATTGACGTTCTTGTAGAAATCTACGGTACTACTTTTTTGACACGTGGATCATCCATGAACTTCAAATCCTTGAGGCCTTCCCATGTAAGTACAGCGGGAGATTGTTCCCACAGCGCAAGCACAACGTCAACCATATTGGCACACGCAGCCAAATGGAAGGCAAAACTCCACGTCCTTGACACTGTCACGGAGCACAGACAATTCGCTGTCGGACCATCCTTCATCAATTCACTGTCCTTATAGTCGCAGCCATCGGCAGGGCTAAATGGATGAACTGTATGCATTCAATGGAGAAGATGATTAAGCATACATATGTAATACTGACTATATTGGCGCTGCGACGCGTCGCTCAAGCCAAATGTTGCCTGCTGAACAGAGGAATTGGTGCCACGGTATCAGGACAGATGCAGTGCGCAAACGCGTGCGAACGGCACCGCAACTCCCAAGTCCCAAATGACCAATGGTGTTAATTCTACTAGCTTCACCTATGACTACGGCATTCCTGAACGGGACGTGTTTGCTACACAATACTGTTTGCTGCAAGTGTTGGCAGTCACAGTCTCTACCTACCCAAGACGCAGCTACAATAAACAGTCCAACATGTTGGGACTCGCAATTATCGTCTTGGCTGCGACTGTCACGGTCACTGCAAGCCCATTGCTCGCCCTGCAGTCGTCGGCCGGCTATGTGAACAGCGATCGTGGTGCAAATATGACTGGCGCAGAGAGGGCGGCTTGGTGCGAGGACAATTTGGCCAAAGCTCGAATTGGGTGCGAGAGCCAGAACAGGACTGCCTACATGAATGTCTGCACCGTGGGCTACACTCGAGCCGACTCGTTCGCGCTCTGCTGGTCTTCCAATGGAAACAAATACGACAACGACTTCAACTCCAGTATTGTGCGACAAGCACTTGCTTTCGCCATTTATGATCGCACTACGCCGTGTGACGGTGTGCATGTAGTTGAGCTGTATCATGTTCGATCATATGGCTCGCAAGATCTTGGAGATCCATGGGTCCCCATATGCTTCACGAAGGGAGACCTCCAGCTGGTGTATGACGAGTCGGCACCGGTGTTGGCCATTCCCGGCATGCCCACCAAGTACGACATTGCCGCCACATGCGCTGAACGCAGGACCGCGTGCGATCAGTACTGCGGAAACAGTGTCGCAAATTTCTCGTGCGACTGGCAGCCGATCGTGGAGCTGAGTTCCTTCACACTGCCGTACCGCCCGGACCCCTTTGTAGCCACGTGCAACTGCACATATCCCGACCAGTACATGTACCACGGTTGGTAGCCGCCACGCGATGTTTATATTTGGTGCGATCTGTTGTATTCAACATGTACATTGTGTATTTGGGAATAGAATACTTGTAATACAAGTGGACAATGTCACAATCAGGGGCAAAAATCTTTGTCATCATTTTCGCTTTCCGCAGTCGGCTTGGCACTTTGTGCGCGACACAGGCAGACACACCCGCCCATCCACTCGAGGCTATATTGCAAGCAAACGTGACTCCAGTGCACGCGTTCGTTGGTGAGCGTGGATTACTACAATGAGCAGTGGTGGGGGAGGTGTTGATTCCGATTTGGGCGTGGCGTCGCTGGCGACGCAGATGCCCACATTCGGCCAAGCAGACTCTGTGGTATGCTACACTATACTCGGTACGGTGCTGGTTTACACCACTGGTGTCTGTGTGCGCGAGTGGCTATACTTGCGAAAGAGTTGCACTCTCAGGGTGAGTATTGTGTGGCTATGGCTTAATTACTCATTCTATGTATTTATACTAGACATTTATATTGGCCTTGACGTGCCTGAGCTGCTGGCTGACTTCAGCCTACACTCTGCTGGCCAGGCACAACTTTGGCGTTGAACACCAGCTGCACAGATATATAGGTGACACCGTGATTACCGTGGTTGCGGTGTGCCAGTACTACTACGTTGTGCTGTGGTTCCGCCAGACTTCGCTGGGTGTTGATGACGATTTCCAACCGCAGACTGCCACTCAAAAGTGCACCAGATTTCGACTGGTGTGGCCGCACTGGTCATTTGTGGTTGCGGTGCTGGCATACGTGGTCACCAGTGCCACTCTGCTTGCACTTAAGCGACCCCACCCATTCCGGCTCTTTCAGGACGGCGCCGACTTATTGGCATGCATTCTATATTTTACTGGCAAGTGCTATAGGCTTTGTTTAATCGCATACATGTTCTTGAAGTATTTGTGTACTTGTCACACACTGCATGCACTGAATATGTATGTAGTGGGAGTGTTCTACATTACAAAAGTATTTGCGGACACAAACGTGCTGGACATATCGGCCGAGTGTCACGCTGTGGTGACACGCACGCGGCGCACGGTATATGTATTTGGCGCCTCGGTGGTGCTGGCCGCCATTCTGTGCGCCATAGCCGCGCTCTCACCCGGCCAACCGCTGGAAGCATACACCAACATATTTGACGCGCGGTTCTACTCGTGCGCGCAGTCCAGCTGTCTGGTGACATTTGCCGTGCGCACCGTGCTCGTGCTGGCCGTGCCTAATGTCGCGGTGGCCTACACGTTCTCGTCGCCGTGTTCGCGCGGTCTCCACCTCGTGCCGCTGAACAGGTCCACATCGCAGTACGCGGTCTTGCCACATAGTGACGATGACTTTGACTAGACACTGCATTCTCTCTATACTGAAGGTCTACTTATTTGGTATATATCTAACTGTTTACACATGCATGTAAACCTGCATGTGTGTACACATTGTATAGACGTATGTATGATACTCTGTGCGCATCCAGCACAGTGAGCCAGCAGTTCCCACGCCTGAAATGGCAACCGGCAGTACCAGCGTGATTCCGCCGTGGCAGGCGTCCAACACGCGCGATACGTACGCGTACCAGAGCGGCTTTCAGAACCATCAGTAGGTGCACTTTGCACCCGCACATGGCAATGCTAAGTGCTACCATAGCGAGTCGGAAGCGCTGCCCGGCGCCCTCCCCGTCGGTCAAAACACACCTCAATTGTGAGTAGTGATGGTGATGGTAGCAGTATATATCGTGTCGTGTAAATACGCGCTGACCGCACCGTGACATAGATGTCCGTACAAGCTGTATGCGGAGCAGCTATCCGGCTCGGCGTTCACGATGCCTCGCCCGCACAATCTGCGCAGGTGTGCCCATAGATATATCAACATAGCATCCACTCACCGCTCACATCGGGCACAGCTGGCTGTATCGCATTCGACCGGCCGCGTGCCACTCGCCGTTCGAACCGCTGTCTGGACGCACGGATAATCTGGCGGTGCATTTCGGCGGCGGATCGCTGAATGAGGACGCCCAAGTGCACATCACGCCGAATCAGTTGCGCTGGAGTCCATTCGACATCCCGACCGACAGGGCTTCGGTGGATTTCGTGGCGGGGCTGCATTCTGTGTGCGGTGCCGGTGACCCCACCACGCGCTCCGGTCTGGGCATCCACGTCTACATGGCCAACGCCGACATGACTGATCGTGCCTTCCAAAACAGTGATGGCGACATGCTCATTGGTATGCGCTTATCCATTGCATACATATATATTGCATATTCATATACTGACATGATTATGTTTGCAGTGCCGCAGCAAGGCCTGCTGGACATCCGCACCGAGTTGGGCTGTCTGAGCGTGGCGCCGAATGAGATTCTCGTTGTGCCGCGCGGTATACGCTTCTCTGTCCGCCTGCCCGACGGTCCGTCCCGTGGCTACGTTCTCGAAGTGTTTTCCGGCCGCTTTGAACTGCCGGACCTTGGTCCCATCGGTAATAACTGATAATAATAACAATCATCAGCACATCTACTCTCTGTAGGTGCAAACGGTCTGGCGAACCCGCGCGACTTTCTGTATCCCGTGGCCAGTTATGAGGGCAAGGAAGTGCCATACACCATTGTCAACAAGTTCCAGGGACACTTGTTTAGCGCCGCGCAAGACCACTCGCCGTTCGATGTGGTTGCATGGCACGGCAACTATGCCCCATTCAAGTATGACTTGAACCGTTTCAACACGGTCAACTCGGTGTCATTCGATCATCTGGTTGGTAATTATGAGTGTGCGCAGATATAATGATGCATATAATGTAGTGGATGCATACTTGTGTAAGTATAACTCGAGCTTAACACCTCTATCATATAGGATCCGTCAATATTCACGGTCCTGACGTGCAAGTCCGCGGTACCCGGCCTTCCCATCGCCGACTTTGTCATATTCCCACCGCGCTGGGCATGCCAGAATTGGACATTCAGGCCGCCATACTTTCACCGTAACGGTGCGGAATGCTCATATGAATTATACTTAACTTTACACTTCGCTACATTATAACTTCATATCACACTTACACCTATTTAAAATTAACATTTGCAGCCGCCAGCGAGTTTATGGGACTGATACGCGGTGAATACGAGGCCAAGAAGGAGGGATTCATGCCGGGGGGAGCATCCCTGCACAACATGATGACACCGCACGGCCCAGACGCCAGCACCGTGGATGCTGCCAGCCACGCCGAGTTGAAACCGGTGCGCGTGGCCGACGGCACCATGTCATTCATGTTTGAGACGTCGCTCATGCTGGCCACCACGCGCTGGGCACTCACGGAGAGCCATAAAGTGCAGCCGGACTATGCGGCCAAAGCGTGGGGCAAAGTGGAGAAGAAGTTTAGCCCGCCACCGACCGCCGTCTGACAAACATTTGCATCCGTGACACGCTCTGCATAAACCTTGATATTGCGGTGTGTGTGTGTGTCTGCCTGCGGTGTCTCTCTCTCTCTGTCTCCGTGTAGCGTGTATATACGTCGTCTCGCTGTCTACTTCTCTGCCGGCTGACGCACTGTCACGCAGCCAACATGTCCCCGTCACACGAGTCGACACCGGCGCCCATTGCCCGGTCACGGCCCAGCGATCAGTACCTGGCAGAGCAAGAGGATGATCCCGGCGGCGACCTTGGCCAGGCATACGTGGGCGATGTGGTGGATGTGGATGTGGGTGTGGATCTGCGCATGCTACACTGCGCCTGACACTGCCTTGTACAGGAGGACACGACAGTTCCCACCTACGAGCGGCCACTGAATGGTCCCACCCAGG
Organism: Aphelidium insulamus; assembly: GCA_036784855.1. Lineage (NCBI taxonomy): Eukaryota > Fungi > Aphelidiomycota > Aphelidea > Aphelidiaceae > Aphelidium > Aphelidium insulamus. The sequence continues at coordinate 283,054 of JAZDSV010000012.1, read as the reverse complement.
CACGCAGCTTGCTGTCACTGCCTGCACTCTGGAGCTGACCAGTGGGGGAGAGAGCAGCAGCAGACGGCCATACTGGAAACCGCGATTCCGTCGCCGGGAGATACGCCGGTGAATGTCCCAGGAGTCGGCGCGAAACACGGCAGCTTCGAGGTGGACCGGCGCAGCCTGCTAAGCAGCAACAACAAGTCTGTCTCCAACTCGGTCGGCACGCGGGAGCAAGGGTGTGTATTTGTGTGTACTGTACTGTACAACTATATGAACTCTCTAACTGAGCATGCAGACTGCGTGTTCCGTAAGGTGACAAGCGCTTGATCACCCTTCACTAACTGTGAGCAGTCTGTGGCGGCATCCACGAGTGCGCAAGAACCCCAAGACCATTGGAATGGCCATGCTGTTGCTGCTGTGCGGCGTCGGCTTCATGATCGCGGCACTGCTGGAGTTTATGGTGGGCAGCGTGGCGCGGGGCATAATCTTCTTTGTCGTCTCGCTGCTGATGGGACTTCCCGGCGGTGTGTGTGTGTCATTTTCATTCTATTCTGCCGCCTGACAGCACGCTGCCTGCAGGCTACCAGACGACCTACATCTACCGCGCACTCAAGGGCCGCCCCGGCTATCAGTTCAGCGGGATTCCGTCGTTCGATGTGTGACACACAATATACATACATTTTACACAGACTTGTAAAGATGTATGTGTATATATTCAGCTGATTATCTGCGCGGGCGGCGGCGACGACCTCCACCACGACCCCCGGGTGGTGGCCACTGTTGCGGCGGCAGGCGGCGTGGATCCGGCGGTGAACGCGATCGAGCGTGGTCCCGATCATATGCGTATCTGTCATCGTCGTTGATTTCTTGATGGCGGCGGCGATACTCATCGTCAATGTCATGCAAGTCGTTGTCATACGGCGCGTCATATGCGCGTCGGCGCGGGTCACGCTCATAGCCGTCGGCGGCGTCGTGGTCGCGTCGGCGATGATACCGCTCGTCAAACTGGTACTGTTCTTGTCCGGGTGGTGGTGCAAATACGCCGTGTGGCGGGAACGCGTACCCACCAGGTGCCATTGCGGCATACGGCGGCTGCGGTATCACACCGCCGCCCGCAGACGGCACAGATGAAGCAGTGGAAGCAGCAGGGAATCCATTAGTAGTTGTAGTGGTAGCAGGGAATGGAAATGGGGCTGCAAACTGTGCTGGCAGTGGTGCAAGTCCCGCGGCTCCCGGAACCGACATCAATGCACTGTTAAACGGTTGTTGCTGTTGTTGTTGTGGCTGCTGCAGCAAAGGTGTGGCGACACTGGCATTCCCGGCCACCACACCTTGGCTCATTAGAGAGTTCAGAATGGAGAGCGCAGACTCTGGCAGCGCGCTCGCCACAGGTTCCACGGTTTTTGTTGTCACTGGTTCGGCACCTTTACGCGTCTCGCTCGGCGCCTCCTTCTTCTTTGTCGCGGTGCTGGTTGCTGTGGCAGTTGGTGCCTTGGCCGACACAATCACCTACAGGTGTTTAGATCAGTTATTTAATCTATATGTAGACTACTGCAGTACATGTAGTGCACGATAAGCAAAGTTCAAACATACCACGCCCAGCAAAAGATCAGTCGGTCGCGGCTCCACGGCCAGGTCGTGTTCAATGCCGGCGAGGAATGCCGGGACGGCTTCAGTGCGCGCCACTGGCACAATGTACATGTCACGCACACCCTTGAAACAGTTGCCCACTACGGCACAGCGCTCTCGACTGTGATAGTAGTCAAAGAAGGCCTGCCACTCGGTCGCCGCCGCCACACCGTCCTCTTTCGGCGGCAATGCAAGCAGCATCACAGTGCGCGTGGATGATTTTAACAGGTCACCAATGTATTTGTGCACACTGCTGTGCGGTATGCGCCCGGATATGTTTAGCACGGGTGGCAACAGGGCCGCCCATCGCTTCTCTGCATCGTCACCCGCGTACCTTGTGCCGCCCACTTGGACAGCGCGCGCCATGGTGCTGACCACGGTGGCCATATTGAGCTGGCCGGCCCACACGGCCACCGCAGACATGATGTCTACAGTTGCTGGCACCTGCGGAGCGACAACCACTGTCTGGCTGGCACTATCAGACGCGCCATCTGCAGTCGTAGATGCACGCGCCGCACTTGACGGAGGTACGGTGACCGTGGGCGTACCCACCTTGGCCAACAGATCATCCAACAGGGTCACACTTTCTGCCTTCAAGTCTCGCTTCGGGGCACTCTTGTCCGCAGCTACACTGTCGTCTGACCCTTCTCTCCTCCCGTCTGGAATCATGCTGCGCGTGGCTGTGGAGGCCACAGACGAAGACCCGGCGGAAGAAAAACTTGCTCGACGATCTTCTCCAACAACAGTGACATCACGTACTGCGGCCAATTCTTTCATCGACTTGGCATCCGCCGGGGATGAGGCCGGTTGTTCACTGTTGTTTTCCAGTGGTGGTTCAATGGGTTGTTTACTACCAGCACCTGCAGTCTTGAGGCCGGCAGCCTTGTTGAACAGTACGGCCGACTGTGCCTCGGTGATTACGCGGCCGCGCATACTCTCCTCCAGCGCCTCTTTCTTCCAGTTGCGCATCCGCTCGTCCGCCAGCTCCTCCGCACTCATATCCACAAATTCGGCGGGTGTCACCTGGCCACCAAACAGCTTCTCGGCATTGTGCCGCGCCTTCATGTTGACATATAGCGACATGATCTTGCGCTTGTAGGCGTCACCGCACACGGGATCCGCATCGCCAACACCAGCCGCGGCCATTCTGGAAAACGTGGCCGCTTCCAGCTCCGAGGCCAAGCGCTCAAATTCAACGTCATTGGGAATAGTCGTCGCCGTGTCTAATCGAGGTTCATCCGCATTCTCAGACTTGACTTGCTTCAGGGCTTCGCAGCCGGCCAACAGGCACTTGACCAAGCTCTCGCGGGCACGGCGTCTGACATCCGCATTCTTGTCCGAGTAATGCTTCTGCTTCTTGCGTGGTGATTCCTGTGCCCCGTTGTATTTATTCCCGGCAATGGACGAAGACATCGCCTTAACTGCGAAAAAATGTAAGAACGGGATTTATCTATAAAGACTTACCATCAAGCGCGCCACTTTTTGCATCAGATGGGCGTGTTTTACCACTGGCGGTGCAGGGTGGACAGTACCAGCTGGCCACCGCACGGGCCTTCTTGCGGTTCATATCCACGCACCGGCCATGGAACCTGGGTGCGTTAGTGCGGTTGAAGGCCTTCATTCGACGCGGCAGACGTACCAGTTCTCACAGGCGTCACACTCGATCATGAAGTCATAATTGTCTGGCTGGCGGCATATGCAGTATAGGGGCGTGTCTTCATCGCCCACCGCTGCCGGGTCCAGCTCGCTGAACGCCATCTCATCGTCGTCGTCGTAGTCGTCCTCACGGTCATTATCCGAGTCGTTATTGTCAGCTATGGGGTTGGCTTGCTGCATGGAGTGCTTGAGAGCGGTTGCACCATTGCTGTTGAGGAGTGCGGTGCCGCTGGACCGCAATCGCAGCACCGGACCGTCGCCAGCCATTTGTGTGAGTTTGCTTGTGAATGCTTTGCAAGCACGGAGACCTTTGAGTGCCCGCCAGCCAATCATCGCCCTCGGATTACAATTAAGGTCACAATTATAGACGTCTGTTCAGTATTTAGTTCGTTAAGTTCGTCCACAGGTTATATTACCAAGACAAAAAGTTGTTTTCTTCATAATGCATAAACAATACTTTTCAGCATATCATAACTTGCCATTAATGCTTGTATCTGTATCTGCAGTCAAGCCAACAGTGTGTGTAATATGCAATGAGAGGATGACATGAAGTGGCCATGACGAGTGCTTAATTAATACATGATGTAACTTGCACACGTAATGCGGCTATCATCGTGGAATGTCAACTCGATAAAGACACTTCGGCAGTACTATCCCTGGTCCGAGGTCAAGTCCACGGCCGAGATATTCGACGCGCTGGGCTGCGATATCTTGTGCCTGCAGGAGGTGAAGCTGTTCAAGGTGGATGATGCCGATATCGCCACTCCCGCCGGCTGGGACGGGTACTTTTCCCTCAGCACGTCACGTGCGCGCAGGTACGCTGCCAGTCGATGTGATGCTGAATGTGACTGATGATGAATGGTAGCTACGCGGGGGTGGCGACGTATTGTCGCTCTGGGTTCGGGTGGGGCCCCGTGCAGGCTTTTGACGGATTCGCGTCGTTGGTGCGCCACTTGGCCGCGCGGGACGGTGCAATGAGTGAGATGGCACAACAATTCACCCCGGCCGACTATATGGAGCTGGAGCAGTACGATAAGGAGGGCCGCGTGCTGATCACTGACCACCGTGCATTCACCGTGTTCAATGTGTACTGTCCCAACGAAACGAATGCGGAGCGCGTACCGTTCAAAATGGGCTTCTACAGCGCCTTGGAGCGGCTGTGCAACTTGCTGCAGGCGAACGATGTGAACGTTATTATTGCTGGAGGTGTGTATAGCGTTGTACGTTTTGACTACCGTAGAGTCTCATCCACACAGATATGAACATTTGCCTGCGCGAGATCGACCACTGCGACCCCGCAAAGGCTATTAAGGAGGGTCAGCTGAGCAGCTTTGGAGATACGCCACCGCGCAAATGGTTTGAGGGCGTTCTCGCCAAGTCAAATTTGGTGGACACTTTTCGACTATTTCATCCAGATGCTAAAGGTGAGTTGTGGATGCCTTATATCGATATATGTATAGTTGCAGGTATAAAGTTGCAGGTATCTAACATCGATGTCAATGCAGGGGCTTATACCAACTGGAACACACTGCTCAATGCCCGGCCTGCTAATTACGGTGTTCGCATCGACTACATTCTCGTTTCTCAGCGCTTGACGTCACTCATTCAAGATTCCACCGTGGACTCGCAGGTAGAGGTTATATTATATTATATTTTCAGTGTACACATCTCACAGTCCAATTAGGTCATGGGCAGCGATCATTGTCCAGTGACGCTAACATTCAAGCCCGATTTGAATCAATTATTGGCGGCAGCACCATTCAATCTTACACCGCTTGCAAAAAACTTTGCACCGCCACCGCTGTGTGCCAAGTACCTTGACTCATTTTCCGGCAAACAAAAGAGGGTGAGCGATTTCTTCACCAAGAAATCTGGCTCGGCTTCCACGGTAACTTTGGAACCAGAAATAATACAACCCGCAAAAGATGCAGCTCTAACTGTTTCCGATAAAAAGAGCTTGAACCCGACGAATTCGAATGAACCGCTCTCCTCATCCATTAAACCGCGTAAAGCGGAAGTATCAGAATCAACCGCAAAGAAGAAGACCAAGCTAGAGGGATCTGCACCGTCACAGCGTAAGCTAACAGACTATTTGGGCATTCGTGGAGCGCGTCCAGTACCCATTGATATCCAACAAAACGAAAACACGAACACGAAGGAAATTGAAATCATTGAAGTCCACGACGAGGTGCCGCAGCCGACAATGGACACAGCGGCACTGTCAAGAACTGCCAAGGCAAAGTGGGCAGATTTCGGGCGCCCAAAACCTGCACCGAATTGCTATCACTCGGAGCCGTGCAAGGAAATGACTGGTACGTAGTGCATGTTAATGACATTACACAATCTCCACTATTATGTTCATAGTAAATCGGAAAGGCGCAAATCAGGGAAGGAGGTTTTACGTGTGCGCCAGGCCGCTAGGTGCATCCACTGCAGAGGCCAAGGAAGGCAAGACAGAGTTCAAGTGCGACTTTTTTTCATGGAAGAACGGGGTAGCAAAGGCAGCAAAGAGGCCCGCAGAGTCATAGACGACGACTATGTAGTGTTGTTACATTACGGTTTCCTTGCATTCCTTGGTTGCTGCATTGCGCTCCAACAGTATAGTCACCGGTCCATCGTTGCAGATGTTGACCTGCATGTGTGCCCCAAACCTGCCGTCATGCACACTGGTCGCGCAATGACTGGCATTACTAAGTTTATCGACAAATTCCGCGTACAGCCGCGCGCTCTGATCAGCCTTCATCGCCATGTGAAAGTCGGGCTTGGTGCCTTTCGTCGTGACGGCGTACAGAGTGAACTGACTCACGCTGAGCACTTCAAGCTTCAGGTCCGTGACACTCTTGCTCCAGCTGCGCCCCTGTTCGTCCTCAAACACGCGCAGCCCCAATACTTTGCGCACCCTGGACTCGGTTGAATCTGCACATACACGAGCAGTTCACACTCACATGAAATCTATTTCGGCAGACGTGTCTCCGTGCGTTATGCCCACCAACAGACACAGTCCACGTTTAATTGCACTGACCACCGCCGTGGTGCAGGTGCAGGCTGCATCTGCAACCGTCACGGACGCGCTTGTGACGCGCTGCACTACAACCCTCATTAAGGTAAAAATCAGTCTTACACTAGACCTGGATGTACGTCGGAGAACTCTCTATCTCTATCTAATACACAAATAAGACGGCTGCACTACAATATGCGCTATATTGAGTCGTGAATATAAACTTTGCTCTTAAATAGGTACCTGCAAGGCAAAATCCCTGCGACGCCGTGCAAATTCTCGAATGATCTCCAGACATAAATTCACCGCTGTCCAGCGCTCCTTGTGCGTCTTCTCTCCTTCCCATACATTATCCTTATTGATTCCGGCGTTCATCAAACAAGTTGGCAGCGGCAAACTATGAATATTGGTCGATGCCTTATATGATCGCAACAAACTTCGCTCCATCAATGCCAATAGGATCCCCTGTGCAGCCAAACCCATACCAAGTGCAATATACTTGACCACGCCGCTGGCAGAGAACGCCAGACCTACGGCGAACCCACCTGCCACATCGGCACCCAGATTGCGTAGAAATGGCGCGAATTCCCGAGACATTTTCTTGACATCTTCAGGCAATTTGCTTGCAATCACTTCCACCAACTTATTTGGCCGCGTCCCAACTTTGGGTGCCGTCCGTCGACGAATTTGGGGACTTGCGTCTGCTGAGCCATAGCGCGATGCGGACTTGACTGCAAAAGTGTCGGCCGGCACCAGCTTTGTGATGAATTCAGCATCCTCCGGCGACCGATCACCAATGAGGAAGAATGCTTGCACGCCGTATGCCGCAGCCAGTCCCACCTGCGTGGATGCCGCGCGCAGAATAATCCACATTCCCTTATCCTTTAGTGCGGCCATAATTTTCGGGATGTATTTCCGCGTAAAAGTTGGTGAAGAACAGTTTGTCGTCCATCACTTCCGCAACAGTGGGCAGCCGGATGTTGTCAACGGCAATCTGGCTGACGATGGAGGATATCTGCCGGCCAGCGCTCTCATTCAGCACCACCGACATGCCGGTGATGATGGCACTGCGCAGTCCTCGCGCCAAGTAGCGAAAGTTCCGGTTTGCGGCCAGCAGCATGGCATACACTGGCTTCAGATGGTCCGGCAGCAGATGGTACCGTGCCGATGTTTCTTCCCGCTCAAACTCAAACACGCGCGGAAACTTTAAATCGAGTTCGGCACGCAACAGCGCACACTCGCTCGCGATAGCTTCTTGCACAAACGTCTGCAGCACTTGGGCCATTAAGAGTTTGACCGACCACTCCAGGAACTGTGGCACCAGTAGCGGGTTGGCCCACGTGGCGGCGATGGACGCGTCCTGGTGCTGCTCGGTATCCCGCACCCATCCGAGCTTCCTCATCGCGTCGTGCCACGCCGCCTTGATCGTGGGCAGAACGCGGCGCGGATCATTGAATGCCGGTACGCCTTTGGGGTGACGCGCAGAAGCCGCATCAGAGCCGTGCGCACCGGCAGAAGCGTCTAGTGCCACACTAGCAGCAGCTTGAGGAGAGGGTCTGGCGGCCCCCTGTGAGAGTGCGCGTTCCCACGCCTCATCCACGCGATTCCCACCGCGGAACCCCGCCTGTCGAACCGCGGATCCACCAGCACGTCCACTTCCATACGCGTACAGCGGTGTGGTCAGAGTATTGGCACGGCTGATACGACTGCTGGGAGTACCGCTTCTTAGTGTGCCGACAACAGTGTGTTGCGGTGGCAGCGCTATTGCCGAGTGACGCGTCGATGTCGGCGTGGTGAAATGTGAATGAAAGGCATGTGACTGCTGCGGATGCAACGCAAGCCCCACTACCCCGGCACCAATAGCGGCCTTTGTTACACCCATAGCAGTCACGGCACTGTCCCGCAGCTGGACAACAGCGAGAAAGGCGACGACGAGAACCGGTGACAGGTTGTGCATCGCGTTCACTCTGACTAATAATAATTATGCAGATCGAGATCGCCGCGGAGACAGTGAATTGTGATAAATACTGTGTGGCCCCAATTATCCTTTTTTTGAAACAGTTCAGATAGTGCTTTCATACTTCGCATGAAAATATTTGAGGCAATGGTGCATATATTACCTTAAGTTATTGCAATATGTTCGTATACTATTGCTGGATGGGCGACAGTGCCGGCGGGCGTGCTAGTGGAGCGCGTTTGCGTGGACGTCCGCCAGCCAACTTTGATTTTTCTTTGCCAGTTGGAACCGCAGGCTCTTCAGTGTCGACTACACTAACTTTTTGTTCGGTAGCTGCCAGTGAAGTGACATCCACTGGTTTATAGGCCAAATCGGTGGTGTTCAAGTGGTCAGGAATCTTCATTAGCAGCTGTACAGTTTTCATGCACTGGTCAATATGGGATATTGCAGCTTGACTGGACCACTAGTAATGCGTTATAGCGTGTTCCACCTCATTTATATCAGACATGCCTGCGAATAGGCTTTCAGAGCATTTAGCTGTTCCAGACGGTTGCGGTACACGGTCAACGTTTGCTGCAAATCACTCGCTGCTCGAGGTAGACGCACACTCTTCAGCTCTGTCACGGCGCGCTGAACACTATCAATGCGCGCTTTCAACTCGTCACCCTCTGCAAGCAACTCTTCGCGGCCCTGCGACACCTGATAATCATCAAGTAGTCTTTGTATATAGCTGTTGTGCAAATCCAATACGCACCTGACGCAATGAAGCTTTCTGCGCCACGCGCCGCTGCAGAATCTCCACCAACTGTTCACGGCGCGGCTGCATTTGAATTTTTCTTTTTTCTTTTTTCTTACTTCCTGAAATGCTCTACATTATCGGGTTGGGCCTGGCGGATGAAAAAGGTGGGTTTGGCGCGTCGCTTAGCAAGCATATCTGATATCCATCATCAGACATCACCGTGAAGGGTTTGGAGTGTGTGAAGCGGAGTGAACGCGTCTACCTGGAGGGGTACACCAGTCAGCTCTTGGTGGGCGCGGAAAAGTTGGCAAGTACATAGCGCCATTAATTATTCCTGCGACGTCGTCCATCTTGCCTCACGCCTTGACAGTCAGAGTTCTACGGCAAGGACGTGATAGTGGCTGAACGCGATATGGTCGAGCTGGAAGCCGATCGTATATTGCAGGGTGCTGATAAGGTCGATGTGTCGTTCCTCGTTGTCGGTGACCCGTTCGGGTGAGTTTCCTACATTCTGACTTGAGTACTCATCAGCTGCAAGTGCTACGACGCATACGGATTTGCTGCAGCGGGCGCACGATCGCGGAATCGCCACGCGCATAATACACAATGCATCGGTGATGAACGCGATAGGCGCCTGCGGCCTGCAACTCTACCGATTCGGCTACACGGTGTCCATCTGCTTCTTCACCGACACGTGGCGCCCCGACAGCTTCTACGACCGGGTGGCCAGTAATATGAAGGCTGGTATGCACACGCTATGTCTACTGGACATCAAGGTCAAGGAGCAGAGTGAAGAGAACATGGCGCGGTACGTTGTGATGCTATTGTGTTGTTGTTTTTACTTATACGATATGGCAGCGGGCGCAAGATATATGAACCACCGCGATACATGACTGTTAATCAGGCGGTAGCACAGCTACTTCAGGTGGAAGAGTCGCGACAAACAGGTCTGCTGTCTGCTGACAGCATGGCTATTGGAGTGGCACGTCTGGGAGCGGACTCGCAGCAAATAGTGGCGGGCACACTTTCACAATTGCTGCAGGTGGACTTTGGGGGTCCGCTTCACTCTCTTGTTCTGCCTGCCGACATGCACTTCCTGGAGGCAGACGTGGTGGAGCAGTTTGCGTGCGATCCAGAAACGTTTAGAAAGTATGCCAAAGTATCGCTTCATTAGACGAATACACAGTACTCCACCAAGAAAATAGAAACATTTCCATCAATATCAATTTATTCTGGAGTCTTTAACACGAATGACGCGCGCATGTTGTCTGATAAATTGCCTGTAAAGCTTCCACGAGCTTTTTTGGCAGATCCAAGCAAGTATTGGGCACTGAGGTCAAGAACATCTACAAATTCTTGCACAAGCTCTTTTTCATACACAATCGTCTCGACAGATTGCTGTTCTGCACCGCTAGTTGAATTGCCTGTGGATGCCAGCCACTGTGGAGAATCTTCGTCAACAGTGGAATTGTATGTTGCATAATAAATTCGAACGGCTATGAGTAAGCAAATTAACAAAACAACAGCCATTGTGCACACTTGCCAGGAGAGAGAGTCACGGTTGAGCCAGTGTCCACGCCGCACCACCATTCCCAGTTCAGGATGCATACCAAGACGGCAAATCGGCTGTCGGGCACAGTAATAACAAAACGAGAATACGCGTGTGCCCGATAATTCTCAAACATTTCGTATAATAGACAGTCAGTAAAGCTCTGCCACACCGGACTGAGCTGTGCTGCTCCTGAGCTGGAAGGCAGTAGAGAAATCGCCACTCGGTACTTCCACAATCGGCACCCAGTTGGCTGGGGCGGCGCGGTACCTATGCATGTGCATTAACCTACCCGGCATATAGTTGCGAGGATATTACTAACCGCCCGAGTCAAGTTGAGCGTCGACAGGCACCGCCACGGTTGGCCGATCTCCCACAACTGTGCCACACTGCGCACACGCCACCTTCTCTCGCGGCACTACTCCACCCTCGAAATTCCCGGCAACGTTGCATTGCACAACGCCAGTGACCAGATGCCGCGGTGCCAACCAATAGGTGTGGCCAGACATGAGGGTGCGCGCCGTGATATCCGGCCTCAGACGCCGCTTGTCACTGCCGCCAAAGTGACGCGCGTGATCATCTGGGTGGCACACCCAGCACTCGAGAAACTCTTGCCACTGCTCGGACGGCAAGTCAGCCACGCGTGCGAGCTTCGGGTGTGCACTGTTTGCGGCGCCATCAGCGCCAGGCATCAGGCAATGCCCGCAGCGCCGACAGCTGATTGACGACACTCCGGCATGGTTAGTGGTGACGGCTTCCGCGCATGGTTTCGCCAGTCCAGTAGCATATATCTCCCTTCTTGGTTTGGTTGCAGGCAATATCGGAGCCCGTGCACCAGTGTAGTGGACTTTGAACTTGAAGTAGAGCAGCGACGAGTCGCGAGATACGGCCACACCGCCCAGCGCGCTCCCGCCGCCGCTACCACCACCGACACTCTCGGGCATCCATTGCCGTGGCAGAATTATATCGACTTCATATGCCTGGGTGCCGTCGTGGCATGTAACCACACGCACAGTGACGCGTCCATCAGCAGTACAAGAGAGGCTGATGCCACGTGCGTCACGCGTCGCTTCTGCGTCCAACCAGCCGCGGATGACGCCCAGTTGTGGCATCATCTCCACATAAACGTGGCGGCTTGGTTCAGTGTGCTGCTTGTCGGCGGGCGCTGCGTGTGCTGCGTGTGCTGCGTGCTTGCTTGTCTCCAGTTCCACCGTCATTTGGCCCTTGTTAAGTATTACAATTGTTTAAAGTTACAACTTTGACGGCGCGTAGCTTCAAGTAGCGTCGCTTCAGCTGGACATTAATAAGGCCGACTTTTGCGTATGTGTGTAGCATATGTATCAAACCTTGCCACATATATATATATATATACATATATATATATTATATTTATATATATTGACACGACTTAAACTGCTGATGATAATTCCTCTCCAAGCCCCTCCATTATACCACCATTCTCCTCGTAGGTGGCAAATACACCACAAAAATCCATATTGCCAGATTGTAATGCCAAGTCATGGGCGGTCCGGCCAAGAGAGTCCTGTGCCCTCAGCCACTCCGAATTGCGACCAAACTTGTCCAGTAGTGCCTTGGCAATTTCACCTCCATTGGTTTCCACCGCCATATGCAGCGTGGTGTATCCAGCGGTGCCGGGATAATGCCACGGTGTGCCATCAGCGCCATGTTGCAACAGCACGGTCACTACTTCGGTGTTGGCCGCTGCAACCGCAATCAACAACGGTGTCCATCCACACAACCACTTGCTGCATTCAACGGGATGAGTAGCAGTAGCCGGCGAATCACCGGCCAAATCAACGCTGGCATCGGCTTGTGGTTCAAGTATGGGAGCGTTGATGGCTCGTGGCGACGACTTTGCCAACAACACTTTCATCACAGTGGCCGACCCAATTCCAGCTGCAATGTGGAGAGCCGAACCAACATTGTTTGACTGATTCTCGACCCGCGCGCCAGCCTCCAGCAACGATGTTATCGCATTCAACATTGAGTCCCCGCCGGCCACGGCCATCATCAGCGCTGTCTGGCCGCCCGCTACATAACCACTGATGGAGAGTCGCATGCGTCTCATGCGCCGCATTATACTGGTCAAGATCTTGCGCGTAGGTTCATCCGACGCATTGACATCGATGCCGCTGGCGGTGGAGAGATGTTCGACCACGGCCGCGTTGCGTGCCAGCGCCGCCTCCATCAGCGCGGTCCGATGCAGACTGTTGCGTGCACCCACACCGGCATTGCACGGCTTTTTCAGCAACACCGTCACAACCTCCACGCCACACTGCCGACTGGCCAAGTGCAGCGCGGGCATCTGCACCGTGCCGCCAACAGCGTCCGACCATTGATGAAGCAGGTTGACGTCGGCACCGAGTTGGCACAGCTGCAGCACCGCAGCAGCATTACAGCGCCCCACCGCCTCCCACAGCGAACGGTCTATAACCATCGCCGACAGCAGAGACGCCAGATCTGCGTGAACCAGACCGACAAGCGCGTTGAGCATGTGCAGGTTCGACGCGTCACGCGACAGATCTTTCAAGGCGCCTTCCAGTGCCTTCTTAAGCACGGCCTTGTCGCCGCACCCATTGATGAGTTGCACAATAGTGTCAAAGTTGTTGTTCTCCTTCAGGATGGCGTTGCGGAGCGCTTCATGGGGAGTGAGAACGGCCTTCTTGCACAGCGGACACCGGCGGCTGACCAGCAGCCACTTCATCATGCAGTCACGGTGATATTCGTGTCCGCAGTCAAGGCGATACTTTTCTTTGTTGTGCTGTGTGGGGGAAGCTTCGGCCGAGGTGGCGGCAATCTCCAACGGGTCAAGGCACACGGCGCAAAGTTCTTCAACTGTGCTATCTGTAGATGACTCCGCACCGAGACCCCGCTCCACATCCACATACACATCCACACCGGTGGTAGCAGCCACTAGTACTGCATTGACAAGCGGCCCGACCAGAAGCAGCACAAGCACCAGCGGAGTCCAGGCCGCGACTGCCATCAACGCGTGCCAGATCGGGTTATATGTAAATGGGTAAAGGTCGCTTGTATGCATCAGAGCTCCAGACAATGCTCCGCGTGATTACCGGCCGGCGTGGATTCTTTGGTGGCGGCACCGCGGTGCTGCACAGTCGGCTGGGCGGTATGCCGAATGCGGGCGCGTCTCCACCGCGCTCCCCGTCTGCATCCAGCCTGCTGCTGAACCAGTTGAACGTGCTGGACTCGGCTGGCGCGGACGGCAATGACGATGCGGCTGGCCTCGGGTTGCCGCTCATTCAAAAGTGTCACAGTGACGGGTTCACGGTGGCGCAGGTGAGGCTGCGTGGTGGCGTGCTGATGATGCACGGCGCGGTGCTGATGTGGGATGGACCGCGCACCGCCTCCGACTTGACCGACTCTTCCTCCCTGGCCGCATTCAAGCTGACTGTGCCGCCGCCAGGTGTGCATACTTATACTCATATATATATATATATATATATATATATATATATTATATAATACATTTGTATAATGTGCAGAAATACTCGTGGTTGGAACTGGCGCGCAGCTTGTGCCACTTTGTGCGCCTGTCCACGATTTCTTTGCCGACCTGGGCATACAGATGGAGGTGGCGCCGTCTGTAAGTTGCTTTATGCTAATTGCTACTTATTACAGTTCATTAATTAACTTGAATATAGAAGTACGCGGTGGCCACGTACAACGTGCTGGTGGAGGAGGGTCGCCGTGTCGCAGCCTTGTTGTTTCCCGTGGTGCCGACATCGCCGCGCTGATTAAATACATATATATGTTGACCCAAATGGATGTTGGACTTGCGCGATATTGACCGGCATGTTGCAATATTTAAGAAAACTTCAGCCACAAGGTGAGACACTCTCATATATACGTACTTGTCGTTGATTGGTTGGATTTTTTTGTTCCTCATTACGCGTACTCCTGTCTCCTATCATATACTTTTTCGTTTTTCGTCTACGTGCTTCCACGCGCCGTATGGTGGTGGATATTACTACTAGTAATGGTAGTGAACGTGCTTGTATCCCACGCTGGACAGTTGAATATCCGGAATGGAATTGGACACTTTTGTGAAATCTGTCGTTCGGGCAAACAAATCAAGGCGATACTATATCTAGCTGCTACGGGCGACTGTAAAGCTCGCAAGAAGCTACTGGTACAGAAACGTTGCCCCGGTGGTGAAAGGCCCTTATTTCTTGCGGTGAAGCTTAAGCAACACAAGGTCGTAGAGTATATTTTGCTGACACTCGTTACCGCATGCAAGTCTAGTGATAACAAAGGCGGCAAGAAAGGAGCAAGCAAAGTATCCCAGTATGCGGATTATGGTCTAGAGATGGCAGCACTTAAGGTTATAAATGAGCCATCAGGCGTGGAGGGACTGACGCCACTTGGATGGGCCACGCTGAGCAGGGATGAAATCATGGTGGGACTGCTGCTTGAATACGGCGCCAAGCCCGCGGTAAAACCCGTAGACATGATGTCGGACAACGAGATACACTATGCCAGTGCGCAGAAGAGCGCCGAAATACTTAAAAACCTGTTGTTATACGCGAAACCTGGTGCTGTCAACAAGCCGCGATTCGACGGCATGACTCCACTAATGCTGGCGGCTGCAGCGTGCAATGTTGCTGGAGTCTGGGAAATTCTGAGTCTTGGTGCCGAAGTCAAGATTGACGCGGTAGATAAGCGGGGACGGAACTCGTTTCACTACGTATTGACGTGTCCAGATGCCGACAAGCGCGCCGCCATGATGGACATGCTGATCATTGCGTATCAACAACGACACCGCTAAACAGCACTATATTTAATGATAATCAATAGATTATAGATTTCAATGAGCTTTTATTGCAGCGGTTGAGAGATGAAGAAGAGAATGCGCGGCTGCAATAGATGTGTGTGTGTGTGTGTGTGAAGGCATTGCAGAAAGTGTTGCGTAGCCGGTTAGCGGCGGCGATTGTAGCAGTGCCACTTGAAGAAGACGCCGTTGACGCCGCGCACGCACTTGCCACGCGGTAGCAGCATCGGCTTGGTCTTTTCGCACGACTTGGCATCCTTGCCCATCCACACCTTGACCTTGCCGCGCTTGGCACACCGCGCCTTGTAAAAGTAGCCGGCCACCATCTGCTGCGGTTGGCTGTTGGCGAGGATGGCGCCTGCGGATCGAACACGCCCCTGGCGGCATTCGCCGGTGCGGAAGGTGCGGTACACCACGTACGGCTTGTTCGGGGTCAGGTACTTGAATGGCACGTACTTTTTCTTGGCAACGGGCACCTGGTCGCACAGCGTCTTGACAAAGATCTGCTGTTTCGCGTCCGGGCTGGCGCACTGGTTCGGCTGGCAGGTGGTGACGCCGCGGATAAAGGTCAGACCGGCCACCTTTCCGCTGCAGCCCTTCTGGTACTTGGCGTAGGCGATCTTGGTGCGGGTGAGCTCGGTGTCGGTCGCGTAAACAGTGGCGGCCAGCATTGCCACCAGCACCGATGCCGCAGTCGTGCCAAACAGTTGCATATTAGGTCTGTCGGTGTGTATGGGTGTAGCTGTAGAGACGTCTGAGAGAGATGTAGCAGTACTGGCAGCTTTTATAGCCCGCCATACGTACGCCGCGCCGAGAGGCATTAACGCGTGGCGACACCGCGGGTGCCAAGATTTCGCGGTCGCGCCCACGCCGCACACAAAAATTAATGCTTGCCTGGTATAACGGTGTCTGTGCGTCCTTGCATATGCATGCCATGTATGTATAGGTGTATGCAGAGGTGTAGATGCACGTGTAGGTGACTCAGTGGGGGTGAGCATGAGCATACACTGTACACGCGCGCATGAGGATAGTGACAGTAGCGGCCATCGACTGCGAGCAGGCATTTGAGGAGGCCGCGGTGCAGCTGGCATTGCAGAGACACCTTGTGCTGGCGTGCGGTAGGCCATCCCATAAACTACTGCGCTTCTACACGGACTGGGCACGGTCTCGCGGGGGAGAGTGGTCTCCGAGTTGGTCGCGATGTGTGTGCTACGTGTTCACGTACGCATACACTCAATGCACCGTATACTAACCCTATTCTAACGGTAGTGCGCAGGTGTGGCACGGTGCAGCGGCTGCGTGGACATGCTCAGTGGCAGCTGGTAGCATGGCTGCGACATCAGGCATACGTCGCGCCCTGCAGCAACCACCGCCTGGCCGCCCTGTTTGAGCAGCACGTGCGCCATCCGCTGCTACAACGCGTCTCCTATGCACTCTACTCTGAGGATGACGGCACGGAATCTGTGGACGCATTGGCACTCATATTGGCGTGCCTGCCACGAGACAAGTCGGACGCCGCCACCACAGATCCCCAACTGGATGATCTGGTTGCGAAATCGCTGCGCGACGCCGTGCCAGACTTTACCCAACTTCAGCAGAGCCTCTGTGACTTGTTTGGAGTACCGGCAAGCTTTGCTGCAAACGGCGATACGGAGAGTATGGACTTTAGCATGGAGTGTCCCACGTCGTCGCCTGCGGACGGCGTCGCGAGACAATCTCTGTTAGAGGAGCTACGTACGGAGACGGCACTCTCAGATACCACGCGGTATATACGAGCCATCTGGTAAAAAGCTCTTAACACCATAGCATAACTCGGCTGGTGAATTGCTTGGTCGGAGAAAGTGATGATGACAATAGTGACAGTGATACGCCGGATGTGCCAGACTTTGCTAGCATGGTTCAGATGGTTGCCAGCATTACGCAAGTCAGCGCCGACAAAGGTAGGTCGCGATTAAACAAGCTGTGGATGCTTCCCGGTGCTCAGGTTTGTGGTTGATGTGCTTGATGTCCAGAAACTCATCACCGGCAGTTGGAGCAGGTATTTATGGAATGCGCATCCACGATGGCATTGGACGCGCGCATCGCAGCCAGTGCACATATACTGCCATCATCAACAGATACAGTCCCAATTCAATGTGTTGCAACACTGTTGCGTGTGTGGTTCCTAGACAGTGTAAGTGGTAGAAAATTCATCTCATGCACTAACATTCTAGTGTAATAATATCAACATAACGCCGCCACGCACGTTGCTGCGACACTTGGCGACCTTGGGCGTTCAGCAAGGACATGCAGAAGCTGTTTCTCTGGCCATCGTATGTCCCATTGTACGGCAAGCTACCATATTTGGTAAGTTTGACATCAAAAGTGTCAAACAGTCAAATAGATATGACTGAGTGCAGATGGCACTCGACTGGATATGTGCAAGCAAATATGCTGCGAGTATGCCGGGCGCGACTTGAGAAGACTCTTGAGGTATGCTTATTGATCAGATGAAGGAGAGGACTGATTTATGGTATTATGTATGTACAGTTCGCTTGTTGCAGACGACGGCAGCAACGACCACTTTGCTTGGACCGAATGGCAACTTAAATTCTTGAAGCACTGTGTTGACAGCCTCTACAAACTTGAGAGCAAACCCGGCGCAGATTACAGCTACGAAAATTTGAGCTGGGTGGACGATGTTATTGAGGCGTGGCCAATTGACTTTGATACAGTAAGTGTAAGCTTTGCCAGTCTGCTGCTGGCTGTCGCGCAGTTTCAAGGTGCCTTGGCTGCAATGCGCACTCAGACAAAAAGCAAATTATCGGAATTGGTGCGCAGATGCAGCGTAAAGTGGATGCGGACGCGGCTGTTGCGCCTTTTCAACAGCGATATTGATGTGCCTATCTCGTAGAACAATAGAAATGCTCCAATTTCGCTTGGCGGCTCCGCGCGCTGATATCTTTGCTAGCGGCTTCATTTTGTGCCGCCAGCCGCGATATAGCATGAGTTTATGTATGCTGAATGCATTCGGCCACCTTTTTGATATCTCCGTCCATGCAGTAGGAAACAATCGCCGCGTGCCCGCCCACTGTGAACTGCGGGCACCGAGCGAGTCCGCGAGGCGCCCTGCTCATTACACGCCACTTAAACATCGGAATCGGCACCGGCAGCAAATGCTATGCGATTTCTGTGACAAGAGATACTATGATCTGTCATTAGACATCTCTCTTACATGCATGTAAAACAATCGCAACCCTGACCGATGCGCCACGTTGACGGGCGTCAGAGTTAGCGGAGAAAATATTGGCTTGCTGGTAACCGCGCTCTCGCTCTTGGTGTCGGTATGTACGATCGCGCGGTTCCTGCCCAGTGACCAGTTATCGCAGCAAACTGCCATTGCTGCGCGAGCCCTCGGTCCACAAGATCCATCACTTCTCTTATGAAGCTCCGTTTCATTTTTTATCGCCTCGTCCATCCGGATGGCCGCATTTTCAGCACCATGGAGTCAGATGTAACATCTGTACCCATTGGAAGCTCCTTTCGCATCGATCAGCTGAAAATGTTGCTGAAAATGTACGACCGGAGCTTGGATTCAGTCGACGCCAATGACTTACTGGTGTATGCAAGCGAAGGCGACTTTCGCAACTCACTTCACATGGCCGACCACCAACTTGCCGATGGACTTAGCGATGAAGCGCAATATCCGATTTGGGTAGTTATTTCTCCGCCAATGGCCACTGTTGATCAAGTTCCTAATGATGGCGATGATGGTCAATGATATTGATTATGTGATTCAAGGCCACTTGTAACCTTTGCTTCGTGCTTAGATGCTGGGCCGATTCTTTTCAGTCCAAATTTGCGTAAAATCGTCGTGGACCAAAACGGCTGGCTAGACTTTGGTCAGCTTATTCCTCAATTCGGTGCCGCAAAGCTCTTTGTTCGCCAAAGCTACGAGCAACTTGCAAAGATCATTTTCGCATCTCACACCGACAAATTTAAGCTACATTTTACGGTAACGGGTACGGCTGGTATTGGTAAAACAACATTTCTGTACTACCTTGCTTGGTTTCTCGTCCAACGAGGGCAAAGAGTGATAGTATGTGACGATACTCCTTGTGTATACTTTGACGAAAATGGAACAGCCTCTGAATTTGGTGTAACGACAATATCAAAAACCGACTCGTTCTGGAATACTAAACTATGGTTTTTAACTGACAGCAGGGACCCACGTCACGACCCCGACCTCAGGCCCCTTCCCTTGCGAGTTTGCCGGGTTATTCAAGCTACATCTCCTCGTCGCGCAATTGTCAACGATTTTAAAAAGTGGCTTGGACATAGTATCTTGTATATGTACGTATGGACTGAAGATGAACTCTCTAAAGTTGCCACCGTTTTGTACCCGAAAGTAGTCGATTGGCGTAGCCGCTTTAAGAAATTAGGCGGCGTACCCCGTCTTGTATTGCGCGATACTTCTCCGTCGCCAGCTGCAATTATCACAAAAGCAGCGAGAAGTAACACGTTGGAGCAATGCCTCGCGATCGAACCTGCGGGATTCGACTTTTCGAAAAAAAAAACGCTTTCGCATGTCCTTGTTCATACAATCTCGGAATATCCGTACGATGAAAGTAACGCGAAATCATCCTTTGCTTCTGATTACGTGTTTCGCTACATGTTTCAAAAGTACTTGAAATACTCTCGAGCTAAAACACTGCAATTGCTCAGTGCATGTGAAGAGAGCTCATTTATCAGCTCGTTCTGTGGCCTAGTATATGAAAAGTACGCGATCGAGATTCTCGAAAAAGGCGGAGAATTTCAGTGCCGAAAATTGGTCCCGGATTCGCAATCGCATCGTCCAGCACCGACTACTATTAGGATACCTCGCTCAGCTAAAGGTGCCGCGTTTACTGACAAGGTGACGACCGACCAGGATGTAAACCGGTTGTACGTTCCTACTTCAAAAAACTTTGCTGCCATTGACGCATGGATGCACGGTTTCGGCGGGTTCCAAGTGACTATCGCAAAGTCACATCCCGTTAAGATGGCGGTGGTCGACAATCTGCAGCGCCTTGGCACCGAAGTTATGCGGCTTTACTTCGTGATTCCGCAGACACATTTTCTCGACTTTGCTTTGCAGTCCATTCCCCAGCAATCGGTGGCAAAAAGCAATAATCGATCTAAAAAGCCCGATTCAAAAAAGCAATCTTCCGAATTGGAATCGGTGCCTGAGCAAGGGCCAGGAATGCACTTTGAACAATACGCGATATTGGTCAAGTTTCCGCATATGACATAATGCTGACGAGCTTTCGGATTTACTGGCCAAGAAGCTGTCGGTTGGCGTGGAAGCCGCTGACGTGGCGAAGGGAGATGCCTTATCCTACGAAGATGACGCTGTTACCGACCATTGTCCTGATTTGAATCAGCTGAAGGTAAACACGTTTGCGGCTCTTCGTTTATTGTTCATAGTGCGTACAGTTGCAGTGTAAGGCTATGGTACAATGAGTGCAGAATTTATCTACCCGATTTATAAAAAAAGAGCGTTGTGAATAAAGGGATTAGCGTATGTGGACCGTGAAAAGCCAGCCGGCAAGGATTGCCAGCGAGTCTAGCATAGAGTCACCGTGTCCATGCTCATGCAAGTAGCCACCGCCATTGTCGCCGCTAGTCATCCACCACCGGCAATCACATCTTCGCAGTCATCTTGATCATCGGCAGCGTGTGACGGAAATGTGTGCAGTATGGAACCGCAAAGTGACGCCGAACCCCGCCAGGGTCGAAAGCGTCAGTGGCGGCAAGCCTTCAGAGGAAGAAACGTGGTCAACTGAGTGGCGTCATACTCGCGAGAGCTGCGGCAACAAAGGCAGTCACGCCCGGCGGCTGCTTCTCCATCGCGGCGACGCGTCTGTTGCGCCTTGTTGACAGCGATAGCCGTAGTGAATATAAATGCTACAATTTCGCTTGGCGGCTTCGCGCGCTGATATCTTTGCTCGCGGCTCCATTTTGTGCCGCCAGCCGCGATATAGCATGAGTGTATGTATGCTTAATGCATGGGACCGCTTATATCGCCTTGCAGTATGTGGCGAGAAAGAATCGGCGCGTGCCCGCCCGCTTTGATCTGCGGGCAGAGAGCGGGTCCGCGAGGCGGCGCGCTCCTTCCGCATCCAACACTGCGCCACAGACATCTATATCATCGTCGGAGTCGGCACCGATTACAAATACTTCAGCAATATCAGTGCATCGAGACGCGCCCATCTCCCTGGACAAGGTGCGCGAAAAGGTGCGCGACGCGACATTTGCCAGTCTGGGTCTGCGTGCGGAAGTCGCTGCTGCCATGTCTCGACTAGGGTTCAAGAAGCCATCAGTGGCCCAGGTGCTGGCCACACCATCTATTCTGGCTGGCAAACACGTGCTGGTGGCCGCCGAGACCGGCTCCGGAAAAACAATGGCCTATCTCGCGCCGCTTGTCAGCATGCTGCGCCAGCAAGAGGACGAAGGCCTTCTCCGACTGGACAAGAGGCCTCGCGCTGTTGTATTGGTGCCCAGCCGGGAGTTGGCAGAGCAAGGACTGGCAAGTGTGAAGTGCACTATTGATATATATATATCGTATCTGACGGGCAGACAATGGCCAAAGCCCTCGGACACCACGCCAAGTTTCGTGCCGAGGCGATATTTGACAGGGTGCGTCATAATACTGTAATATTATATGTATAATAAGCCTGTGTAGAAGCCAACATGTCCCGGTGACTTGAAGGGCGCGTTCGACATTGTAATTTCCACGCCCAAAAAGTTTATGCACCACGTCAAGCAGAGCAAGTGGATTACCTATACAAATGTATCATGCGACTAATTGTCGTAGAAACATTTTCTCTGGCCGATGTGCGCCACTTGGTGGTGGATGAGGCCGACACGCTGCTAACCAAAGATTTTGGCGAGTTGTTGGACGAGATTCGCGGCGAAATATCCGCTGCCAGTGAACATGACGTCGCCCAGCTATTCGTCAGTGCGACTATTCCGCGAAACTTGCATGCCAAAATTGATGCCGAGTTTGGAGTGCGTTGTTGCGACACGTAGATATGTGTATACTACACCACACCTCATTTGCGTAGAACCGAATGGAAAAGATTGTAACACCACATCTACACCGCACATTGCCCACACTGAGGCAGCGATTTATACAGCTTACTGGTCATGGTGACAACAAGCAACGTTAGTGCTTTGAATTTTGTCTGCGTGCTCTTATCCCTTCATCATAGGCACACTGGTCAAGCTGCTGATGGAGGTGCCGCCGACAGCTCAACAAACGCTTATATTCTGCAACACCCTATCTAGCTGCCGCTCACTAGAGAGCTATCTATCGTGTAGTCCCGAGGCGATGGACATGTGTGGCGGAGTTGAACGCGTCCGTTGCTACCACAGTCGCGTTCCCAAAGAAGTTAGTAATTTACTTCACTGCTCTTGTATATATGTTTATTGCCATCGCTAGACTCGCACGGCAATCATGCAAGACTTTGAAGCTGGTACCATATCCACTCTGATCTGCACGGACGTGGCTTCTCGCGGTGTTGACATGTCGCGCGTTGGCCACGTGATTCTGTACGACTTTCCGTATTCCGCAATCGACTATCTGCACCGCGTGGGAAGAACTGCTCGTGCTGGCCGAGCTGGCAAGGCGACCAGCCTGGTCAGCAAGCGTGATCGTGTCATGGCCGAACAGATTCAGGTATGTCACTTGAATGTATGTGTTATATCAATAACATACATTTGTAGCGGTCTCTACGCACCAAGAAAGCCATTCACTCCACTTGAGAATAGAATTATTATAGTGCGTCAGCTGAGCTATAAATTATTACTTTAATATTACTATAAATTATTACTATTAAACATAATTACTCCATTATTCCTTCGTCTCATCAACAAATACTATCATCGACACCTGCAAATGCAAATGATGCCCCTCAGTGGTTAATCGAGCCACCTTAAGTAAATCGCAGCGCATTCGGTTTTTCTATCGCCGTACACTTAATGCATATATGTCAGACCACTGCAGGTTGATATGATTATTCCTGGGGGCATCTTCTGTACTGCACGTCTGCTGGAGGTCAGATAAGTATTGGAACCCAAGAACTATGAACACTGACTATTACTAATAATCAATGGAATCAACGCGCGTGTTTACGGGATGTTCGCCGGTGTCCGACTACAGCGTGCAGTCCAAGGTGGGCGAGGGCACGTTTGGGTATGCATTCGCACTGCACTATCAATAGTATACTTACCCATCATCTCTCGTGGTACAGAGAGGTGTTCCGCGCGGTGGACAAGCGCACCGGCAAGATCGTGGCTCTGAAGCGCATCATACTGCCCAGCGAAAAGGTCAAGGACCCGGACAGGCGGCGCAAGCTGGAGGCTGACGGTGTATGTGTGTGTGCTTGCATAATTGCTCTGCTGTGCTCATTTGGCATAGATCCCGCTCATTCTGTGCGCGAGATCAAGATTTTGCGCGCAATGCGGCACGACAATGTCATTGAGCTGTTGGAGATTGCGCTGCAGAAAGGTTGCACCATTTATGCCGTGTGCACTGACACGGCGCCTCACCATGCGTATGACAAGATCCTCGAAGTGGCCGCTCCATAATCAACTTTGTCTTTCCGTAAGTCGTGAAGTGTTTTTTGCGCAAGTAGCTAATGACAACGGGAATGGACAGCTTCATGGACCACGATATGGCCGGCCTGCTGGAAAATACGGCCATCACATTCACGGAACCCATGATAAAGTGTTATCTGCGCCAGATGGTGGAGGGCGTGCGCTATCTGCACCTGCACGGCATTATACACCGAGATTTAAAGCGTGAGTTGATACAACTAATACAATGAACGGATAGTAATGATGAACTTCAGCGGCAAATTTGCTCATTAGCCACGACGGGGTGATGAAGATTACCGATTTTGGACTGGCCAGGCCGTGTATGTCTCTGTAGATGTAATTCAAAAATTGTTGTAAATAATGCACAAGTGGACCCGATGCGCCTAGGAAGCTTCACCCCGAATGTGGTAACTCGGTGGTATCGTGCACCCGAAATCTGCATGGGTGCCACCGATTACACGGCCAGCATTGACGTGTGGAGTGCCGGCTGCATATTCGGCGAGCTATACGTGCGCAAGCCCATCATGGCCGGCAACAGCGACATGGATCAACTGTGGGAGATATTCAAGATGCTCGGTGTCCCGCCCGACACTTGGAGTGGGTGGCAGCGGTACCCTGCGGCGGCCACCATTTCGCAGACAGCTGCAGCCAATAATCTTTCGTCGGCGCCGCCCACTTTTGGCCGGGTGTTTCACCCGTACGTTCAAGTGATTACGTTCTGATCGTTTAAAAATGTGCAGAATTCCAGCCGAGGCCGTGCAGCTGTTGCGCAGCATGCTGGAGATAGACTGCGATAGACGGGCCACCACGGAATCCATCCTAGACTCTGACTATCTGTGGTCGGAGCCAGCAGCACTGCTGCCCAGCCAGCTACCTCGACTCGCCTCGTGTCTCGAGTTCAACACCAAGTCGGCGCAGGAGAGGCGCATTGCCCTCCAACAGCAACCAAATCGAATATAAAAACAGTGTATATATGGGGTCAGTTTATTCATCGGTAGCATACACGGATGCATCATATTATATCAGCTTTCTGGTGCTTCAAACGCTGCTGATTAACACGAGACGATTCATACTAGCACAATGAGCCGCCGCCTGCAGATAATCAACGACCGCAAAGAGTTCTCGTACGTAGCCGGTAGTGGTAGCATACGCTGCATAGACTCAATATGCTGCTGTGTGCCTGCAGTACCCAGCTGCCGGAATGCATGCGCGATGACTGGCAGCTGTCGCAAGTGGGGTTCGGCTACAACGTCGTGGCCGTCTTTGGCTCGCAGTCCACGGGCAAAAGTGGGTGATGGCTGCGGCTAGTATCGTATGCATGTCAGAGTACTCATATGCCACAAAGGCACGCTGCTTAACCGCCTCTTCCGTACCGAGTTTGCCGTCATGGACGACTCCAAGCGCCAGCAGACCACAAAGGGTGCGCGAGCAGGGATATCATGGTGTCACCCAACCATTCGCTCACTGTCGTTGCTGCTGCAGGCATATGGCTCAGCCGTGCCAAAGATCAGCCCACGTTGGTGATGGATGTGGAGGGCACGGATGGCCGGGAGCACGGCGAAGATCAAGAGTTTGAGAGGCGCAGCGCCCTGTTCTCACTAGCCACCAGCCAGGTGATAATTGTCAACATCTGGGAGAACATGGTCGGCCTCTATAACGGCGCCAACATGGGCCTGCTCAAGACGGTTTTCGACGTGCACCTGCAGCTGTTCCACCATGAAGGGTATGTATGGGAATGTAACGTGTGTGATATCATTCGTGCTATGATGACATAATTCGTGGTAGAGCCCCAAAGACGCTTCTCTTTTTTGTCA
Organism: Aphelidium insulamus; assembly: GCA_036784855.1. NCBI lineage: Eukaryota > Fungi > Aphelidiomycota > Aphelidea > Aphelidiaceae > Aphelidium > Aphelidium insulamus. Next base: position 257,298 of record JAZDSV010000012.1, on the reverse strand, counting down.
TACGCGACCACATCGGGTCCACGCCGCTGGAGAGTCTGGAGCGTGTGCTATTAGAAACGCTGGAAAAGATTTGGTCTGAAGTTAGCAAGGTTGGCAATACTATACATTTTTCACGTGTTCTATTGGACACACATTTTATAAAACCACACTATGTAGAGCAAGGAATATGAGAACGCCGCCATGACTGATTTCTTTGACTTCAAGTTTGCCGCGCTGCCACACAAGATTCTGCAGCCGGAAAAGTTTGAATCCGAGGTTGACATGCTTCGACGACGCTTCAGTGATTCTGAAGATCCCGGCTATCTGTTTAGCACTGCATATCACAAGAACATTCCCGCCGACGGCTTCCCACACTATATGCAGTCCATATGGGTACCACATGGATTGTGTGTACATGCAACTAAATATAATATAGACGCGCATTACGGAGAACAAGGATCTGGACATTCCCACGCAGCAGCAACTGTTGGCACAGTATCGGTGCGATGAAATAGCGGCCGAGATTTCACGCACATTTGACGAGAGTATCAAACCGTTTGAACAGTCGCTTGAGAGGGGATCGGTGTGTGAGACTTTTGGCAAGCTGGGTGATGTGCGCAACAAGGCCATAGGTACATAGGCTACTACATTTATGCGCCCCACTGCGATAATGCGTCCCGTGCAGACAGCTTTTCCAAGGAAGCCAGTCGCTATCATAACGACGTGTTTCGACGCAAGCGCGACGAACTGCTGACCAAACTGAACGCCTTGCTGAATGTGTTGTTTGTGCAACAACTACGCAACTTGCGCAAGCATGCTATGGACCGATTTAAGAAGGCAATTTCATCAATAGTTGGCGGTACTAGTGACAATATCGCAGCCCGACTTGTCGCCAGCCACGCCGAGTGTTTGAAGTATTATCAGCAGCAGGCTAAGGGTTGGTTATAAACTGTCAATTGATTTGCTTTCAGTAACTGTCTGTGTAGAATCCATTCTGGCTGACACCGACTGGACATTCGAGGAGGAGAGCAGATTGTTTCGCGAGGACTTGGACGAGATGGCGGCAAAAGTCCGTGGGGACGAGATGGACAAGTTGGTGCGACGACTGCTCAAGTCCTCGCAGACACAAATCACAGAAGACCTGCTGGACAAGCTGGCCGACTCGTCAAATGCAATGTGGAGCCAGCTGCTGGACAGCTTCTCCGTGATAAGTGGCAAGGTGCAGGCTGCATTCACAGCGCAAGCGTCCGGTTTTGAGTCGAGCGCAGACGAGATGAGCGCGTATCTCAACTCGCTCGCAGAACAGCTATGGACAGCGCTCCGGGCCAAGCTCCGGGAAGAACTATCAGAGCACACATTGTCGTCGCGTCTCAAGCAGAAATTCGAAGACTGGTTCCGCTACGACGATGACGGACTGCCGCGTGTCTGGCAGCAAGGTGAAAATATCGAACGGTTCTTTCTGGCCGCCAAAGAAAGCGCCGAGCAACTGATCTCACTGTTGGCCAAGATGCCAGTGCCGCCTGGAGAAGAGTTTTCCCAGCTGCGCAAGGATGAGGCAAGTAATCTCTATATGCTCCTTGTATTATGTACTGTCAGGTGTTGATCTATATACTAGGACTATGATGATGAAACGGGGGCCATCGTGCTGCTCACTGCGTCAAAGCAGCGAGATTTCAGGGAACGGCTGCGCAAAGATGCCGACACCATTTTCGTGGAGGTGAAGCGCGGCGCCGTAAAGTCGCTGTCCGAGATACCAAACATAATCTGGCTGCTGCTCTTTGTTTTTGGATTCAACGAGGTGTACGCACTGGCTTCCTACTTGCTGATGAATCCCATCGCACTGGTTCTCTTTGTCCTGCTCATATCATCTGTGTAAGACTTGTTAATGTATGGATATATATTGTGGTATTAATATCACTTGCATAGTGCCTTCCTGTACCAGTCTGGGATGCTGATGCCGGTGACAAAGACTGCGATTAATCTTGCTATGCCGACTGCGCGAGTTGCGCTTTCTGCCGTGGCCCCGTCCATCCAGGCTGCCAGTGTGCTGGCTGCGGAGCTGATGAAGCAAATGTCGCTCAAGTTGAACGCCACCGAACAGCCAATTGTCGCTGCGGTCATTGCCAGCCCGACATCGCCCCGGAAATCAGCAACTCCAGCACCGAAGCAGAGGAGCTCAGACTGAGTTGCCCGCAATACATGAGAGCGATGGTAGTACATACAATTCCCAGTGTATATATGTGCATGGTGTGTATTGGAAAATGGACCAGCTGGGTCAGACCAGAACACCGGTGGTTGAAGCCGCCTGCTCAGCGTCTCCAGCCGGCCGTCCACTGACCGCCGACGGCTGCCCCTCTATCCGTATCTGGTACTTTTTCTGAAAGTCCAGCATCTGCTTCTCCTTCTCTTTGAACGCCTGCGCCAGCCGCTCCATCAGCGTGCCAATGTTCTGCATGTTGCTCTTGAGCGCGGGCAACACGTCGCCCACCGTCAGCTCCACCAGCACGCCGTTCATCTGACGGAATGCCTTTCTCTCTGGCGCTATGGGTGTCATGGTGTCGATGACGAGTCTGCGGGCAGTGCAAGCGTGAGTTGGGACGTGCTTACACGGGCATGATGCTCACGCTATGTACCTGTGCTCCTCCTTCTCCGCCTCCAGGTCACCCATCTTGGTGGCCATGCGTTGCAGTTCGGCGCGCATGTTGCGGAACGTGGCAACGATCTCGGTCTCGGTGGGCTGGCGCGGTGCCGGCGCGGTTGCAGATGTCATTATGTGTATGTAATAGTTGCGTTGATTGTGGTCTGTAGCAAGTTCAATAGACTGCGTTACTTTTCGGGAATTGTACATTGGCTGGCATTGCAAGTATAAGTGTACATATGTATACATAGACATAAATATTGTCAATATCGGCTGTGTGTGTACTCGCATAACTATACAGACAGTTCTGCACTATATAGAAAGAAAGACCGTTCCTGAAAGGTCTTAATGGAAGGTACACACTTCACGCAACGAGACAGCTATAAGACTACATAACATACACTTCAAATATCACTAATCATATTATTGAAAGTCGCGCCATACGCCGTCCAGCAACTCTAAACCTTGCCCTGCAGCACCTCCTCAATAACCTTATTGATAAAATCTTTGCGCGGCATCATGTCCACATTGAAGAACACGCTCAGCTCGTCGCGCACTTGCTTCTTGGTCACTGTCATCAGGTTGGCGGTGGCGAGAATGGTCTTGATCTGCGCGGCAACCTGCTCGTCGCTGGGGTAGATTACGCTCTGTGGCGCGCTCGACATCACTGGTGCGCCAACAATGCTGCCACGCTGCTGATTGCCTCCAGCGGTACTGCTGGCATAGCTCGGCGGTGGAATGCCGTGCGGTGACGCAATCATGGACGGCGTGTAGCCCGAGGTGCCGCTCTGGTTCGAGACATAGGTTCCGCTGATGCCAGTTGCGCCAGACTCCTTCTCCCATGCCTCCTGCTCGTACTCGGTCCAGCGCTTCACCGGGATACTGTTCGGGTCGAACGGCTCCTCGTCGATAATCTGTTTGCGGCCGCCTCGCTCACCCACGACAATACGTGTGTTACCCCACGAAAAGTCGTCAAAGTGCCAGAATGAGTAGAGTGGAATGATAAACGTGAACAGCGGCATGGCCAACAAGTAAATGATGAGCCAGCCAATATGCTCGAATTTACGCTTCAGCACAAAGATCACCACCTGCAGACCGTATGCCGCGGCAATGAGAATCAGCGAAACCAGGGGAAATGTCTTGCCCGCCGCCACCTCGTAGATCAAGTACACCAGGTAGGCCATGGTGGCCGGCATCACCAGCGTGGCAAACAGATCGAAAAACACAATGAATCGCATGGAGAAGCAGCAGAAACCGCACAGCTGCGGCAACAGCAACAGTTCGGCCAGATTGTGCACCGTGGAGTTAATCCAGCGACGACGCTGCGACAACAGCACACTCCATCGGTCCGGAGCGAATGTCTTACACTGCGCGTCCTGCGTGAACGAGATCTTCATGTTGGGAAAGTGTTTGAGCATCAGTGTGGTCAGGTACCGATCCTCACCCAGCGAGAGCAAGTTCTTCTTGTGCAGCGTGTCCACATTGTTCACAGCGTAGTCTTCGATAACGGGCTTGGCAATCAGCAGCGGGATGCTCTTGTTCGGTGTGCGCACGCGGTACATGCAGAAACAACCGGGCAAACAGGTGACGCTGCCAAACAGCGACTCGAACGCCTTGGCCAGATGATGCGAGATGTAGTACTCGTACACCTGCATCATGGTGATCCACGAGTCGCGCTCGTTTGCCAGCGTCGTCTCGCCGCAAATGCCCACCACCTTTGCATCGTGCACCATGGCCGCCACCATGCGATTTAGCGAGTCGGGGTACACTTCCGTGTCGGCGTCCACCATGAGAATGAACTCGTAGAAGCTGGGGTCCACGCCAATGACATTCTTGACCTGATGGTACATCTCTAGTTCTAGCGGCGAGAGCGGCTCGTCATAGTGCACCTTTTGCAAAAAGTGCATCAACAGCATCTGCGAGTCACGCTTGCCGCGATTGCCCGGGCGTCTAGTCTCCGAGTCCTTGCCCACTTTCACCACCACCACGTAGGGGATGAGATGACCGGACACGTCGTACAGTCCGGTGTAGATCTTGCCCATGTTGTGCTGGCGATTGCCCTCACCCAGCGACTGGAAACTAAGTTTCGGTGGGTCGATGGACGGGTCGACACCCAGAATGTCCAGCACTATACGCCAGGTGGCCCGATCATTGCCGCTTCCGACGATGTTTCCATCGGCAATGATGAACAACAATTTTCTCTTGTCGTCGTAGCGCAGCATGGCCAGCGAGTCGAGCGTGCGGCGCAACTGCTCCTCGCCTTCGGTGTAACAAGGCACCTGGCAGATCACGAACCGGTCATAGTCTTCGGGTTCACGGCGCGACGTCAGCTGCAGCGCGCACAAAAACTTGATCACCATGATGGCAACCAGCACTCCCGTGGAACTGATGAGCAGCGTGTTGGCGAATATGCACTGCGGCGTGTCACGCGAGTCAATCATTCCCGCGAAATGGATGAGGTCCATACACTTGCGCACGGAGCGGAGTGCAGCCGACTTGGCAAAAGCTTTTGACACATCGCCGCCACCGTTCTGGTACAGCAAATCGTTGAACTGGTTGTTTTGGTCCAGATAGCGCTGATTGAATTTTTTATAGTTGGAAAAGTCGTAGATGCGGCCGTCCAGCGAAATCCACCAATAATTCTCATTTTTCCTGTTCATGCGCAAATCATCCTTCATGTAGGCCAGGTAGCCGACCCAGATCTTTTTGTTGTTCCTGTTCAAGATGGACATGGAGTTGGGGATCTCGTGGGCATATGACGCGTTGAAGGAGGCGTCGTGCGGATCACCATCGTCCTCCAGACCGCACTCTGTGGGATTGCGCACAAAGATCGGCGAAGCATCGTCGCCGGCATACTGATCAACGAACGCGGGATCGATGCTGTGCGTGCCACGCATCGACGTGTACTTGTAGATGTTGCCGCCGACGGCGATCCACAGATCAGACGTCACGTCCTTGTGCTGACTCAGTTCGCCCTTGTCATACATGTTGTCACGTGGGCAAAAGATCAAGCTCAGCCCGGTGATGAAGAACAACATGAGCATGGACAGCAGCACCACCAGCAGACACAGAGCCACCTTTTCGCGCCACGCCTGCTGAATGTCTGCGCGCTTCATGCCGTTCCACTCCAAACAGCGGTTGGGTATCCAGAATGTCAGAATCTTGGTGATGCGGAGCCAGATGCGGCGCGGACGCGAAATCTCCTCTTCCTCTTCTTCAAAGTTGAGGTCCTGAGCGGGGGCTTTGCCATCGGCGGCAGCGGCGCCAGGCGCTTCACGCTCCATGCTGGTCATGTAAGAGTACTCGGAACCGTAAGTAGACCCGACATCTGTGCGGTCGTCGTCCGTGTACTCGGTAGCGCTGTACTGCGACCCGTCGTCCGACTGCACATCCGACTGATCAATGTTGGAGGAGGTGACCTGCGAGTCCACCACGGACTCTTCGCCATCAGCGCCGCCGCGAACCTTTTCCTTCAGGCGCTTCTTCTCCTCACGCTCGGCCTGGCGCAGTTTCAGTGTCAATGCACGCGTGGCCGCCTCCGTGAGGAACAGCTGGTTATTGCTGACGGTGGCGGATCCGGGCGCCCAGCCAACCACTTCGCCCAGCTGCACCACTTTGTCCTGCACTGAGGCCTGGCTGGACAAAATGTTTGGCTCCACCAGCCGGTAGCGATCGATGAAGGTCTCTGCTGGCACGCGCACATTGTATCCCGTGGCGCGCATCTTGACAATGTCACTCAAGCCGTAGCTGGTCACGTTGAACTCGACATACTTGGCGTCGAATTTGTTGACCGTGTGTGCGGCATTCGGCTTCATGGAGATGACATACGAAATCTTGGTGGCGCTGACTGTGTCAAACAGTTCGTCCAGCGCCGCGCAGTAGTGCGACAGGAAGGATGACTTGGCCGTCCCCGTCACTGCCTTCTTGTCGTCTCCGCCCTTCTCACTGGCACCTTTGGCGGGACGACGCGTCGAGGGGGCACGGCGTGGCGCATTCTGCTGGTGCACATCCACCACGGCCTTGTCATTCATGGGCGCCCGCTCCATCTCCAGCACCTTGTCGCTGAACAGCCCGGCCACAAAGGTGTTCTTGGACTCGCGCGTGTCTGAGCCGCCGCGGAACAGCGTGACAAAATCGGCGCTGATCACCTCCGAGTTCTGCTCCAGAAAATCGGCGGCGTCATAGTTGACGTCGTGACTGTAGTGCTTGATGCCAAACATCTTGGCCTTGGACTTTTTGAATGGGATGAAGAACTGGTTTGACTCGTGTGCGGCATTCAGCGTCTCCAACACCGTGGACACTTTGCCCTTCTTGCGCGCGCTCTCTGCCTCGATCAGGGGGAAGACACCGTTGGGCACTCCGGTGAACAGCTTGACAATCTCCGAGTTGTCGCCGTACGAGATCTCGGCAAACGAGATGCCGGCCGTGCGGTACTGCTCGATCTCGTGGTCAAACAATTGCTGGTTCATAAACTCCAACGTCTTTTCCGCAGTGAAGTTGTACAACATCTGGTGCAGGTAGTTGTCCTTCAAGTTCTCCAGGCCAAACATGTCCACCAGCGCCACAAAGTTGTTGCCCTCCTCGTCGTTGCACAGACGCCGATTAATGGACTCGACAATGAAGGACCACAGCAGCGAGTAGAGAGTGCGCGACAAGGAGTCACGCTGCACCATCGACTCCTCCTTGTCAAGGAAGATTGTGCAAATCTCCTTCTTGATCAGCTTGGTCTTGTAGACCAAGGCGTTCTCGAGATTGCCGGGACGCACGCCCAGCATCTCGGCCACCACATCAAGCAGCTCGTGGTTCTTGATCAGTGCCGCCTCTTCCTTCAAGTCGCCCTCGACAAACTCCAAGCTGCCCAGGTGCAGGATGCAGGCAAGCAGCTGGAAGATTTGTGTCTGGTATTTATCCTTGAAGCCGAGGGCTTTGAGCGCGGCTTTCAGCTCTGCGTAGTTGGACATGTCGTTAATACCGTCCACTTTTACAGAGCGGCTGGCGGCGAATGACGCAAACTTGCCGACATCACCGAGATGCCAGCTAGTCTTCTCCTCGCTGGACGCGCCGGCCAGCATGTAGTAGAAAGCGTGGAAGGTGCGCTCGCCGTACGGAATGTGCGCCACGCGGCCGCTCTCGTGCAGATAGTCCGAGATCTTGGCACCGGCCAGTCTGCCTCGACTATTGATCTGCAGCTCTACGCATTTGCCGAACCGAGACGCATTGCTGTTCTGGATGGTTTTGGCGTTGCCTGACGCAAATTAAATCTTTGATATGATATACATATGTTATGGCACCTACCGAACGCATCCAGAATGACAGTGGATTTCAGTAAGCGCCCGGCAATCTTGTCCTCCTTCTTCTTGTTCTTGGACAGGGCAACAATCTGACGCAGGCAAGATTTATAGTTTTCACTCTTGCCGCTGCCGGAATCTCCACTAAGAGGGCATCAGATATATTTTTCACATTAATCCATTCAACTACTACTTACACGAATAGAATCGACTGATCCTCCTTGAATTTAGTCAGCGAAAAGTAGGCGTTGGCGGCCAGTTCAAACGGGTGCGGCGCACGGTCTTTGCCATCGCGCACGGCCGAGCTGTACTCCTTGACGGAGCTGTCCGAGTTGATCTCGAGCGGTTTCAGAGGGTTCACCGTAACCACAATGTTCTCGCCGATCTTGGTGTACACCGAGTCTTTGGCGAACCGGGCACCCAGCACCGCGGTGATGTCGGCATCGGTCTGTTTCTCCTTGGGCAGATGGGTGAGATCGTCCTCTGTGGTGGCTTTGCTCATTGTTGATGTCTGTTGGTGCTGGTTAGTGGAAGAGTGTCAGTGTGAGTTAGTGGTACGCACCTATTGGTGTCTAGTGAATTGTATGGGGTAACTGTGACTGTGTGTGTGTGTGTGTGTGTGTGTGTGTGTGTGTGTGTGTGGCAGCTGCCAGCAATGTGTGAGACTGTGAGTGGCTGCAGGTGACGTGTGAGGGTCGAGATCACACACACACACACAAACTATATAGATACATACCCTGGGCACTGATTGCGGTGTACTACTTCAGAGAAGAAGCCGCAAGCAGGCAGGCAGGCAAAGGCAGACGAACCGCAGGAAAGCCGACAGACAGACAGACAGACAGACAGACGGGAAGTGACAGTGGAGCAGCGCCGTCTGCTTGTCAAACAATCAATCAATCAACCTGGCATGGCAACGGCAATTACGCAACTTGCTAAATACACTTACACCTATGCACTTGCAGATCGCCCTGGTCTGCGCATAGAGCAAGCAAACTGACGCGCTTATAGTAATAGTATTGATAGTACAAAGCATTGTAATCTATTTGAATTTACATCAACTTGCATCATCAGAACCAAAAGCTCACGGAAAATGAGGAAGTCAGAGAGCGCACATGATGCCACCAGCCAGCCGGTATGAGCCTGCAGCATGTCATATTACAGGTAGTTCTACAATGTGTACGCACAGCAGATCTCCTTGAGACACGATGCATTCTTCATATGTAGCGTTGGCAAGCAGTGAAAACTCTGTGGATGCCTCGACATCCTCCACATCCGTAATGCAGCTGGTGTTGGTCATTAGTGACGCGTCATCGCTGTGCGGGTAGAGATATTTGCCCTGGTCAGGGGCAAAGAGCCTGAAGTACTTTTGTCCCACCACCTGGGCAAACAGATTGTTTCGCGGGTCCGTGTGTGCCGGCGACACTGTGCCACCGGGACCCAGCCAGGCATTCATCACGGGCCGCGCAAGATCCGGGGCAAGCGCGTACGCACAGTAGTCCGGAGTGCTTATATCGTCCAGCAGTTCGGGACACTGGGCAAATAAGTTGTGCTGTGCCAGGTAGTATTTCGCCGTGTGATTATTGGTGTCACCTAGCAGATGCTTGGTGACAAGCTCTCCAAACGGCATCAAAGTCTGTGTCCAGTCGGTGTCGGTGTAGGCGCGACCAACTTCCACCGGAACCAGCCGGTGTGCTCCAACTAGCCGCAGCAATCGGGCAGGGTCAGACCACGGACGCTCACCCAATGCCGGCCAGTGCTCCACAACACCGTGAATAAGAAGCGGCGAGTCCATGTGCTGCACAAACTCTTGCGGTGACAAATCGGCGCAGTGGACACGGCGGACGGGATATCGGATTGTGGGTGGGGTCGTCAGCTGACTAGTGCCGAGTTGCATGCCGCCACATGGATAGACACCAGACAACGCGTCAGAGGCACTGATATCCCGTATGAGTGCGTGTATTTCCCGCTGCAGCACCGGGGCACCAGCCATGATAATTGCGCGGTCTAGCTGTGCGATACGTTGGGCGTCCTGCATACCAGCCGGTGCGGGCCACACCGCCATCAGCACGCTGGCCAGAGTGTACAGAACGCGCCACTCCCGCCGCACGCAGTCATAGCGGACCAGGTAGAACTGGTCCCAGCAAATGTCCAGTAGTTGACGCCCGAGCAGCATGGTGGTGGCCGTGTCGGCGGAATTCACGGCGCCATCCACGGCCAGCTGAAGCAGCGCCAATATCGCGTCCCCGCACACTGACCGCATATCATCTACCATAGAGTGCATGAGAGTAGTTGTGGCAAGCGGCGTGCACATAACACCAACTACCATGACTGTCGAGCGCGTCTTTGCACGCGTCAAGCACGGCCCGAAGATGCATCGTCAAAGGAGTGATTAACTATTAGCAGCTGCGAAGTAAGAAATACAGAATCATCTCGATGATAAGCTTATCATGCACCAAGAGGTTACAGTGTAATGTATTGCTCCTTTGGGATCTTGGCGTATAAATGCAATTTCCGTGGTCGACATGAATATAAAGATATATGTAAGTCTAATGTAAGTCTAATGAGTGATAAAGAGCCACTTTCAATGTGAGAAATCTATAAATGTCAATATTGACGTCGCGTGGCACCTTCAACAGCTATAAAAAGAAAAGAAGAAATTAAAGGGAGAACTATAGAAAGTTCAAATAGTGGGAGATATTTCAAGAAAGTTCTCTCTTCTTATAATGTAAGATATATCTGTCTTATATACTTGATATATAAGACTTAAATCAAGTGCGCACAACATAAAATACAGACTAACTCTATAAGTACACAGCTAATGCGAATGTCCAGCAGAGCCAAAGAGCAGCGGGGTGAACATGCCGGCGAGTATGGCCAGCGTGACTGGCCACTGCCCCAATGGCGGCTGTCTCCGTGACAGTCTGGGCTTGCGGTGCCGCCGCCCCACTCCGCTGTCCCCTTCACTCTCGCCATCCACGCCCACGCCGCCATCATCACCGTAAGTACCGTTATTGCCGCGCACCGCCAGCAGCTCGGTGCCATCTGCCGACACCGAGACAGACTTGAGCGCTGGGCGAGTATGTGTAGTTGGGCGTTGGTCTGGATGAGACTGCAACACCTCGGGCAGGATGTGCACGGCGGCCACATAGAGAAATGAGCCGCCAGAAAATAGGAGCAGTTTGGCCGTCCACATTGCTCCGGCGGCGGATGATGCGTCGGCGCCCCACAGTGCCAGTACGGCGTACGTGAGCAGTGACGTGAGCGGGGCCGTGGCCGCAAATATGACAATCAGCTGGCGAATGTGTTGCCGGGACGTGCCGCCTACGCCAACACCACCACCGCGACGCATCAGCACCGTGGTCAGACCAAACGCGGACGGGGCCTTGTGCAGCAGCATTGCACCAAAGATTATCAGTTCGAGTTGGGGACGCCGAGAGGACGACACGGCGCCCATCACCAATCCATCGGCGGCACAGTGTGTCAGCAGTCCCAGCATTGTGGCCGCGTGCTGGTGCGGTGTTGTCGGCGTGTCTGCTGCCTGCTGCTGATGCTCCGTGTCGGCATCTGCCGCAGCCGACTCTGAGTGTGCGGCGTGCGCGTGTGACGATGATGTTAGCCGGTCCATCAGGAACATCACACCGAACCCAACCAGCAGCCACACGCCAATAATGGAGGTTAGTTGTGCGTGCGCGTCTCCGTGCGCGTCGTGGTCATGGTCCTCGTGTCCCGATACGGCAGCCGATGTCGCATTACCTGCAGCTGATGCCACTTGTTTATGCAGAGTCGTCGATGGGGACGCCTCCGTGGCTGCAACCAGCGTGGCCACACCCTCTGGAATCACCACCACCAGAGCCGTCTGCAGTGCGAGGTCAGTCACGCCCAACTAGCAAGCACATATGTACGCATACACACACATATATATATATGTGTGTATATACAGTCATCGACACACGCTACCCCCACAAGAAGACCGGCACCAAATGCCGAAATGGCGCGCAGTTTAGCCTCCGACAGCGGCAGCAGCAAAGGAATGGTGCCGGCCACCAGTGACCCGGTGAACATGGCTATGGCCAGGAATACCGTCCATGCCAGCGACGACTCCTGTCACGGGTGAGCAACAAGTACATGGCACAGATTTTTTGTATCCACGTGGTGGCGTACCATTAATGCTGTGCCGTGGCTGTTGCTATCTTGTGCCTTATGTATTCTCTTTGTCTGCTTCTTCTCTGTCTTATTGCCCCAACTAGGACAAATTTATATAGAGTCTATATGTTGTACATGTTTATATGTTTATATGTTATAGACACATCTTTGTATATAATTGCATTTAGACAGCTTGTCGGGACTATGTATACTATAGTTGCCGTATGTATAGCTGTACTGAAAGCCTCATGTGAACTTGGTAGAAACATTAGCTTGAATCGAATTGAATGTGGGACGCTCGGATGTAAAGCTTCAGTAGTCAACTGGTTTTATAGTGGAGTTGATGACATATATTTACGGATAAACTAATTGACAACAGCCACGGAAAGTGTTTGACAATACTCCGAGTGCCGCACCCTATACAGACTTGCATATGTACATACCATGCATATCATAACGTCAGTCTGATATGCATGCACCCATAATACATAACGTTTTTAGTAGTAAAGCCGGGTTGAACACGCGGTGTCAGTGACAGAGACACACAAACTCCACCATCTCCAATGTCGGCCTCCACGCCGGTTGTGCAGCTGCCCGACGCTGCCCTGGTTGCTGTTCTCCGGCACACCGACGCCGAAGATTATGGCAGCGTGGCGCGCAGTTGTCGCAGACTGTCGGAACTGGTGCGAATGCTCCTCGGCCAAACAGTGCCAGCGGTGGGCAGGTGCTGCACTGGGGACAGCTGTGACAGCAGCGGCGACGAGGGTGGCGGCATGGCCATCGCCACCATGCGACAAGTCTGCCGTGACATCCACATCTTTTCCGGCACCGCTGTGTCGACATTGGGACAGAGGCGGCGTGGTACTGCGCCTGGCACCGACAAGCAGGAGGCACTGGGTCATGGGCGGCCGTCGGTGGCACCATTGGCCAGAAGGATGTGCCGCGCTCAACACCTTCTTGGCAATCCCCGCGCCGTGCCACGGTGGAGGCAGTGGGAGCGGCGGATGCAGGCTCTGGACACCCGGATGGCGCTGATGGAGGCCACGCTGGCGCAGCACATTGCCCAAGGTTGCGCCGCTACATCGACTGCCACCGGCATCGCCGACATTGATGTCGATGCCGAGAACCTTACCTTACATGACGCTATGCGAGACCACGTGCTTGCGGCATTAACACTGGCCAGGCACCGGCCGCAGTGGCCGTGCGCAGTGGTCGACCACTTCCTGGACACTGTGGGCACGCTGCACCGCGCGCCATTCATTCTCGGGGCGGCGATGCGGGGCAGTGATGCGCGCTCCCTGCCCGCCAACACCGTGCAGGGGCTCACGGCACTGTTTGCGGCGCTGGCCGACGATGCGTGTTCCACACTACAACAGGTGCGCCGACTGTTCCCCGCTGACGAGTATGTGAAGTTCGTGGCGGCGTTGCGTGCCCGAGTGGCGACGGACGTGGTGGCGGACAGTGTACACCAGTTACTGCGTGTGTTGCGTGACCGCGAGTCCTTGTGGCCTCTGCTGCTGGAGTCGATGGCGTTTGTGTCACGCCGGCTCTCCGAGTGCCTGTCCGATGGAGTGGTGGACAGTGCTGCTGCTGCTGGTGCTGACGACACGGCGGCGTATGGTCGCAGAGCTGTCCACGGCTTTATGGGCGCGGCCGAGTACGTCGAGTTGGAGTTGCAGCTGCTCAAGTCGCTTCATCGCTCCCTGCTTCCTGCCAAATCTTTGTCGTCGCCACCGCCGCCTGTCTCGCCCAATGGTGGCAGCAATGTCACTGTTGCTGCTGACTGCTACACCGCCGACGAGATGTCTGGCCGCATGCAGCAACTCAAGACTCCCATCATGGTGCGTCTAGTAATTCACATATGTGTAGTAACACGGCTTACCGTAATAGGCGGCATTGAAGAGCGCGCTGGACGCCACATCGCTGCACCATACGGAAGTCGGAGTGACACAGTTTGACTGGCCGGTGCCAAAGATTGTTGTGGATCCACCGCTGTCACAACAGCTGGAAGACACGGCAGCCACCATGCACTTGCAGCCGCTCTTGTCAGCCATCTCCGCCAACAAGCGGGCATTTAGACGTCTGCACGCCGTCCATGGCGATATTCGGTACATCTAGCTACGACAACTCTGTCATGTTTGGATATTATTTATAGATGTGCAGAGATTCGCTGGTGCAACAATACTTTGACACCTTGTTGACGTTTGTCGCCGCCGAGTTGATCACGCCGCCACATGAACGGTTCCAGCGAACAAGTGGCCAGCACGGCAACAGCGACGAAGAACTGCTGCAATTTCTCACGTTGTCCCAGCTCACCGATATTGTGTGCCAAATGGTGGATGCGTACTACTTTGACACCATTGCAAGTGATCATTTGTGCACTCATTTATATACATCGCTAATGGTAACAGTGCCTGATGGTGGATGACAAGGACTCGTTCAATCCGGTGGTGAAGATGAAGCGTGCGTTCGACAAGCGGGTGGACCTGCTGATTGCAGACGGTCTGGAGAAGGTGGTGGAGGGCTGTGTGGAGCGGGCACAGTCCATTCTGGCCGCCGAGTCGTTTTCGGGAGACTTTGATCTCCTCAAACCAAAGGCCGAGTTCAAGCCCACCAAGGTGATTAATGTGTATTCTTATACATACGTATACATAAATTAACATTCTCACAGGCGACACGGATGGTGTTGGAGTATCTGAATGGCGTGGTGGGAGCCGTGGCCAAGTGCACGGACCGCAGCACCTGGGACCTGTTTGCGAGTGAATGCGCGTCGCGACTGTTCCACTGCGTGGTGAAGAATCTGCAGCGCTTCACCATCAGCATGGACGGCGGGATGCAGGTGATTGCCGATTTCAACGCCTACTACGCCTGGGCCGTCGCGCTGAAGCTGAGCACGCCAGAGACCACAGAGCTGTTCTCGGTGTTGAAACAGCTGGGCAATGTGTATATTGTGGACGCGGTTGGGTTGCGGCAGCTCATCCACGACCAGAGCGCCGTCCGCTTCAAGGAGGCTCTGCGCACCGAAGACCTGCTGGGACTGGTCCGCCTGCGCAAGGACTGGTCCAAGATCAAGAGCCGCGTGGAGAGTTCAGAGTGTTTAATTTCATAGAGCGTAATTTATAAACTCTCTTTAATGCCGAGCTATATCTGTGTTGGGACAGTCTAGTAGATGGGGAACTGGGTGTCGACTTGGCGCGCCCACGCAGTCAGGCCGCCGATAATGTCCTTGGTGCCGGTGACGCCAGCCTGCTCCATTATACGTACCGCCTGCTGTGACCGGTTGCCGCGGCGGCATACAAAGTACACTGAATGTTAAATAAATATTGCCTAAACATAGAACAACACACGCGGACAAACCTGGCAGGCAAGAGTCGGTGGCCAGAGACTTGACACGGTCCACGCTGGCCGCGAGCTGCTCCAGGGGAATGTGCACGGCATTTGGCAGCGAGCAAATGTCGAACTGCAGCTGGTCGCGCACATCGACGAGCACGTGCGGCACACAGTTCTGCACAACTGCACCGCTGTAGTCGCGGCAGCTGATTCTCTGCGCGGGCGAGATGAGCTGCTTGGATGCCGTCTTGTCGCACGCGCTGGCCACACCGCAGAACGCCGCATAGTCTGCCAGCAGCTGCAGTACCGTCGGCTTGTCGCCGCACACGGCACAGTCGGCGCGTCTCCCCCGCAACCGCACCGTGCGGAATGTGCCCTCCATGCCGCTGAATAGGAGCATGCGCCGTGACAGCACGTCCATGTGTCTTGTACCCATCTCCTGGTTACTTGCCGTATCTGCAGCCGCCGACACAATCACCTTGACCGCCTCCAGCGCTTGCAGACACCCAATGACACCGGGGACACAGCCGAGCACGCCGCCATCGCCGCAGTTTGTGACGGCATGCGCGGGCGGCGGCACCGGGAACAGACAGCGGTAACACGGACCGTCGCCGCCGTGATTGTACACCGTCAGCTGGCCCTCCATCCGCAGCGCCGACCCCGAGACAAGCGGTATGCCGAGCAGCACACACGCGTCATTGACCAGGTAGCGCGTGGCCGCGTTGTCCGTGCAGTCCAGCACCACGTCGTACCCGCGCAGCACCGACATCACATTCCGACTGTCCAGCTGGCAGTTATAGGCGCGGCACCGGCACCGCGAGTTGAGTGCGCGCACCGACTGCCGCGCCGACTCGGCCTTTGGGTGGCCCAAGCGCGCCTCGGTGTGTATGACTTGGCGGTGCAGGTTGCTCAGCTCCACCGCGTCGCCGTCCACAATGCCCAGGCGCCCGATGCCGGCCGCGGCCAGATACAGCGCCGCCGGTGAGCCCAGTCCGCCCGCGCCCACTATCAATACGGACGCATTCTTGATGGCCAGCTGGCCGCGGACCGCCACCTCGGGCATGAGCAACTGGCGGCTGTGCCTCGCGATATCGTCCGCGCTTAATCGCTCGCACGCCTGATCATCACCACTTGTAGCATCCATTGAAGCATCGGGTGTAGTAGTAGCACCACTAGCAGCGGCACTAGGGATGCATGAAGCGGCTTTGACAGCGGCCAATTCAGCCGTCAACTGCGCCACGCGGCGTTCCAGCTCGGCGACGCGGTCGTCCATGTTTTACAGTGATTGTGATTGTGCACTGTCAATGTCCATGTGGTGATCAGCATTGAATTGCACGGAAGCGTTAGGCATAGCTCCGGTTAAATACTGTTAAATAAGTTAAGAGTCGCTGAGATTATTTTATGCCATCATATTGTACTGCCATCAATAAAAATGGCGGTAAAGATATGTACAACTCGTTTTTGCCATCATATAAATGTATCCTAACTGAGTCTATTTGTGGTAAGAATGCCAATAATGTAAGTGGATCCACGGACTGTTATACCCGCCCAACCCGATGCAAATGAGTGAGTCTCACATTGCATCAAAGACATTCACTTAGATACATTTAATGAATAAATCAATCAATACAATGTCAAGTCTGGACAAATTTGAATTATTCCTATTTATAGCCTGCAATGCTAATTAAGAACAATAAGTGTACAAATCTCGTCAAACCACCATTGTGGATTATTTACATATACTCAATATTTGGACAAATAGTCAATAAGCGGAGAAAATAATATGCACTATTTGACCTCAAGCAGAAAAATCCAATTATATTCTTCATTCTGCTATCTTGTCTATATTGACATCTACGTAGAAGGGAAAAACTTAGTTACGGTCCACGTTGCAGGCATTCCGGCATACATATTCAACGCTCTCTATTTCAGCATTGACTAATCAGAGGCCACAGTGATTAATCAAACCACAAATGAATCAGCCAGAAGCGACGCGTCGCTCCACGGCCGCATCGTTCACATGCGTCGCGTGCCACGCCACCCTGCATTCCGCGGACGCCCAGCGCCAGCACTACCGCTCCGACTGGCATCGCTACAACCTGAAGCGCAAGATTGCCGACCTGCCGCCCATTTCGGCAGAGAACTTTGGCACGCGCGTCGATTGTACGGTTACATATACTCTCTGCTCTCTCTCTCTCTCTCATTATACATGCACATAAACCACTCAGTATACTAACATCGCTGTGCAGTGCAGAAAACACGGTCGCACGAGGATTTGCGTGCCAAAATCACGTATCGTGGCCATTGTGCCGCGTGCGACAAGACGTACTCGTCCGAGAACGCGTACCGCAGCCACATCGAGTCTCGGAAGCACAAGGCTGCCGAGGAGGCATTGAAGCGTTTGTGTGCCAGTGGCGACGGTGAACCTGGTGCTGCCGCCGCCCCTGCCGTCCTTGCCGCCGCCCCTGCCGTCCTTGCCGCCGACAATGATGATCTGGCTGCCACAACAGCCCATCTCGACTCTCTAGCACTGCAGCAAGATGCCCCACCGCAACAGCAACAACAGCAACAGCAGCAACAACAAGATTCCCAGCGAGTAAAGTTGCTGCAGCAGCGGTTGCAGTCGGCGCGCACCGAGGAGGAAATCGAGCGGATTTTACAAGAGAAATTCGACACTGCGCCGCGCCTCTCTCCCGACTCTGACTGCCTGTTCTGCGTGCACGTGTCCGCGTCGCTGGAGGATAATGTCGCGCACATGAGCGCGGTGCACAGTTTCTTCATTCCGCATATTGAGTGCGTGATGGATCTGCGTGGACTGCTTGAATATCTGGGTGTAAAGGTGGCCGCGCACAACATGTGTCTCTACTGCAACGGCAAGGGCCGTGCATTTCAGTCTCTGGAATCCGTGCGCAAACACATGGTGCGTACATATGTACACATATTTAATCGATCTAACATTGATATCCCAGGTGGACAAGGGGCATACCAAGTTGTTGTTTGATGAAGATACGGAAGAAGAGTACGATGACTACTACGACTACGGCAATGCGCCAGTTGATGACGACTGGGAAGATGTGGGAAGCGATTGTGGCAGCGCAGACGAGCAAGTATCCATTGTTGCCGATCGGCGGGTAGCTGTGGCTCACGGGACGCCCGCGATGGACGACACCGGCCTGGAGATGGTGCTGCCAACCGGAAGCCGCATCGGGCACCGCTCACTTAATCGCTACTACAAACAGCATTTCCGCCCGCAGCTGGAACAAGAGTCGGTCCTCATTGCACGAGTGGCCGCACAGTACAATGCGCTTGGCTACGGCGGCGACATGACGACTACAATCACCAAGGAGCAGAACTATGCCCACCGCCAGAGACGCTACGACCAGACCCGCAAAGAGTTGCGCATCGGCACCAATGCAAACGGTCTACAAAAGCATTTCCGGCTGCAGATCCTCCAATAATGATATCTAGAGATCTTGAGATGGCTGTTATAAACTTGTGAACATTCTGTAGTGTTGCACTATTGCAGCGGTTTGACGAAATCGCGTTGTATTTTAGCAGGTATTATTTCCATATTTGAGCGGCAGCGTACTGTCCAGCTACTTTCGTGAAGCGGCGCCAGCTTTAGTTGCGGAGGATGCCGATGGCTGCGCTCGGGCCGGACCAGCTGGCTTCACTCCGGCGCTACTCGGCTGCGCGACAGCCTTCTTTAACGGGAGCTTGCGTGAGCCATGCTCGTCTTCATCCTCGTCGGCCGCCTTTATTTTGGAGCGTTCGTTGGCGGCATTTATGCCCAGCTCGTTGGCGTCCCAGTCGTAACGTGATTTAAAGAAAGGGTTTGCAGGGCTTTCCTCAGGCTGAGCGCCAGAGCCACCCGCAACGGGTGCTGAGGGTAGATATGGCGGGTTCGAGTACTGCGAGTAGTGGCGAGACTACACACATTGATAAGATACATTGAGTACAGAAAGCCTTTGATTATACCATGTCATTGAAGCTGCTAGAGTTGGGTGGATGGCTGGCGAATGTCGACTTGCCAATGTGCTTGTCATGAATGGACCACCACACACGCACCAAGTCCATCGCGTCCGGGTTCCCACTGCCACGTTCCACCAAGGCGCCGTCGGAATACTGAGTCAGCATCAGCCGTTGTTAATTTTGCAACACAATTACAAGAACTTACTCTGCCGTAGCGCCACGGTTTATCTGAGCCAATAAAGTGCACCACCTTCATCGAATCTCTGTACTTTCTATAAGCGGGCGAGTAGCTGTATGTGGCCGAAGGTGTAACATTGAATGTGAATGGAAGGCGCTTCCAGTCGGGGAAGAAATCGTTCAGAATGCCCTGGTCGCCGCCATCGAAGCTGCCCTGGCTGGCAGAGAAGGTAATCAGCTGGTCAAACGTCGCCTTGGATGGTTTGGCGACAAAGACTCCAGAATTAAAGCAATCGGGCCAGCCAATATCGGGACATGCAGAGAGTTGATCATGGGAGAACAGCTCGTCGATATTATGCAGCACCAACGTATCCGCGTCCATGAACACCACTTTTGAGTACTGGACCAAATTCCACAAATTGAGTTTGGTGAATGTGGCAATTAGATCTGGTCGGCCTATTAAATGGAGGTTGTGCGCAGAAGTTGAGTTGATGATGTCCACCACGATTACATCGTCAAACACATCTGAGCCATTATTAGTCGCGTGGGTTCCTGATCAAGTCTAACTGACATACCTCCAAGGCGTCCACGCATCAACGCGGACACTCCATCGGTTATCATGCAGACCAAGTGACGCGTGGTGCCAACATCACGGATAGAGTGCGCCAGCACGATGGCGCCGAGGCCGTACTCGTCGCTGCAAATGATCAGTGGAGCCAGATGCTGCGACACCTCCGAAAAACACGCAACACACATCACTACCCACCTTGTGACCAGAGTAACAAACGCTTCCAAAACGTGCATGTGTGATGCTATGTGAGAGCGCAAGTGGTAAATATACTGCAGGTAGTGTGAATGCAGCGATGAACGTGTGGAGCTGATTGCGCAGGCGACCCGAAATCCACTGTGCGCACGCGATCGATACGCCACCGGCGATATGACGCGGCTGATGATTGACTAACCGTAACCCTAGGTCGGGTTAAGGTTAATATTTTTGATATAAATACGGTACTCGCGCGTCTCCTGCTCTTCATCAGTAGATTGGCGCTTTCATACCCAGTTACACGTCATCCGTTTCCGTGATTGTCGTGTCGTATCTGCGCCATAGATCATAGCAGGCACGGTTAGAGTTGACTTGCGCTCCCATCTAGTGGGCGTTGGTTTACAATTGTGCCCACATAACTATTGAATTATGATTGCTGCAGTAGTCTGCTTCTGTGAATATGATGGCACGCTTTGTCGAAAGTAGTGACATGATTAGGGTAAGCTCCAATGGTCTTATCAGCCTCAATGCAATGTGGTTACTGACAGGACCAACTTCGCACATTTGCAGAAGTACTGGAGTGCTCCAATACTGTACTGACTCCAATCAGTGAGCAATTTTCTGCATATATAGGGTGTTGGTTACATGCGCCTTTATTGAGGCAGTGGTCAGTACGATCGAGCTTATGCAGCCGGAGCTGCCTTGTCGTTGTCGTCAAGCTTGATAGCTGTGCTGTCGGAAATTGTGACTGCTACAAGAGGCGAACTTCCTTTTTTTTCGACGTTCTCAATTTTGGCCACCACGTCCATTCCGTTCAGAACTTTGCCGAAAACAACATGCTTGCCGTCAAGCCACGGAGTCAGGACTGTGGTAATGAAAAACTGCGATCCATTCGTGTCTGGACCAGCGTTCGCCATTGATAGCAGACCTGCACCATGTAACATAATTATGCGAGGCACAATATACAATATATGTTATTTATCATCAGGTTGGAACAAAAGTCATCATTAGATCAGTTCACAAATCATCCTATGATATATAGGAAGAATGTCATGCTTACCAGGCTCGGAGTGCTTGAGTTTAAAGTTTTCATCTTTAAATCTCGCACCATAGATGGAATGACCTCCAGTACCATCCTGTTTCTTGCTAAAATCACCGCCTATACATAAAGTGGTCAAACAGATGTGATACAGGAGCAACGTACCTTGGATCATGAATTGCGGGATGACGCGGTGGAAAATACTGTTCTTATACCCTTCAGGTTTGGTCTTTTGGGCCAGCTGAAAAAAGTTCTCTGCAGTCCTGGGGACCACATCACCGAACAAACCAAGTTCGATGCGGCCCAAGTACTCGTCACCGTGCTTGATGTCGAAGAACACCTGCGGAACTTGAGACACAAATTTTGACATTGCATGCCCACCACCTTGTGTGTGACCTTGGCAGCAGAGCTGCATGCGACAATGGCGGCAAGAGCGGTGGCAACGACGAAGCTGCGCATGATGTCGGCAGATGGAAGTTATGTATGAGAAGAGAAGCAATGCAGTTTCACCTCGTTGTAAGAAAATAAGGTCAAGGTCAAGGTCATAAGTATAATCCTCTTTTAGAAATCTTTAAACGTAACACCAAAGTCGCAAGTTTTAGGCTCTTCTGTCTGTTCATCGCGTGCCCATGGGATAAAGTTTGACGTATCTCCGGCGTGACTAAATCGCGGCACAAATGGAGGTGTGACTTCTCTGCGTCGCAACTGATCCCAGTCAATGTCACGGAACCAGCGATGCCTCTTAATGTCCTCCAGTGACTGACCAGCACTGCACCCAAGCCTTCTAGCAGGGTCTCGTTGAAGCAGCATCCGGATCAGCTCTTTGGCCGCTGCATCGATTCCCCACGGAAATTCGATGCTGCCGTACAACACACGGCGGTAGATTGCACGTACATTATGGTCGTGAAACGGGGTCTGGCCAACAAGCATTTCGTAAATTAGTACACCGAGTGTGTAGTAATCGACGGATATTCCGTATCCTCTGCCCTTTGAACCGAGTTCCGCGTTAATGATTATTTCCGGTGCAATATACTGCGGTGTGCCGCAGAATGTGAACGTCCGCCGTTTGATCAAGTATTTAGCAAAGCCCTGTGATGTCAGCTTATTGGCATCCGAGCGCACTTACCATATCGGTGACACGGACGTGCCCCATGGAATCCAGCAGAATATTCTCAGGCTTCAAGTCTCGATATACTATGTGCTTTGCATGAATATCTTCAAAAAATAAGACGATTTCTGCTGCATAGAATCGTGCAGCTACGACATTGTGAACAGTCAACCACAATGTACATTCGACTTACCCTCATTAGAAAACCGCTTGCGTAATGTAAGTTGCGTAAATAATTCGCCCCCAATGACGTATTCCATCAGAATATACAAATGTTGCTCATCTTGAAATGAGCCGACAAACGAAACGACAAATGAACTGTTCAAGTCACGCAGCACATTGCGCTCGGTAATAACATGTTTAACTTCGTTTGCTTGGACAATATCTTGTTTCGACAATATTTTAAGGGCAAAATACTTTTCCGACTCGCGATGTCGCACCAGAAAAACGCGGCCAAACGAACCGCGGCCAATGAACTGCAGTTTCTCAAAGTCCGCCAAACATGGGTTCCGGATCTTGAAGCTCAGCGAGGGCGCCACGATCTTGTTAAACCGGCGAATAAATGGCACGACATATGCAGTGCACGTGATAAGGCTTCCTACGTGCGATGAAAATGGAAGAACTTGAACTTCCTTCAGCGGCAGTGCGTTAGCAGCATTATCGACCAGCGCGGCCAACTTTTCGCCCGCCACCAGCTCGTCATCCTGGCCGACCCAAAACCCAAAAGGGACCCCCAGCTCGGAAAACAACTTGGTCACATTTCTGCACACTACACCATCCCAGATGGCGGATGAGATCTCGGACGGGTAAGCTGGTATTTTCTTGAAAGAAGGCAAGAATTTAAGAGTTCCCGAATGCGAATAAGATCTGCTTTGTCATCAATTGACTTGTAAAGAATGATCGCATTACCTCTGCCCGAACCATGATCGTCCAGCCGATGTTGAAAATACTTGCTTCATATTTTTCTCATTTATCACGAGCCGGTCGGACAATATTGTCGAGTGGCAATCGACGATGGGCGCGATGAACAAGTAGCCATTTACTGGCTCGCGTGATTTCCATGCTGATTACATTAGCAAATCATACGCGGACAATTTTTCCCTCTACTGCATACCGGAATAATTGAGCGCCGCTGAGGCCCCATAGCCATGTCCGCCAAGCAGCAGTGGCATCTCAGGATCGTTTAGTTTCAGATACCTCACTAGCAACTTGATATCGTTCCATAGAGTTTCCTTGGTTGGACAGGGCAGGCCGTTGTCGACACCGCGCAAATCCATCACATACACCGCGACATCCAGCTTGTTGGACATTATCCAAGCTGTCACGGTTTTAATGTCGGCTTGCAGCATAACAACGTTGGCAATCGGTTTCTTGCGCGGAGTGAGGATCCGATAACGAATCTGCGATCCATCGCCCGCCAATAGGAAGCTCTCTCGGGCAGTCGCTAGCTCCAGCTTTACGTAGTTGTTTACAACGATGTCTACGTCGCGCAGAAGTGGATGCTGATAGTCGGACGGCGTAAAGTTCAACATGTCAATCGCATCCAGCTGTCCATCGCCACGAAGTGAGTGTTTCACCTGACCCGCAGCCTCCATCATCATTATCCACTCGCCAATGACACTCGAAATCATGTTCATCACGCCCATATGCGTCAGATCTGGCAGTATTCGCACAGAGGACGAGACTCTACTGCACCGGGGATATTCGACGATCATCTGAGGAACTATCATTTCCTCCTTCTCCCCAACCCAGAATCCAAATGGCCGGTCCATGGCTTGGAATTGCTTTCTGGGAGCATACGCAGTGCATGCCTTGATCACATTGGCAGTCACCAAATCGACAATGCGAGGGTTGACATCATGCTCGTCGTCTGCAAAGTTGTACCGCCTTGAATCCACTTTGCCAAACAGAGAGCCATTAGCCGACGACGAGAAGGCAAGATTTTCGAACGATCGCTGCATTCTCAATGTATTTTGCTGCTGCTGTAGATTAATTTCTTCTGCCGCGCCTTGCTCAAAGTGGGGGCTGATGAACGCATAACCATCGACAGGTTCACGGTCACGCCACGATGAATAATTAAGCACAAGTCCAGCCTGGTAGAAGTGACCGGCGAGGTATATCGGCAAGGTGGGACAGTTTGCCTTAATATGTCGCAAGAACGTCTTGATGTCAATCCACAACTGCTCCTTGGTCGGACTGGCTCCGCGCGGACCACCAGAGTAGCCATAACCTCGCATTTCGAGAATGTACGCGGCGACAGGATATACCTTTGCGAGCTGGAATGCAATAATGTCATGAAAGTGCGAATTGCTAGCCACAATAATGAAGACTGCGTGGCACGTTCGCTGTGACGAGAAGTCATAGGCACGGAATGCAAGCTTAACGCCATCGTTTGCCTCGATGAATTCCGGCCGGCTCTTTGGCAGTGTGGTCAGCGTTGCTAGCGCGTCATTCAGCCCGCCGACAGCGCTCTGCAGCCGCTTTCGGTGTTCAATTTTTGACAGGCGAATTATGCCTTGCGTTCGAGATGCCCGCTCAACTGACACGCGGCTATCAATGGCATCGCTGAGATGAAACTCATCCTCGTCGGCTAAGCAGTTTAGTGTTAAATTAAGGATCATCCTCATCACGAAGACACTCACCGACAATGCCCTTTGCCTTGGCTACGACCACGTTGTCCTCGTCGAGAAGAAAACCACATATTCGCCTCTCTGCAAGATTCTTTGGCAGGAACAGATCGATGCTGTGACTGTGCGGGACACCGCCCATCACGGCACTCGACACATATCGACCCATCTCTTCCATGATGCCGTAGCGCAGCTCACTGGATCGTTTCAGCGGAAAAACATGACCGATTCGCGCGCGGTCAAAGAGCGCGACATCACGGGTGAATATTGCCTTGAGCAGCTCGTCATCGTCATGGGCCACCAGGAACGTGAACGCGATGCTGTACTTTACGTGGGCCCCGGGAAGGTCGGGGAAAAAGTGCTCCATCTCTGGGTCAGTGCGCGTGAATGCGCACCCAGTGAGCACCACTACACCATTCAGACGTCAGTTCAGATATTTGAAACACCGCGCACGCAAACCACCTCGGTCAGAGCTCTGCGCGTAAAAGTATTCATTTGACGGTTCCTTGGAGGGTTGGAGGGTAGACTGGTCGGGTGGTGGACTGGGAGTAGGAGCTGATGCAGCACTGCCCATCTATACTAGTTGCCAATTCAGGACGGCTAGGTGGCCGAATGGCACGTGGAATGGTCCAAACTGTGTCGCAAGCGTGGCGAAAGTGGGAGCCGAAATGGGCAACAGCTATTGGCTGCCCCTTAACGCCCAGCCGGCCAATCACAGGCCGGGGGCGCTGCGCGAGGGAGACACGTGTCGTGTGCGGCTCGCACTGCAATCGCACTGCAATCGCAACCTGCACCGCACAATCTCCATGACTACAGATCACTACAAGCTGGAGCGCGCACTTGATGCTGGCCATGTCATTACCGCCAAGAGAATGGTGCGCGATGGACGGATACCGCTGCGGTACACTGTGAACACTGGCACGGGGTGGAATGTCTTGTTCTACGCCATTCGCTACGGCTACAACGACCTGGTTGCGTATCTAATGCAATGTGGTCACGACGATCAGGAGCACATCAGCCGGGACATAGCCGGCAATACTGCGCTAATGATTGCAGTGGAGTACCACAACGTTGAGGTAATACTACAAATAAGCCACTCATGGGCATCACTAACGATGCAGGCTTTCACGCTGTACTTGAATGCCGTGCCTTCAGTCGCGCATTTAGCCAACAATCGCGGTGAAACCGTTCTACTTCTTGCGGCGCAACGTGGCTATTCGGATTTAGTGCAGGTAATTAAGCACGAGTGCATATAACTTAGACCTCTGTAACTGAACTATTAGTCGCTATTGGAGCGTGGAGCTGACATTAACCACTGCGACAACAGTGGGTGCAATGCACTGCATCACGCCTCGGCATGGGGCCACTATGATGTACGCCCATTCAAGCTTTATGATCTGAAGCTAAAATAATAATATTGTAGACAATTGCACTGCTCGTGTCACAAGGATGCCGCTTCGCGGTGCCCAATAAGCGTGGATGGACACCACTGGATTTCAGCTATTCGCATTCAATTGGAAATCATTTGCAAGAGTGCGCTCGAATGGTCTTTGAGGGGCGAAAGAGCCTCTCCAGGACCCGACTCACGGTGGAGGAATAGTAATAGATTTGTTTTTGACTTGTCACCTTGCTGCTCTGGTACAGTGATCAGCTAGGGTCAAGGTTATATCAATTTTCCAATGTGACGAAAATATCTGTCTGCCATGGATTGTGCACGGCTCTTCCATGGCAGACGCATATTTGTACACGGCACTATCGAAGCTCTGCGCGCAGATGTCAACTGCATGCAGAGTCAATGTGTTGCCAATAACGCTCTGATGCCGCCGCTTCCATACATGTCGTTGGCTGTGCCCATCAGCTGTGGACCCCAACGCGCGCCTTACATTACTATTTTATCTGCATGAATGTGAACGCCAGGGGCATTCATTCATATTCACGTTCATATTCACATGGCGCGGTCGATGATGTCTCTTAAATATATATGTTAGACTTCTGAAGAACTTTGAAGACACCTTTCGCTGAGACCGCGCCTTAACATCAGTACTGCTTCATCTAGGCTCTATCTATTTAGCGTACCCTAGCACCTGTTATCGGCGCCCGCTAAGGATGGCATGCATGTGGCGTTTGACGCGCTCTAGCTCCTTGCTGCCCAGCATGCACAAGTCACCCATGGACGCGGTGGGACCGAGAGAACTGCCGCCGCCGCCGCCACTGTCGCTAATGGCTGACAGAAGTGGGTCGCGCCTGAAGCCATACAGATATCGCGTGCGCACATTGGGCACGCCGTCACAGCATAGCGTGGCCAGGTGATCACACTGCGCCACAAACACCTCGAGCGGGCCGAGAACACTGCGCTTGCCGCCGCGATCCACCGCAAGACCCAGCTGGGAACACTCGGACACGTCCAGATGGCGCAGCGTTGCTGACAGCGGGTGTGAGGCACCGGTGTGCAGTGTGGATGCCGGGGTGGTGGCTTCCAATGCACTGCTGAACAGGTGCCCTGTCACGCGTGTCATGCCAATGTCTAGCGAGCGCAATGCACTACGCGCATAGCCAAAGGTCATGTCCGTCTCCAGCAACGGCAACAGCGCCTCGTCTGTTAGCGCGGTACAACCATGCAATGCCAGGTGGGTCAGTTGGCGGCAGCTGCGCAGTAGCAAGCTGACTGCGGTGTCGGTGATACCAGCGGCAGTGGAGATTACTCCGGCAACAGAGCTCTCTGCCACGCGATGTGGCCGGCTCTTTGTGCCAATGACCAGACGCTCCAGGCGCATGCAGGAAGCCGCCAGTGTGAACAATGACAGGTCTGTAACCAGCGTGCCGGTCAGGTCGACGCAAGTCAGTTGCGGCAGCTGAGCCAGCGCCTCTGACACGCTCCAGTCGGTCAGCGAGCGACACTGCGACAAGTCCAGTGAGGTGAGGTGCTGCGGGCACAGCATCGCCACCAGCATGGACAGCATCGAGTCGGGCATGCTAGTGGTTTCCGTGAGGCGCAGTGTGCGAGCCGCAGTGGCCGCGCCGCTGACCATACTATGCGACACGCGGTCCTGGCAGCAGCTCTCGGAGCCGCCAAGCTTCACGGGAGACATGATGGCCTGTGCGGTATCCTCGGCGGGACCATCTGCAAGGAACTGAAAGTTTACATCACTCCCGTCGATGGAGATGCACTCTAGTTGCCGCGACACGCCCATGAACGCGCCGAGCATGTCCATGGGGTGGCAGATGAAGTAGCATCGGTGGAGATTCAACGTGCGCAGCCGCGTCAGTGCCCCGGCCACGCGTTTAACATTCGCCACATCATCCGGTGCAATGTACCACGTGAGTGTCAGTGTTTCCACGTTGCGACAACGCGCCAGTACCGAACACGCCAGCACCGAGCTGATCTGCCGATAAAAGTGGAGTTCACGCACCTGCAGCAGCCGCGCGGCCGGCATGCACAGCAGCGCGATGGCACCCTGCTCACTGTGGACGCGCGGGCGGCGCATGAGCGTGGGCGAGACAATGTCATGCCAACGCCGGCATGTAAGCGCGCATGCCTTCAGTGTTTCACGCGCAATTCCGTTGTCCGCGTCTCGACGAGTGACGGCCGCAGCATATTCAATGATGAGCTTTTGCAGTTCCAGTGGAATTGATTCCATCATTGTATAATGTGTATTGTATGTAACTATAATGTGTGTGCAGTGCGGTGAATATGCGCTGCGAAATTGCGCTGCTGAACTGGTTTCGGCGACCAATCGCGTAGGCGCTTTGATGTACAAGCTGTCATGCAAGTAATTGGGCGAAATGAGGTCGAACTTAAATGTCATTAGTAGGTTTTTTCAACAGTGACAATTATTCCTATTGCTGACGGTCGCTATATTTGAGCGTTGGAGTGCGCATTCCGCGTCACAATGCAGACAAGGCAGACAGAATCCAATCTTGGCGCGACCCTGTACTGACAGATTATTTAAGCATCAATTTCAGAGAGTATTATACCCCAAGAGTAAGTGGAGCACTGGAAATCCGTGACTTCGGTAATGTGAATACCGAGTGGGGTAATGTGAATACCGAGTGGAAGTACCACTAACTTACTCTGTTAGGTAAACTCACAGATGAAGCGGATGAATTGTCGGATGGTGCGAAAGGTTGCTCCGTGTCACAGTTTGATGTCGTAAGCGTTTGTCAGTTCAATATTCAGATTCGCCCGTATTGTAACATTAAGTTGCTGCCAAAGCAAAGGAAGTTACGTGGCACACCTGAATGTATGAAGCGTTGTACTCAACAAGCGGGATGAGGTCCCTAGCTGCTAGACGGTGCCGCATTTCTGTTATTTGGAGTTTCGAGATTCACTTCAAGGTGATGGCGAGCCACGCGTTGGAAAGACAAGTTCAATACTGCTTCATTATATCATCATATCTGTATCTGACTATTGAAGCTGTAATCTCATAGTGTAAGCCTAGTCGCTGCTGATGCTACTACTGGTCCAGAGTTGGAACGCGTCTAGTTGAAGGAGTCTGTAGTTTATGCTCAAGTCAAATATGCATCAACTTCCATCCAACTTTCTGTGTTCACGCTTAATGTTGATGTGTCAAAAGTGCAATGTGACCACGAGTATAATGAACCCGTGTTGCCCTGAAAAATACAATGGCAATGTTTTCGAGAAGAATCCTTAAAAATTCAGATGCATCTGTGAGTATATTCAGCGGATCCACAGTCATTGTAGTTGGATGAAGAGCGAGGGGGCAAGTTTGGCATTGTCCATGCCGGCAACTGAACGCAGTTAACTCATGATTATCCGCAGCATAAAGCCACTAAATACGTACCGATAACATTCTGTCCGGCTAGGCCGCGCAGCGCAAACGTGAATGTAGTCTCATTGCGACTGACGGACATCAAGCTGCCCAAATCCCTCGTAGACCATACTTCGTTCCTCTCGATATCTCCAGCGGGAACAATCTGGCGCACTGTCTGCACGTGCTGTCCGGCCACCATTTCAATGTCCAAATGTACATCTTCCTCCGGCTCTCCGTCCAGTACGTAAAATTGAAGATTTGCCTTCTTGACAGTGGCGTCATTATCGATTCTAACATCGTGGAACGTGACAACTACAGCATTCGACGGAGAGTCAGTTGATGGCCCGTCTGCACTAAATTGCCGCGTCATGTCATCACGGCTCATCAGAATACGTGCTCGTGGACCAGCTGCTCGAGCATGACCCGAGTCATTATCGAAAATTTCGACATTACTTGCGGCAACGTCGAGAGTGTGCGCGCGCCTCTTGTGGCCGCCATGGGTTCCTGGCGGAATTGCACTTGCATTATAGCTCAGTGCAGACACGACAAAGTTGTCCCACACTTTGCCGTTAATGTCGCGGTACTCACACCGGGCATCTTTGGTGAAATTTTCGCGCGGAAATTCGCAAAGAACCGCTCCGAATTGGAGACCATTGGTAGTAGAAACCGTCAGCGCCCACCACGGATTATTTTCCAAATTATCCTTCCAGCCGCGCAGTGGAGCACCAGCAGTACCGGCAACAAATGCAAACGACTTGCCGGGTTCGACAGACATCGCTTCCACGGGATGGCTAGGCACCACTTCGTGATCCTCAAAACTCTGCATGAGGCGCGTACGACTATAACTGTGCTCATGGCCAGTGGCGATCATAGCGCCGTGCTGCCGACACACATCATACACCTCGTAGCCTGTCTCGTCGCGCTTGTTGCCCGTCTGGTAGGCCCGCTGGTTCTTGTGCCAGCCGCAGATCTTGAACGTGGCGTCAGCGTTCTGGCGCAGCGCCTCGTCAATGAATTCGGCGTGCTTGCGCCCCTGTGTGCCCACACCAACCAGCACCAGGACAATGTTCTCGAAGCGGCACACGTGGTAGACGCCGTACTCGCCGCGACAATGGTCCGACAGATCCGCGCGGTCCAGCCGTGCAGCCAAGTCTTGCTGATACTGCGTCCAGGCTTTCAGATCGTGATTACCCACCAGGCCCACATACGGAACTGCATCCAGCGTTAGAGTGGACTGCACACACTGCACGCACACACAGTATATACACATAACTATTGTCCGTACAATTGATGCCCAGATTGTCCGTGATGAGCTTGGCAAAGGCGGGCGGGCTGTCGGCATAGTCAAAGTCGCCCAAATGCACCGCCAAGTCCGCCTGCCACGACTTGATCATGCGCAGTACGGCCGCCGCATTCTCCCCCAGACCCTGGTCACCGAATAGGGCGACGCGTGTGTAGTCTCGCGCTACCGGGTGCCAGTTGGCGGAGGCGGCCGACGCATTCACCGCAAGGTCCCGCGTGACAGGCGGCGCACCCCAGCCGAACCGAGAGCCGAAGCCACTCACGTCACGCACGCACAGCAGCAGCGTGAGCAAGCAGGCGCGCAGTGCGTACATTGTTGGTCTGTGAAGGCACGAGAGGCTATGACGCGAAAGGGCGCTCCTGCTCGATCGGCCCCTTTTCCACGGCACGTGCCCTTCATATTGTGGCGTATACTCTTCTTACTGGTTGTTCTCTCTCTCTCTCTCTCTATATATATATATATAGAGAGAGAGAGAGAGAGAACAACCAGTAAGAAGAGTATACGCCACAATATGAAGGGCATATACATTATATATATATATATATATATATATATATAATGTATAAGTAAAAAGTAATGTATAAGTTTATATAAGTAATAATGTATACCCCCCCCCCCCCCCATATACACGCCCCCGGTTTTATAGTCGCTACTATTACTGCCACATTTATTCTTTCTTCTTCTCTCTTAAGCTAAAATGATGTCGGGATTTCTATCTCATCCCTACTCTAACTTAAGTAGAATTCCACAGCGGAAAATGGCATATATATATTCACTCTCATACTCCTATGCTCCTATGCTGTTTCCGATTTATTTCTCGCTAAGCGCTGTTCTAGCTCCTTCTTGGTACCACCAGTTGACAGACCACGTGCCGACAGCTCAGCCTTCAAGTCAGCGACGCGTGTCGGGGTCGGTGGTACCAGCTGGGACGATGATGATGCGGCTGCAGAGGGATACTTTTGCTGGCTCGATGCAGTCGCGCCGGCTTCTTCATTGGCTGGAACCGCGAGCTGGTTGTGGAGTTGAATAAACTCCTCGGCATTGCGATAACCATAATAGAACGAGTGGTTGTTGGTGACAGTAGCACCCTGGCTGACATAGACGTTGCTGCCATTCTCGGTACGGAACAAGCCATCCACATTCGCTGGTAAAGTGGCAGAAGCAGTTGCATCAGGCTGAGTGGTGGCTGCATCGTATCGCTGAAGTTGTTGCGGGTATATTTCAGCCAGTTGACGCTGGAATTCCATGACATCGACAGGATTGCGACAGCCAAAGAAGAACGAATGGTTGTTGCTGAACGTCGCGCCGGGAGCCACGAAATAATTGTGCCCGTTCAAAGTGCTGAAGCGCGGGTGTGAGGCGGCGTCCCTGGCCCTTTCCGGCTCACCGGCGCCTTCTTGTTGATTCGTCGACATTTCATCAGTTTGGAGATAACCCTGCGCTCCTTTCTTTTCTCACAAAATGTTCCGCGGGCGCTACACACAAGAGCAGACTAACTATTGGAAATCGATGAATTCGGTAGCGTGAATAACGAGTGCAAGTACCGTCTAACACACCGTGTTAGGTGAACTCGCTGATGAAGCGCATGAGGCTATCTGCTGGTATGCCGTGCTCGTTTGGGCGGTGCTGAAGCTGTGCCGGTTGACCCTGGACGGAACACTGTCCGCTGGGCGTGCCTCTAGTCCCTCAACCATCAAACACACCCTAGTCCGCGGCGTATGCTGCACGAAGGAGACTGTGTTACTGCCCCCATACGATGACCAATCGCCGCTTGCGGCATCGAACGTGATTCCGCGGGGGTAGCGGTTGGTTGTTTGTGAACTGATACTGGAATGGCCTGGCATTTGGACGCGAGTTTATTACTGAATGAGAAGATTGCGCCGTGGATAACGCTAAGCCAATTTTTATTTTCGGTATTGTTTGAACTCACTTTTTAGACTCTTCGCCTTTGGTTACAAGTGCTGTTTCAAGTCGTGATTCTGGTGGTGATTCTAGTGGCTCATCGGGTTAGTTCCTATTGGTCAGATTGCTCAGAGCTTATCCTCTATAGATGTTGCCGGCGACGGTTCCCGTTCCTTCTCTTCTTCAAAAAGTATGAAATGTAGTGGAAGGCGTCGATATAACGATGTAGATGATGATGGTTTGGCCTACTATAATGCAACATCTGGACATCGATTGCCACCTTCACCTCCATCATCACCAGCGGCAACTAGTAGGTGGATGTGTTATCCTTATTTTTGATTTTGATTAATCGATTTAGCTATTCGACGTTGCTCCAGGAACAAGTGCCAGGAGGGAACCCTGCACTGCAGCGGTGTCGTAGTCACGTTCACATCCAAGAATGGAAAGATTCGCAAGACATGCGACCAATGCCTTGGATATTGCACGTCCGCTATGGTTGACACCAATGCCAAGGTAACTCATCGCTCTCTCATATCGCCACCACCCACCCGCCTGATTTGCGGTATTCTCATCAATCGGGTGGTGGTGGCGGGTTATTGATAGCTTTGATTAGTTGACTGACACAGTTTTTGTAGAAAATGGAAGCTTCCAAGTCCGGAGAAAAGTGCATGGACTGTGCGGCATCGGTTGGATTGGCACAAGTTGGCGGATATTGGTACTGCCCACAACACGTGGAGGTTCGCAACGAGCGCACTAAGAAGGTACATCTCTCTCACAACATAGCCACCGCCCACCCGCCTGATTTGCGGGATTGTCATCAGTTGGGTGGTGGTGGCAGGTTATTGATATATTTGATGAACTGACTGACACTTTTTTTTTGTAGAATAACGCCAAGGTACATATCACTCTCTCACAACATCGCCACCACCCACCCGCCTGATTTGCGGTATTATCATCCATCGGGTGGTGGTGGCTGATGCTTGATATCTTTGATTATTTAACTGACACTGTTTTCGTAGAAAATGGAAGCTTCCAAGTCCGGAGAAAAGTGCATGGACTGTGCGGCATCGGTTGGATTGGCACAAGTTGGCGGATATTGGTACTGCCCACAACACGTGGAGGTTCGCAACGAGCGCACTAAGAAGGTAACTTATCACTCACTCACATCGTCGCCACCACCCACCCGCCTGAGTTGCGGTATTGTCATCGTTTTGGTGGTGGTGGCTGGTGGTTGATATATTTGATTCATTGACTGACACTGTTTGTGTAGCACAACGGCTCCGAGAAACAAACGGCTGCCCACCTACGAGCTCAAGAAAAAAAGAAGCAGAAAATAGCTGGGCTGCCAGAGGTCACCCGTCCGCATTTCGCCTCGTTCGTCGTCAAGGCCCCATTCATTCGCAACGCCGTCTCGACGCTCATTCTGCCTGCCAGCGAGATTCCGACTTCAGCTGTCAAGACCCTTCTCCTGTTTGACCGCGAGACTTGCAAGCAAGCTTCGCCTGGTACCGTCAAGCCAGAGCACATGCGCGAAATCTCTTTTCTGGATTACGACACCAAAGTCAGCACTGTTTTTCCAGCTGAGTTCAACTCTGATGTCACCACGAATGATGATGTGCGTTTGCGACAGTCGGTACTCGATATTCTGCGTTATTCCTGACAACGCTGGGGTTCGCCTCGATATTGCCAACGTGAACGGTGACATGTCACATTTGTTGAACCTGTTGACGACTTTGCGACGCAGAGAGCAAGGCACGCAAATCTCTGTTCGTCGGGCGATGTTCATTGATTATCAACGCTGAGCTTGATAATGAAGGTGTTTGCGGACAACACTCACGATTCTCTCGACGATACGAACACTGCCGTATACGCCGTCGACCACAAGCTCGGAACTTTGAGCAAACGTTTCTGGGAGAGTTCAACGTCGTCGATAGAGAGGAAACTGGAAGTTGTAGTGGTGCCGCGCAAGCCGAGTGCCAAGTCAGAGTTGGATAACGCTCATGTCTGGCACTTGATTCAGCACGTTGCAAAGGCATGTCGTCAATGATAGCGTCAATACATGTCCTGAGCGAGATGCGACGTTTATAACTTTATAATCTCTGGTTATCTCTCACTCATGCGCACCGTTATTCCATGCAGTATCGTCAGGTCTTCCTACCTCTGGACACTGCCACTGAACAGGCAGGTGAAGGTACACTTTTTATTTTAATATTATAATATTCTCCAAAGTTATCCAATACATACACATATACACATAATGCGGAAATCCATTTCAGAACTCTTGGCCAAGCCATGCAAGAAAGTCTATCCGCAACTCCAAGGGAGTCTGTGTAAAACCTTCCAAACCCAAGTCCGCTCCTCGTGTCAATACGGTCAAGATGGTCTCCAAGCGAGCATCTGACCCTGCTTACACCATCAACCCGGCGACTGGACGATACGTTCTAAAGGTCCGCAAGGCACGTGTACGCAAACCTCCAGCACATCCATGTCCTTCTGGACAGCGCTATTACGCCAAGGCCAAGGGCTGTAAAGATGTTAAACAAGGACCGAAGCAAGCGCGTTGCCCAAAGGGTACGAAGCGCAGCAAAGCCACGGGTGCATGCTACACTCCGGTTCGACGAGTCGCGCGTGTTTCGGGCCTATCTGTCAATAATAATAGAAAAGTTGAATTAAACCAACGTTGGAAAAAGAAATAGAAATAGATTGTTACAGCTCAGTTTCGCTCATTACGATATATTCGGTTTCTGTAGTGGACACTCCACGGCGGCTTCAAACTGTATGTCACAATATATATTGTGATATATCACTGACACGTAGCAGACGCGCCAATCAGTGGCTGAGGCTGCAATTGGTGTTACAACTCTGGAAATCAATTATGGTAGGCAGCGTTCGCAAATAATCATAGAAGCAAACTTTCACTTCACTTCTTCCATGGAAACGCAGAGCGCGGCAGAAACTTGCAAGCAGTTCATCAAATGGATGACCAACAAATTGAACAAACCGCCGGAGCAAATCAAGGCCGACATTGACGCGATATCGGTGACAGTGCTACTGTAACAAAGGGCACTTGGCTCCTTTGAGTGATGAGACGACGCAACAACCAGGAGGAGCGCGACCAGACAGAACCAACCTAACGTCTAAGTGTGGATAAACGTATTTATTAACAATACCTTGGCGATGTCAGCAGGGCGTGAGCAGACACGCCAGGCAGACCTTTGAGTGATGAGACGACGCGACAACCAGGAGGAGCGCGACCAGACAGAACCAACCTAACGTCTAAGTGTGGATAAACGTAGATAGACTGCCGGTCAAGTCGCCAGATCACCGCCCTTTATAGTCTGGAAGGACTGACCGATCGACCGTCCGTCCGATCAGGGTTTCCCGCGCTAGCAACCGGCTCCCGAATTGCCGGTTCCGATCGATGACGCAGAATGACGTCATGACTGACCGATCGACCGTCCGTCCGATCAGGGTTTCCCGCGCTAGCAACCGGCTCCCGAATTGCCGGTTCCGATCGATGACGCAGAATGACGTCATTTGGCGTTACACAGCATCAGTACCATTTCGAAATGATTATCATTACATTCTGCCGATGTCGAGCTGGAATGATGAATGCACTGGCTCAGAACAGTTAATCTTCGCAGAACGGTTATTGTGCGGCAGAGCAGGTACTGGGAAATCCACAAAAATAAAGGAGATTATCAAGGGACTCGACAATTATGCACTGCTGGCAACCACAAACAAGGCCGCGAAATTGATAGGTGGTCAAACAGTACACACATTCTTTGGTATTGACATCAATGGGAGCTACAGCAGAGACGTGGCATTGAAGACTGCACGAAAATACGAGCACATCATTATTGATGAGTACAGTATGCTCAGTGCCGCGGTCTATGAGGTGCTGTACGAAATCAAGCTGAATACCAACGTCAAGTTCATTCTCGTTGGCGACCACGAACAGTTGGGTGCAGTTGAGGAGAAATCGTACGACTACTTCAACTCGGAGATTCTAAAAGAACTTGTCAACTGCAACTTCCAACAGTTGACTGTCAATAGGCGTTCGGATGATGAAATGTTTTGCCTGTATACGCGTATTGACAAGCTTACACCGTGTGACTTTGGTGATACTGCGAATACAAGAATACACATATGCTACACAAACAATAAGCGTAAGGAAATAAACGCCATTATGATGAAACAGGACAAACTGAAGAAGAAACGAATGCTTGCTGTTCCAGCAAATCCAAGTGACCCGAACTTGCAAGATGTCCAGCTGACTACCGGCACGCCTCTAATGGTAATGAAGAACTGCAAATCCAAGCTACTGGTAAATGGTAGTACGTACAAGGTAATGCCAATAACCGGGAAAACCGGGTTACGTGTCAAGTGCGATGAAACGGGTGAAGTTCAAGAAATTGATTTGGAAATGTTCAAGGAGTATTTTTATGTGAACTACTGCTCAACAGTGTTCAAGTGTCAGGGAATGACATTTACAGACCGATACACAATTCACGAGTGGAATAGGATGTCAACTAGGATGAAGTACACGGCCATTAGTCGAGCAACTTGCAAAGACCTCATTAATGTTGTTACTACGGATAGTTCGGCAATGAGTAATCTTCCAGACACTGATTTCAAGAAGCTCAAGGCCAAAGAGAAACGCGAGCGGAGAGTAACTGATGAGTTATTCAAGAAAAGAGTGGAAGCACTGGCTGTCATCAACAATATCGTTCGCAAAGGAAATGTGAGTGATGAGTACTGCAAGCAACATACGTTCAAGACACGACGGGAACTGCTGGAATATTTAAAGATTGATGGCTCTGTACCAAAAGGATACGAAATAGACCACATAAGACCCAGGAGTGAGCACGTCACAGACGAAGACTTTACGAACATTAACGCGTACTGGAATCTCAGGCTGCTGACGCGTAAAGATAATAATGAGCGGAATTGGATAAAAGATTAGATAAGCTGTAAATAAAATATTTTCTCCTCATACAGTATGATGAGTAAACACGAACCAGTCAAAATCGAATATCAATTAAGCAGGCAAGACTTGTCGTGTTGCATCTGCTATGAAGACATTTCATTTCCGCTTATTCAGTGTTGCAGCGGAAATCATTTTGTATGTGATACGTGTAATAAGTCCGTGAAAAATGCACAATGCCCCGTGTGTATTGTAAACACGACGTTTAACAATTTGCTGCTGCAACGTCTCTTGTATCCGCAGATGGAACCATGTAACAATGCAGGCTGTCGAGATAGGTCGTTCAAGTGGGGTGTTGAGGCACACGAGAAGGTCTGCGAGTACGCGCCTTCAGTGTGCTTCTTGTGCAAAACGACAATTACAAGTCGTGCATTGGAACAACACTTGAGGAATGAATGCGACGCCAGCTGGACAGAAGAAACGGACGCAGTCAACGGTAGATCTACAAGTACATCCCCAAGCCGCGACACCGGATGGTGTTGTCAAAGAATCACAAAAACACCGTCATATTCATAGATGGCATAATCATAATGTTTAAGGCCGTGTTGGATGGATATCGAGTAGGCTTGATTAAAAGTGACAACAATGAACAACTTGTGAGTATACTGCAAGTTACGGCTTCCAACACTAAAGACTATGTCGTGAGGACTGACGTGGTAAGCCATTGCTACAAATCATTGAAAGACTTGAATGAAGTGGTAGACTTGCCCATAATTCCAATGCATGTTAGCGAAGTCGCGATAAGTATATTCGGCGGGAATGTTCAACACGAAGGAGATTATGGTGATGTCGAAGTTGACAGACACGCTGAAGATATTGACGGCGATGACGATGCTGGAGATGACGTGATGAGTGACAGTAGCTCTGACTGAATACGCGGTTGAGATTGAACGAGACTGTGTAGTTTTGTAGGATTGTTTAAAATGATGGCTATATCATTTTCAACGGAAACGCCAGGGTCTTCACCAGTAACACTATCAAAGTGAAATACAAGCCCATTGGACAGCGAATAAATGCCTCGTTCAGTGCGCGCATTTAGCTTACCACCAAATAGACTCACAATTTGAGCATAGGTGGCGATATTCGATAGTAGTGCAGAGTTCAACAGTTCCAACGTGGCAATCTTCTGCTTGAGTATGAGAACGGCATTGGCTCGGACGGGATTAGACACCTTCAAGTGCTTGTCGGGAATATCGAGTAGTTCAATCGGTTTAGTATTGCCTGACACGTATGGAGCGCCTACAGTCAAGTGCTTATTTCCAACCTGCTTGGATTGAACGCGGTAGAGATGCGCGTTACGAGGGTCCTTGTAGACCGTGTCCAGCGGGAGTTTCTTGAGATACGTGGACCTGACTGTGGTGCACGGGATGACTGTGCGCATTTTGTATAGTATTAGTGGAGAAAATAAATTTAAATTAATTTTTATTCCGAATTTGCCCTGTTTCGGCAGAGTCCGCTGGGATTGGAATTGGAATTGCCAGTGTGGTGGTATTCTCACGTGACTGTGTCTCTCAGTTTCGACGGGACTAGTCCAAATTAGTGGTTACCAGTATATCGTGGACTCAATCTGCCCGCTGTAAATAGTGCGTGGAATTTGACGTGGTATCCTGGCGTGTCACTAGTAGAGATGAGATAGAAATCCCGACGGGGTTTTAGCTTAGGAGAGGGATTAGGAGAGTAAATGTGGCAGCAATAGTAGCGACTATAAAACCAGGGGGGTGTATATGGGGGGGGGGGGGGGGTATACATTATTACTTATATAAATATTATGCAGTATATGAATTCTATTCCTGTCAAGCGTCAAATGACTTGGCCGAGAGCTGAACGCCGAAATTGCGGTTCATCTGAGACGCAACCTGTCGGTCCAGAATGTCCTCCAGTCCATCGGTGCGACGCTCAAACAGCCATAACGATGCGCGCTGTTTCAACCGCGTCCAGTAGAACCCGGCCGAGAGTAGCCAGAGACTGAGTCGGAACCGTGCCATGTTCCACCGAGCAACCAGTCGATCCGCAGTCCGCACTAGCAGTCCACCCTCGCCCCAACGACGCTGTGACGAGGTGGCCGGTGTCCACTGACGCCAGTCGGAGCCGAGTCCGCGCACGGCCCACTCGGCCATAATGTTTATGCGATTGACCGGGGAGCCAAAACTCTTGTTATTGCTGCGAATGAGGTTCAGATTGCGGCCGATGAATATGAGTTCCCGTGGCACCATCTCCGTGTTGGTGAGAAACTGGCGCACGCGGTCCTTGGTGACCAGCTGCATGCGGTATATGTCGGCGCGAGTGAGGTTTTGTGCCGATAGGTGCGTGGCCGTCTTTGTGTTGTAAGGGCGTTGCAGGGTGGCCGAGGCAAATATGTCCAGATCATGGATGCCCCAGCCGTTTATAATACGCGACATTTGCGCAGTGTCCATCAGGAATAGAGATTTCCAGAACAGGCAGTAGTCGTGTCGAAATGACTCGGACTCTTCCACATACAGTCCGTGGTCCAGCAGACAAATTTCTGCCGTGCCTCCCCTGGCACCTCCCTTCCACCGCACCAAAATATTGCCCGGATGCGGGTCGGCTGCACGTTCATATGTATTAGACAAAAAATGAAGAATACTTTTAAATTAAACTCGCCGTGAACAAAGCCACTGATAAAGATTTGATGGGAAAAGATGTCGACAATGCGCTTCATGACATCGGTTATGCTGAAGCCAGCGGCGGCCAGTTTGTCTGACTCGTGCAGTGCCACACCGTCTATCCACTCGCTGGTCATCACGCGAGACGTGGTGTACTCCCAGTGCACGGCGGGTACGTGCACTGTCAGCGCAGGCTCGGACGTGAAATCTGCGCGCGCACGCTCAGCATTCCGCGCCTCGTTAAGGAAATCAATCTCTTGACGCATGTGACGCTCGGTGTACTCGGCAGACCAACTGAGCGGCAGTTCAAACATGTACTCGAATATGGACAGCAGTGTGCGATACACCAACATGTCCCAGTACAGCTGCTGTTTAATGTAGTCTTTCTGGACTCTGTACAAAATGAGTTCAAGTAGGATGCCATGCACTACCCACTTGACTGCCACATCGGTGCCGTCGTGGAGGGTGGCGCGGTGCACTTGCGCTATGGAGGCCGAGGCAACGGGCACCGGGTCAAACTGCCGGAACAGATCCTCAGGCCGCCTTCCATCAAACTCTTCACACACAACCTTGGCCACCTGGTCGTATGAGATGGCCGGGGCGTCCATGAACAGCGAGCTCAGCGTCTCGGCGAACTGAGGTGGCAGCACATGGTTCATTGATGCCACTCCTATCAATGTCAAGTACAGTACATGGATACATCTTGTCATACGTACCCTGGCCAAACTTGACATATAGGCCACCATTGAGCTGACAGGTGCGGAGGATGCGGTCGGCCGTGCGCTGGTGGATGGCGTTGATGTCGGCGTCGGGGCCGAAGCGCACCTTGTAGTCCCAGGCAATGCACAGGCCATTATATGCCGTGCGCAAGTTGCGCTGGAAGGTGCGTGCATTCAGATGCGTGTCGACAGTGTACAGCACCAGCCCAGTGGCGCCCAGTATGCTGGCGGAGCGCAGAAACGGCCGCGCCATATTGCGCCGCGTTGGATACTCGCGCACAAGTAAGCAAGCGATGACGTCGTGCCATTCAATCTTATGTCGCTGTCGTGGAGTGACCGTGTTAACTTAAATAAGAGTTAACAGTGTGTGTGTGTGTGTGTGTGTGTGTGTGTGTAAAAGTCTGCAGTTGTATGGTATGTATGCATATATGTGCATAGATGGATATGTGCTACTGTATTTACCATTTGTATTCTTAGAGGGGCACAGTCCATCTGGACGCGTTATAGAGCCTCTGACCCAACTCGACCAGTGTCAAGATCGGTGCCCTATATAAAATCTTTTACTTCCTACTTTGAGCAAAACCTCTGACATATGGTCTAATTTTCTACATCGATTGCTGCATGTATGCTCTCTGTATATTTGAGGGTGTGGTGGGATGAGAGGTGCGATTTAGCCAACTAATACTACTGCAGATAAGATGTGTACAGATGCATATAACCGATCATTATCGGTCATGAAGGTGGCCATGCACCGCGCATTTATTCTGATTATTACCGTCCGTCGAATGAATGGAGCATGCTTATATATTATATAATATCCACATGCATCTTATTTGATGTCCTTACACAATATAGATATCGCTGTACACATACATTGCCACGCATACGCGAGCGATCGCCCGCTGTCATCACGTCACTTGACAGTGCTCTACATTGTCCATTGTCCATATACACATACATAGTGTCCATATATATATATATATATAACAGCCACATGTCCATCGCAGTGCGGCCATCGCGCATCGGCCTGCTCCCGTGTGCCATCATACTGCTGCTGTGGCTGCTACTGCCCCCACCACAGATTGCCCAGACACCCGAGGTGGACCCGCGAACCAGGCTGGCGGCTCTGCGTGCCAAACAGGCATCGGCAGCCCGGCAGCACCGCCGAGACTTGCTGCACCTGGATGACGATGCTGTTGCGGCATCTGTGGCCGGCACCGCCTCTGCTATACGCACTGTCCACAGCCGCATTACCGGCGCGCGACCATCGACGGCAGTTGGCGGTGAGTATATTTGGGGTGTGACCCACTGCGCCCATCACTGTCACTGACTACGCATGCACAGACACCGCACCAGAGGCTGCATGCACAGCGGCACCAGACAGTTCGGCACGTCACCGTGGACCGCGTGTCCTGCTGATAAGCGCCATCCCACCGACGGCATGCCGCTCCAAATCCGGCGACTACATCAACATGCTCGCGGCCAAGAACAAGCAGGACTATGCACGCCGACACGGCTGGGACTTTTACCTGGCCACGCACTTGACACGTGCGGATATCGGCGGCGCGTGGAACAAGGTGGCGCTGGTGGCTGATCTGCTTCGTGCCCGCTCGTCGTCGTCTTCTGGAAACAGTGATGGTGATGATAAGCAGACCAACGGCTGGGACTGGCTGGTGTGGATGGACTATGACGCGCTGGTGGTTGACATGGCGTTCGAGGTGCCGTGGTCCCGCTACGATGCCGGCAAAGATTTTGTGCTCTGGGGACAGGACCGGCAGCTCTTTGACGAGGGTGATGCGCACATGGGCAAGTTATTATATCTGTATCATTCAAGCCTAACAGCGCCTTACATAGGACTAAATACTGGCGTATTCTTTGTGCGCGCTGGAGAGTGGTCCAGCAAACTGTTCACACTAGTCACTGACTATGGACTGGATAATGGGAAGCGGCGCGAGGCAGAGATGCGCGCTGCACTGGGCAAGTACGACTGGGCCCTCTTTGACCAGAACGGGTTCACACATGTGCTCCGGCAACTGGAGGACGGTCGCGCCAAAACATATCTGGAGCAGGACTTCACCATCAACGGGTACTGGCGCGACTTTCCGCCGGCGACACTGCCCAAGCTGAACCCGTTTGTGAAGCACTATATGGGCTGCCAGTTTTGCAGCGGGATCAACGCCGCTGACCAGAAGATATGCGAGTCGGACTTTTACACCACCTGGTCACTCATCAACCAGCGCCACGTGCTGGGCGGCATGAACATTTCATCATCGGCGAGCGGCGCGTGAAGTGTTGCTCTGTTTAATCTTGTCCCAATATACTTTCAAAGTCTGCATTCAACTATTTGCAGACATGATGCGGTTGAATGAACACGTGGCGATTGTACGCGGCAATATAGCACACAATACATACAGATATATATATATACTCAACGCGACTTTGGCAGTGCGGAGATGGCGGACGGCTGTGGCTAGTACCCTATCGCCGGGAACACGTGCCTACGTACCACGACTGGATGCAATCGCCATTTCTGCAAGGCATGTACAATGCGGCAACTTTCTCCTCACTCCAGCAACTAATCATCATGCCAGAGATGACGGCCAGCGAGCCACTCACGCTTCAGCAAGAGTATGATATGCAAGCGTCGTGGCTTGTGGATGCAGAAAGTATGCTTGACCGTGGTGTGATGTGTAGCATCTCGGCTTATCACAGCGCAGAATGCACATTTATCCTGTGCTCACCGCAGTTCACATCGCCGCATCCAAATGGAAACTTTGGCACGTTTGGAGGTGGGAAATGCAATGTCAAGTATCTTTTTCGTTGTTGAGAGTCACACCGCGGCGCAGGAATGATGGGCGATGTGAATCTGTATCTGATGAGCCAGGATGGTACTCATGAAGAGAAAAGTGCCGAGATCGAGGTCATGATCGCCGAGCCGCAATGCCGTCGCGCCGGCTTTGGCCTGCTCGCCGTGCAGCTGATGATGGCGTATGGATGCAGTGAATTGAACGTGCGACAGTTTGTGG
Source organism: Aphelidium insulamus (assembly GCA_036784855.1). Classification (NCBI taxonomy): domain Eukaryota; kingdom Fungi; phylum Aphelidiomycota; class Aphelidea; family Aphelidiaceae; genus Aphelidium; species Aphelidium insulamus. Next base: position 212,901 of record JAZDSV010000012.1, on the reverse strand, counting down.
CAAAGATCAGTGGCAAGAACGAGGCCAGTCTCCGCCTGTTCAGAGACAAGCTCGGCTTCCAGTTTGTCAGGCACAGCGCGGTGTTTAACGAGGACACGCTGCTATGGTCCGTCACAGAGCACAACTACCCCAACGATGCCATTGGTCAGATGACGCTTGATCTGCGCACATTAGAATGAATTGACATATCGATTTTCTGCAACGAGATTAGATTGCTGTGACCGTTGGGTGTTCTTTGCATGGAAGGCATCATGATTCCCCTGGCATTAATAAATAACTGGCAGCGATTACTTCATTTTAATCAATGGCGGACCTGCAGCCATACGTGAACCGTACGTACCGCAACCGCCATATTGGGCGCACATTTAGCATATATGCACGCGCATAGACACCAACACTAACTATAACGCATGCAGAGCGTGTACTCGCCATAACCAATGACGGCAAAGTTATTCTGGTGCGTTGCGTGATGACCGCCTTGCACATCGTGCCCCGCCCTTCTTACTCCTATGCTCCAGGGCACGCTAAAGGGGTTCGACCAGGCAACCAATGTGATAATGGAGCAGTGCCAGGAGCGGCTATTCAGCACAGATGGTGGCGTTGAAGTCATCCCGCTCGGGCTGTATCTCATTCGCGGCGATAGCATGTGAGTGAAGTCTCTAGATACACTTATTTACATGTAGTTTAGTTTATCGTTATTACATATTAATATATTTGGTCGCAGATCTGTTATTGGGGCGCTGGATGAGGAAAAGGACGATGAGGTGGACTGGGAGCAGGTGCGGGCAGCTCCACTGCAGCCAGTCTACCACGCAGTGCACTCGTAGCCACATTTATATATACAGTTTACATTAACGGGATTATTATTGTTTGCACTCGAGAGAGAGAGTGACATCGCTGCACTCTGTGCAAACTGCTGGCTGTTAATGGCAAAGTATGTTGATCTGCATTATCTCAGCTGGCGTGTCATTTGTACACCATGTACTGCATATAGTGCCCTGAAGCTGCATCTTATACTCTGCCAAGTATAAAATGTGTTCAACCTGTAAATATACATATATATATATATATATTTGCAGTTTGGCCGTGAATACATATATATATATATATATATATATATATGTATTCCAATAACCAATATGCGGTCCACAAGGGATTTTCCGTCCGACTTTCGGCAGTTGCGGTTAAAGATGGTGTTGTTCGCCGTCGTCGCATTGTATGCAGCCAGAGCGGGAAGCAAACCACACAAAACTCGATTAAGTGTGACTGTCCTTTCAGGGTATGTAGTGTTCATGTTCACACGTGTCATTTATGCTCATACAGGTGTGGATTCATATCAATGAGGGTCGCCCCGGATATCACGTACATCTTGCCAACCTGGAGCACAATCATGCTATGGTGAAGAAAAAGTATGCGCACTTGCTACCTGGCAATCGATTTATCCCACGGGCTATACGTGAACAAATTGAAGTTCTGTCACGCACCAGTGCAAACGTGCAGCTAATAATGGAAATTATTGGACAAGAGTTCTCTAACGTACAGCGCACGTGGACTAAGAAAGATGTGGCGAATTTTCGAGCTTCGTTGCAGTTAAAGCCACAAATGCCTCAGGCGGAAGAGATTCTTATCGCGTTTCAAGCTCAGTTCGAAGCCGACAACCAGTTTTTCTACATGATTAAACAGACCGACAACGTCATGCAAGCCGTATTTTGGGCAAATGGAGACCAGCGGCAGCTGGTGCAGAAATATGGCGATACAGTGCTCTTCGACCCTACGTACAAGACGAACTCTCTTGTATGCCACTTGCCCCATTTGTGGGAGTTGATGGCGATGGGCACACAGTAACGTTTGCTGTGTGTCTACTGGCAGATGAAACGATCGAAACAATATCGTGGGCATTCAGACAATTCCAGAAGTTGCTTGTTGTACCGCCGGAGACATTCTTCACCGACGATGATCCTGCCATTTCTGCTTCAGTTGCCGCCGTTTTCCCTAATACTGTTCATCGACTGTGCGCGTGGCACTTCCAGAAAAACGTCATTAAGAAGCTTGGGCGAGCCATGGGCGCTCATCGCACCGAATTTCTCCAGTTGTTTAACGCGTGTGTGGCATACAAGTCAGTTGAAGAGTTTGAGACCAACGCGTTTCCAAAGTTGCAACAACTGGTGTGCTGCTGTGAGCAGTTGCACAATACAGAACCGCCAAGTCCAACTTTACCTCAGCAAACGACATGTGACTCGTGCACGTATATGTCACGTCTCTACGGATGCCGTCAGAAGTGGGTATATGCCTACTCCAAACATCACTTTGATGCAGGAATGTCTACCACGCAACGCTCTGAAGGATGGAATGCTTGGATTAAACGACTTGTTGGCCCAGAGAAGCGACTTGTTGACGTTATGTCAACCATTATGAGCTGCCGACTGGAGAATGAGGATGAGCGACGCGGACTGGAAGATAATCGGCTGATACGGTATGTTTCACGTGTTTTCTGCCTGAACTGAATTGGAGTAGTGCAGGAAATGCGGTAGAAACTACAATAGAATTCGAGGCGGACGTAGCAAAGAAAGTTACGCGTTGGGCATTTAAGGAGTTCAAGAAGGAGCTCAGCAAAAGTGCCACATTCACCTTGGCTGAAACAGGGAAGATTGCAAGCATTAATGGTAACCACACAGTTGAGTATGACGGCCACGAGAGCAACACGTGTTCATGTGGACGAATGCTATCTAATGGCATTCCATGTCGACACTACTTGGCCTGGGCCAAGGCAAAAAATATGTCCGAGCTGCCAAAAGAGACTTTTCGAACGCGTTACCATGTCGAGGTTGAAATTGCCAACAATGCAACGGTTGTGGAACCTATGGTGGAGCCAGCACCACCACCATCCTCTGAAGCTGCGGCTGATGAGGAGGCAACCGAGGCAATACAGCTGCCAACATCTTCAAAAGGACAATATCAGCACCTACGCGAGATGGCTGTTCGAGTTCATCGTGCAGTTAGTGGTGGGCCCCTGTTTCGTACATTACTGGCCGTTTACGACGCGTTTTTGCATCCTCGTGGCGTGGCAGTGTTGATGTGCAGCTGAATGAGGTGGAGGAGTCTGAACAGCTGCAAGATCCGAAACGTGTTCGTGGTCGCGGTCGCCCTCCAAAGAAGCGCGCCCGTGATGTGCTTGAGAAGGAAAATCGACGTCCATGGCGGGCGTGAGTGAGGTGCATGTGAGGGCGGCAAAAGATTGAATTTAATAAATGTTTATATGAGCGGACTTAGCACTTTTGACAGTTGATTGGCAGCCTAGCAACGCCGCGAGTCCTCCGCTCTCCGCCGAGGGCTCGAGTCCTCCCTAGATTAGTCCTATTATTTAACTGTATGTATTCACGGTCAAACTGCAATGTGCATTGCAAACTTGTGCCTTCTTGATCATTTGCACAATTATTATTGATGAGCGCGCCCGTTAGTCCGGCCGTTGGCACCAATGCCGACAGCTCTGGCGCTGGCGGTGCCGCCTGGCTGGCACTCTACTTTCTCTGCAACCTCACCCTCACCATATACAACAAGGTGATGATGCAGTATGTCGGCTTCCAGTTCCCGTGGATGCTGACGGCCGTCCACACCATCTGCAGGTACACAGGGTGCTGTCTACAGATATGCATCTATGCTAACATTGTCCATAATAGCGCCATCGGGTGCTACGTGTCCGTGTACGTGTTCCACTCATTCAGACCGGCCACTCTTGGGCGCGAGGAGCGCAACGTCATGCTGGCATTCTCTCTGCTCTATACCGTCAACATTGTACGTATACACACACATATGTATATATATATATATTAGTGTGTATATCACCCATGCCATCATGTCCAACCAACCAACACTAACCAACCAATTAAGGCCGTGTCCAACGTCTCGCTGAACATGGTGACGGTACCGTTCCATCAGGTGGTGCGCGCCACCACGCCCGTCTTCACCATCATCATGTCGGTGATGTTTCTTCAAAAGTCCTACCCGCCCATGATATATCTGTCGCTGGTGCCGGTGGTATTCGGCGTCGGTCTGGCCACAATTGGCGACTACAGCGCCACCGCCTGGGGGTTCATCCTGACGCTGTTGGGGACATTTCTCGCCGCCGTCAAGACCATCGTTACGAACCAGGTGCAGGTCGGCCGGCTCAAGCTGCATCCCATGGATCTGTTGTTGCGCATGTCGCCGCTGGCGTTCCTGCAGTGCTGCGTGGCTGCCATTGTCGTCGGGGAGATGGGCGATGTGTGGGCGTGGACTGTGAATGAGATGACGGCGCAAAAGTTTTTCCTGCTGGCCGTGAATGGCGCCATCGCCTTCTTCCTCAACGTGGTCAGCTTCACCGCCAACAAGAAGACTTCGGCGCTCACCATGACCGTCGCTGCCAATGTGAGTTTAGTGTATACGAATAATGTAATTGTATTCACCCATTTTGACACCTTATGGCAGGTCAAACAGGTGCTATCCATCGTGTTGGCGGTCGTGATTTTTGATTTGGTCATTACGGCTACTAATGCGGTGCGTATCGTTTGTCTTCATATGTATGTACGTGCACCTTATCGTTGTCTAATATCTTACAGTGGGGAATTATATTGACTCTGGCTGGTGGGGCTTGGTACACGTACGTAATCATATTCTCTACCACAATACTAATGATTTTGGTAGATGGCTCGAGTACAAGCAAAAGCAGGCCAACTCTGCTGCCAATGCATCAGTCGTGTCGCCAGTGAAGGACCGGGAGCTGCTGTCACCGTTGGTAGCTACGGGCAAGTAGTGTCCGGCTGCTCTGCTCCTTGGCTCTTCGCGATGTCCAAAAGAACGTTATTATCATTTATAATGACGCTGCAAACCGGACTTGGTTTACAATATGTATTCAATAAGCAACACGGAAAAAAGCTCTTAACGTAGCACACCCGCCTCCAAGGACTTGGCCGCCAAGTCTAGCACAGCAAGCTTCCACTTTTCTGTGATGGGCGATAGTTGGGTGTAGCGCTCGATAGCCTGTGCCCACGCGCCCAAGTCGCTGTCAGATGCACTCTGATGCAGCGAGGAGAGGAATGCCCGCTCACGGCTGTCGGCAAACGGCGGCGATATGTCACAGCAGTGCTCAATATGTCCCTGCAAACGTACCCAGTCCTACATATGTAGCGTGTTAAACTATAATTAAACACCTTCATAACCTGACCTGCAACCCGATAATGGCCAGCCCTTGCTGTAAAAAGTACTCAGGCAGGCGAAACACCAACGAGCGGTCGTCGGCGGAAAACTTTACCAGTCTGTCCCAGGACTCGAAAGCCTTTTCAAACTGGCCCAACTCTGCGTGCAGCTCTGCCACCTTGACCAGTCCGAATATGTGGCGGCTGTCAATGTAAATTAGAGATACGAGAATCGATATAGAGTCATAAAACAGTGGCACGCACTTGTCATGCTCATGCTCGTATAGCTGGCAGGCCTTGGTTAGGCTCTCGAGCGCTTTTCGTCGTGGCAGCTCCGCGTCCCCGGTAGATGCTTCGCCGGGCGCAATGGACGTCAAGTAATACTGGCCCAGCTGTTCGTGCACACGGGCGGCGCGCATTCCATTCCGGTCAAACTGTTCATACAGGTCGGCGGCTTGTCCGAGCACGCGCACGCCGCGCTCTGTCAGAATGTTACAGATCGCAGATGTATGTGTGTATAGTCTATCCATGCACGCACGCTGTTGGTCGGCAGAACCGGCCATGCGGTACATCTTCCACGCCTCTTCATAACAGGTGGCGGCCTCCAGCTTGTTCATGGCGGTGCCGGCCGCGTCCGCCGCATCCACCGACGCATAAATAGCTGCCGCCTGCTCGAAGCCACGCGCCGACTCTTTGTCTGCACCAATGAGTCACCACTACTACTGGACAGATATGGAGAGGTGTGCGCGACAGACGGACATTCTTTACGCGCCTTCGCCTTGATGGCCTCCTCACGCTCCAATTCCGCACGTGATGTGTCCACAGCAATAGACTCTAGGCGCTGGCTGGATGTTGTCTCGAACGAGGGCGCAGTAAGCGGCACCCACATGCCGAAACAGCCAATGTATGTCTCGCCAGAGCTGCGCACGATTCCCCGTCTACATGGTACATGCATGTGGTAGTATGCGGTGTACACTCACGCCACACAGACACACAGACACGCATGGACATACGCAAAGAAAAAGTGATCTTCATAGTCATAGTCGTCGGCGATGGCGGCCGCCGTGGCAATCTTGCGAATGAACTTGGGCACCAGTTTCGTCACGGGAGAGCCGTGCTCTTGCTGGTGCAGGCGCCTACGCTCCTCCAGATACTTTTTCAACGAGTGCTTGTCTGGCAGCGAGCGGTGCGCCACAATGCACGCGACCACGAACAAGAGCAGGTTGACCAACATGATGATTATGGGATTGTCTGTGAGATTATGTGGATTGCTGGAATTGTGCGTGGTAAATATCAGTGGTGACTCAATAATCGCGCTTCCTTTCGAGCAGCTGCTGGCTCAACGTGTTAATTAAGGTCAACATTATCGAATTGCAGGGCCTACAGCACAGTTTTGCACACATTGTACTGATAAAGAGGTCATGGATAAGTAAGCAGTATCTGTCTTATCAGAAGATGTTTTCAGAACCATTAGCGACACTATCACTATATAATATATAGTTGAAGTTCTGGAACACCTCTACACATGAGTAGGGTAAACAAGGAGTCTATTAGCTACAAAGCAGGCTTTTACAATCCGAGTAATTGTATTTGCCCATCTTCCTCATTATTGCTCTATAAGATAGTGCTTGGACTCGCGCACTGAACGGAAAAGTGTTTCTGCAAAAGATAATATCACTTAGCAGCCGCCTCTTTATGGCCCCCATTCCATACGCGCACCAGCCACATTTGAAAAAAATTCAAGTTGAATAACGCGCCCACACGACGCACGGATGATTTTAGTTATCATTGACATTGATTTTATTTATGGTCGCAGACGCGGTGAGATGTTATCGGGTTCTAGTATGCGATTTGAAGTTATGCAGAGGATGGGTTTTGGTAGTAGTTTAAGCAACAAACTCAGACCAAATATTACCCATTTTAATGACGCAACAATGTCAGCGCTTTAAGGTATGTCACCTCTGACCAGACCTCTTATTCAAGTTTTATTATCGCCTTCTTTGGTGCAGAAGTACATCAATGGGCGCGCTTTGTCCTGGCCTGCGTAATTGCATCCGTGCCAGTCTGCCAAGTTTATACCTTGCGCAATTAATGCATCAATGTCAGCCGAAGCCGTACGGCACTATCCTGGAGCCGACTCCTCGTGTAGTAAACTTTGACATGCCGCCGATATCAATCGATGCAATACATAAATTCAGCAAAACCAATGTATAACGCCAGCGGATGCATGCAACTTGTGATGATTATCGATGATAACTCAATAATGACGGTATCGAGCGATTGTCATGGTTTGGTGACGTTAGCGCAGATCTACAGCAAATGGCGCCAGTGTATTATCCCAACAATATGTAACTAGCATATTCAACAGAATATTATTGTACAGCTCGCTGTATAAGGTGCTGCAACTTCTATCCGCGGCGCATATATGTAGCGCACTATATTGCGATGCCGTGTAATGTAGCTGCGCTGTGGTTGCATGCATTATTGATGATAGCTGTATGGTGTCACAAACGTTCGAACGGCCGTTTTAAACACTCAACGCTCATTGGTAGTTTAAACGCTGGCTTCTCATTGGTAGTTTAAAGTTTTAAACTCTGGCTTCTGATTGGTAGTTTAAACCGGTGCCGATATGATTTGACGGCCGACGGCCCTCTTTATGCAATCAACCAGTCCCACCAATACATAATCAACGAGCACAAAATGTCGGCGGCGCCCTCAATGAGCATTCAAGTGACCAAGCTGACGGACGACGAGATCCGGTTCACGCTCAGTAATGCCGACCTGAGGTTTGTGTGTGTGCGTGTGTGTGTGTGTGTGTGTGTGTGTGTGTGTGTGTGTGCATACTACCTACTACATCGTTGTACATGAGTTCACGTATTGCACCGCGCCCGCTAGCATCGCCAATGCGCTGCGCCGGGTAATCATTGGCGAGGTGCCCACCATGGCCGTGGACTTGGTGGAGATCGAGACCAACACCTCCTGTCTGACGGATGAGTTCATTGCACACCGCTTGGGTCTGATACCGCTGCTGTCGTCGCATGTGGGCGACTTCAAGTACACGCGCGACTGCTCGTGCTATGAGCAGTGTGAAAAGTGTTCGGTGGAGCTGCATCTGCACGTCAGGTGCACCGAGAACCAGGTGCGTCTGGTCACGTCGCGCGACTTGATCAGTCAAGATAGTCACGTGAAGCCCGTGGTCAAAGGTGATTATATAGTGTGGTGTATATTTTATCTATATATATATATGTACTTATGCTCTCGATAGACGCATCCGATCCCGGTATCCTTATACTAAAGATGCGCGAGAACCAAGAGATCAAGCTAAAGTGCATTGCCAAGAAAGGAATAGCCAAGGAGCATGCCAAGTGGAGTCCGTCGTGCGGTGTCGCCTTCGAGTATGATCCAGATAACAAGTTGCGCCACGTGGACTACTGGGTGGAGGAGGACGTGGACAAGGAGTGGCCAAAGAGCCAGTACTCAGACCCCAACTTTGACCGTGCCGCAGACAAATTTGACCCCAAGGCCCGGGCAGATACGTTCTACTTCACCGTCGAGTCGAACGGCGCGCTTCGCCCCGAAGTTATTGTCCATCAGGCGATAACGGTCATACAGAACAAGCTGTGCACGCTACAACTAGCCCTAGACGAGGAACTATCCTCCACCGCGGTGTCTGCCATGCCCATGTCCATGCCTGCAGGTGGCTACCAGATGAATGGCAGAATTTAAATACAAATGATTTGAATGGTACATCTAGGAATTATAAGTATAAATACTCACTGTAGTAAGCACAAGTACAATGGTATCATACGTGGCGCAGGACTGCCGACAAACACTTGCTACCCAGTTAAGTGTTTTGTGGTAACTGCGCCTCCACACAATGAACGAGGTGGGCAGAAACACTAACTGGCTGTAATGTCCAGTTAAACTGTGCAGGGTGCGAGCGTTTGGGTAGAGAACCCGGACCCGAAGCAAAAGTTCTTGCGCGCCGGAGGCAGGTGAACGCAGCTGCTATTAGCGCGCGCCTACAACAGCTAACAAGACGCGCGCAGTGATCGCCCGGATCGACGCCAAGTCTGTGACAGTCACGACACAGAATGGGCAGCTGATCACGGTGCCTGCGGGCGGTGTCAGACTGATGGACACGTCCAGCCAGGAAGGCGTGGCGGACATGACTAGCCTGTCTGACCTGCACGAGGGCTCGCTGCTGCACAACATTCGCCTCCGCTACCAGCAGGACCTCGTTTACGCACGTGACTATCGCTGATAGCAAACCCTAACTGACCCGCCACCGTGCAGACGTACGTCGGCTCGATCCTGGTCGCGGTCAACCCGTACAAACTGCTCAAAATATACGACCCCGAAAGCGTGCGCAAATATCGCGGTGCTCTGCTGGGCGACATGCCGCCGCACATATTCGCCATCGCGGACAACGCCTACAACTCCATGCTCAAGGATGCACAAAGTCAGTGCGTAATCATCAGGCAAGTTGAATTATTATAGCAACGGTATGTACAACAATGGCGCTGACTGCACATTAGTGGAGAATCCGGCGCCGGCAAGACCGAGTCCACAAAGCTAATTCTGCAGTATCTGGCGATGCTGTCCGGCAAGCACTCTCAAATTGAAGAGCGCATCCTGGCCTCGTCGCCTATTCTCGAGTCATTTGGCAACGCGTGCACCGTGCGCAACAATAATTCGTCGCGGTTTGGCAAGTTTATCGAGATCCAGTTCAATGAACAGGGCCAGATTCAAGGTGGCCGCATCAATGAGTATCTGCTGGAGAAGAGCCGAATCGTGTCTCAGGCGGCCAAAGAGCGGAACTACCACAGTTTCTACTGCTTGCTCAGTGGCGCCACCGAACAAGAGTTGAAGGGACTGAAACTTACCAAGGCGCAGGACTACGCCATACTTAACCAAGGTGGTATGATCAAAGTAGATGGAATTGATGATGCCGAGGACTTTGAAAAGTTAAAGGTAGAGCAATTCACGGTCTCTACTACAGCTGATTATTGATTAGACGGCGCTTGACAATTTGGGATGCGGGGATGCGGTGCAGCGCAGTATATGGACGATGCTGGCTCTGATACTACACCTGGGCAACATTACCTTTGCTGTGGCTGATGGTCATGACGATCAAGCGAACGTTCGCAACAAGACGGGCAAGTAACTGTCGTTGTTTTGGATTTCCTTCACTTTTTGTAGCTCTTGAGAATGCATCAGCTTTAATGGACATCCCGGCCGATATTTTGGGCAAAGCACTGACGTCGCGAACATCTGTCACCCGGAATGAAACGTTCACCACACCGCTGAGCGTTGCCCAATCCAATGACAGTCGCGACGCGCTAGCCAAGTCGCTCTACAGTTGGCTGTTTGGCTGGCTTGTCCGCAGCTTGAATGACCGCATCCATCATAGCAAATCCAAACAAGTCATTGGCGTGCTGGACATTTTTGGCTTTGAAGATTTCGCGGCAAGTTGGCATGCATGTCATAATTGCTGTCATTAACAATGAAATTAGAAAAACTCGTTCGAACAACTGTGCATCAACTACGCCAATGAGAGATTGCAGCAGTTCTTCAATCAGCACATCTTCAAGCTCGAGCAGGAAGAGTACCGCAAAGAGTCCATCAGCTGGGCCGATGTAGCATTCGTGGACAATCAGCCGTGTCTCGAGCTTATATCGAAGAAACCTCTGGGTATTTTGATGATACTAGACGAAGAATCATCGCTTCCAAAGTGCACTGACAAGACGTTTTTGGAGAAGGTGCGCAAGAACCACGACCAGCACCCGTACTTTGTAGCGAACAAGACGTCGGACGCAACATTTGGAATTATGCACTATGCGGGCAAGGTCGTTTATCAGCTAGACGGGTTTTTGGAGAAGAATCGAGACCTATTACGGCCTGATCTGGAGAAGGTTTGCCTGCAGAGTGGGTTCAAGTTTTTAGGGGACTTGATCAGCAGCGGAATCCAAGATGATCAAGCCAAGAAGGCAATGCTACAAACGATCAATGCGTCCAAGATGAGTACGGCAGCGGCAAAGAGCAAGACGGCGGCATCAAAGTTTGAAGAATCGCTGGTGCTACTGCTGGGCGTGCTTATGTCGTGTCATCCACACTTTGTGCGCTGCGTGAAACCTAATTCACTGAAAAAAGCCAATATATTTGACGAAGAAATGATTCTGCAGCAATTGCGCTACTCGGGACTGTTGGAAACGGTTAAAATTCGAAAGTCTGGCTATCCGATGCGTCGTACATTTAAAGATTTTGTCACCCGGTAGGCATAGCTTGCTGTGTTTACTTCTGTGTAACTGTGTACTAATGGTTAGATATTCATCTATCCTGTATGGACAAAAGAAAGCTGGGAGCGCGGATGAGAAGGAAAAGTGTGTGCAGATAATCCGTTCGGTTGGAGGAACCGTCACAGATTCGCAATATCAAGTCGGTCGTACGAGGATATTTTACCGCGAAGGGCTTGATACTCAAGTTGAAAAATTGCGAGCTGCAGCACGCACGCGGTGTGCATGTGTAATACAACGAAGAATCAAAGGATTCATGGCGGTGTTGAAGTACAAGTCAACGCGACGAGCCATTCGAAGAATTCAGCGTGTTTGGCGAGCCTATCGCGTGAGGAAACAGAACCGTCATAAGGTTGCGGCTGCTACCAAGATACAGGCATTACATCGCGGCATAAGGACTAGGATGCTGTACAAGAAAAAAATTGAGGCAGTGAAAATGGTGCAGGCAGCTCTCCGAATACGCTTGTCTCGGGCAATGTAAGTTAGCGTTTCGTTAAGAAATTATTGAATGATGGTTCAGATTGATGGGACTATTCAACCAGGCTGAAACGCGAGCCAATTCGGAAAATTCCCTGCGAGCTCACAATCTGGAAAAGGAAAGAGTCGCGGTTGCGTCAGATTTACTTGCCGCAACATCCCACTTTTCTCGCGATCGAGTACTTGTGGATAGTTTTGATGCTACTTTCACTACATCATTCCACTTGCCATCACATGATTCAGCTCTTCGAAGAGCATTTGAAGCGGAAGATTTGTCGGGGATTGACTTTGCCAAATACGTGCAGGCTTATTTTATGGGTGACTCGGCCACATTTACTGCATCGTTGATCAAGTCGCCGGTATTGAGTGGAATTGTGCCTGAATTCCATTCGAGGTCGCTTCAAATATTCGCATGTATCGCTGTGCTAATGACTACTTACGAACTGAAATCTGGAATCTACAATCTTCATCTCCTGGCTCACGTCATTTGCATGAACGTTGCAATTGAGCAGCTGCGAGATGAAACGTATGCACAGATTTGCAAACAACTATCGGATAATCCTCATCAAGAGAGTACGTCATTGGGTATTCGTATTCTGTCCACATGCCTGGCCTTCTTTCCGCCAAGTCAGACCCTCTATAAATATTTGGCTCAATTCATCGCAACACGGATACCGCCACAACTTGGAGCTTACTTGCAATTTAAGCTCCAGAGAGTCTTCACGAATGGCAGCCGGAAAACGTTACCATCACTGTCACAAGTTATATCCGACCTGCAGTCGGCGCAATATGAAGTGGAAATCTTGCTTCCCAGTGGCGCCATAGTCGTTATTTTTGTGGATTCGCTGAGTACAACCAACGAAATCATTTATGAAGCTATGAGTAGCATAAAGGTTACTTCATATCCTGGCTGGCAACTTTCTTTTGTGGCGGCGAATTATCGTAAGTACATGTCTGTATGGGTTCAAAATTGACGAATAGGATACTATATCGTTGAAAAGCGCTATCTCTATGATATCTTGCCATCCGCCGTCGAGGAGGTGCAGTCATCAAAAACACTGCGGCTCGGAATTCAATTGCTGCTGTCTAAGGAACACTTTGAGCCAGGAGAACTTGTTCGAGACGATATATGTGTTGATTTAATAACCAAATCGATCCTACCACGGCTAAAGACATCTACAATCCAGCTGAATGCACATGGTGCAGCCAACTTGATTGCGATACAACGCTACCTCACGCAAGAGGTTGACAAGGCTGCAATGTACGTGAGCGCACCTTTTTTTTCTTTTGCTTACCATCCATGTTCAGACATGTGGGCACGACATTGTTTGGAACAAAACTCGGAACACTGTCAATGATTGACGTAGAGGCAAATTTACTTAAGGCGATGGAATTTTATCAAAAGTGCGCCAGTGATGCGGTACAACTGAGAAAAGCTTTCATCAGCGCAGCATCAGAGTTTTATGCGCTCTTCGGTGACAAATTTATTGTCAATGTAGGTTCTAAACATGTGCGCAGCATGTCACTTATACTGCAGTGCAAAAGCTCAGCTGAGAAAATCGAGAAAATATTTTCACCAAACACTGCGCTGCAATTATGCATCGACCAGAATGGGTTGCATTTCTCACCACCGGATTCTTGCGAGTACACCTATGGGCTACCTCTTTCTGAATCCATGATCACTACTGAGCAAGAGAACGTTATTCGGATACGATTTTCAGTTTCGTGTTCAGTTGCATTTCAAAGCGCGGAATGCGATATAGTTCAACGAGTTTTGGAAAACATGGTTGCCAGCGCGAGGAAATACAGCAAGTGGGCTCAAGCGACTGGAGACCAGGCTGCGCAAGACGACACAACGATGCTTCAGTTCCAAGCCAACGACATCATCATGATCTTGGAACGCAAGCAAAATGATGAAGATTGGTTGTTTGGCAGGAATGAAAGCGTTGTGGGAAGCGAGCCAGGATGGTTCCATCGGACTTTGGTGCAGCTGCTTCTTAGCAAGCCAACCACTATTGAAACACGTAGTGCAAATGATCAGTTATCGGAATTAGCTTCCAAAAGGTCGAGCATGCAGTTACCGATACCTGTGGTGGCGGAGCCTCTTCCATCACCTGGCGGAGAGCAGAGTTTGAAAGAAATGTTACTTGACTGGGCAATTACGCAATTCAAGCCAGACGAAAAGAAAAAAGGAAAATCTTCTGGAATTGTCGGCACCATTCGGCGGCTTACAGTTAATGAGGTCTCTTCAAAAGATATCCCAGAATTTGATACTGCAAAACTAAAGCAAAGGCTCTCGTATACTGCGGTATATACATATGTGCATCTGCCAAATCTCAAAGCGCTTACACATAGGTTCCAATGACCACGTCGCTGCTGAAATTAAGTGCAGAAGAAGAACGCTTTTCGGTCGATATGTTTCAAAATGTTATGCGCTTCATGGGCGACTATCCGACCAAGGACGTAACGTCTGTTGACATCGCGCGGGCCATAATTTGCAGATGCTTGGACAGCTCCCTGATGTTCAAGACAGAGCTGTACAGTCAACTGCTCCGACAACTGTCTGATAACACAAGACCAGCGAGGTAACAAATATGCGAATGCATGAGACATCAGAGCTTATCGTGTAGTGAAAACAAGGGATGGGCACTTTTACAACTTGTTTCTCGATACTTTTCGCCTTCTCCGGAACTGCTTGTGATTGTGATGAAATGGCTTCGCTCCGTTTCGCAGCACGGCGACGCAGAGCGTAGCATGGCGGCAACTTCTATCTCGCAGAATTTGAATACCACAAAGAATGCTTCACGAAAAGTCCATCCGACCCCGGAAGAAATGACTTATCAAGAGCTTGGACGACCTTTGTCGGTTACTTTGAACTTTCTAGACAAGAGCAGCAAGAAGGTGGTCGTTACAGCGTGCACAATGGTCAGCGAGGTGGTGCAACAAATGTGTCGCAAATTGGACATCAAAAATTGCGCCTTTTTTGGTCTATTTTATGAGCATGATGGAAAACGTGAGTTCCTATTGTGTTCTTGAGACTGGTGACTAATTCGATAGACTATCTTTGTGGCAACGACGAATTCGTGCTGGATTCCATATACAATAATCCGGAACCGCCAGCGCAACCAGCTTCAAAAGCGGTAAAACCTATTCCAAAGAGGCTATACTTTCGCAAGATTGTGTGGAAGAAGGGCGTGGCTCCTGCCAATTCGAATGAACTGCACCTCATGTGCTCGCAAATGATCAGCATGCATCTGATGGCATTCAATAGATCGACGCTGGGAGAATGCACGTCACTAGCGGCACTGCAAGCAAAAATATCGCAACTAGACACAGTGGGGAAGGATAGTTCCTTCAAAGAAGAGACCTACTGCACAATGATCCCTCCGACGATGTGGCCGACAGTGAAGCCCGACGTGTGGGTCAGCGAGGTCGACAAGCAAATTGCCAAGTTTAACAAGCTGGATGTTAATACCGCCCGCCATGAAGTTCTGCGCCTCTCATCTTCGTGGCCTGTCTTCGGCTCGTCATTGTACCAAATTTCCATGGCGGTAAGTTCTCGTCGATGTAGCAATTGCATTGCATTAATTCTGTGCCTGTAGAAATGCGACAGAATTGCCCTCCCGGACCAGGCTCTATTGGCCTTGACGCCCGAAGGAGTTTCTGTCCTGAACATCAGCACTAAAGTTTCCGTGGTATCGTGGCCATACGGAGAATTGTCGGGATGGAGCTACGCGCCAGATCGAATCAACATCAAGGTCGGCAGTTTGATGGAAAAGGTGCAGACAACGCTGAAGGCCAACACCGTTCAAGGAGCAGAGATATGCTACATCGTTGGCCTATATGTTCAGACCGGCGGTGCAAACGTCAATAAAGCTTGAATTATGTATATTGTGTAAATATTGTCTTCTTTGTTTCAGCAACAGTCGTCGGTAGCCACCAGCAACATGGGCAACCAACTCGGCAAGGCCATGTCTGTGGCCAAGCACACCGACGAGCTAGATATCAGCTATCTGGACTTGAATGCCTTTCCCAACAAAGTGCTGATACATATGCTACTGCGTGGTGCCTGAATTGAAGCATGTAGATTACGGTGCTCAAGGAACTCAAGTCTTTGAACATGGCTGGAAACCTGATAAGTGACCTGAAAAACGCCAAGCTGGATACGCTGTCCAAACTGGAGGCACTGGACTTTGGTGGTATGTGGGCAATCATGCTGCATTTGGCAATAACCATGCGAAGGAAACAAGTTGACGAGCATTTCGCCGAAAATATTGGCATTGGCTTCCCTGAAGCATTTGAACTTGAGCTATAACCAACTAAACGACATTCCAAGTGATATAGCTCGTCTGGAACGTCTGTGTACACTGGATTTGCGAGGAAATAAGCTTAAACGGCTGCCGGAAGCTGTTGGAACGCTCAGAAAGCTAACTGAACTAAAGTTGGATAAGAACGAGTTAGACGCACTACCGAATGAGCTCGGTTCGCTTGCGCTGCAGAAAATATCGCTGTCCGGCAACAGTTTTACTCGGATTCCTCTAATTCTAGCAAAACTGCAGCAAATTGAAACATTTGACCTATCTGGGTGCAAAATCGAGGAGCTTAGCGTACGCTTCATTTATTTCTGTATTATGAAATCGTGGCCTTATCGGAGCAGGAAGAAGCGGTAAAGCTTTTTTCAAAGTGCCCCAACTTGAAGGTTTTGGACTTGAGGTACATAATCTGTAACTTTGGCTACTGATTCAAAGTTGAATCTGCAGTCGAAATAAAATATCGTCAGTTGCTTCAACTACGACGGAACTCTTTGTCCTGCGCGAACTCAATTTAAGGCAAGTTGTTACATATATTATCGGGTCATCATATTTATCAATTCCCCACAGTCACAACCCCATCAAAGAGTGGCCTGGTAGAGTTAAAGACATGCTCAATCTCAAGTACAACTGGCAGGAGGTCAGTGCACAAGAGTCTTACTACTTGTCCAACATATCAACTTAGGTTATGGCTGCTCAACTATGGGTGCATTAAATAGAGCGGGTTTTTCTTTTTGTCAAGCCAATCATTGGAGGCGCTGGTTGCGCCACTTTTCTCCTTTTTTCGCCTTTCTCATCTTGTTGACAGCATGAGCGGGACAGACACCAACACAATTGCCCTCAGGTCCCGGACACTTGAAGCCAAAATCTGCATAGTCGGATGCCAAGGTAATTGTAACAGTGAACTGAAATATATGCGACCAACACTGTTAGGTGTCGGCAAGACAGCAATCGCCAGACGATACGTGGACGACATATTCACCGGCACATCGCAGTCAACAGTCGGCGCGTCGCTAATGACTAAACGCGCGCTGCTAGATGGCTGCAGCTTGAAATTGCAAATCTGGGACACTGCCGGTCAAGAACGTTTTAGATCACTGGCGCCTCTCTATTTTCGCGGCGCTGATGCTGCCATCGTGGTCTACGATATCACGCAGCGGCCAACGTTCCAAGAGATAGATTCGTGGGTGGCAGAGTTGCGTAAAAACACAACGGGTCTGAAAGGTGCGACAAATTCCGTATACACAGGCTACGTGGTGTACTAATGCAATAGCGCTGGCCATATGCGGTAATAAGCGCGATATGGCAAACAGCCGAAAAATCTCGAGTCAAGACGGCGCCGAGTACGCGTCATCTGTAAACGGAATAGCATTTGAGGTGTCTGCACTGACTGGTGCTGGTATGACGTTTTTTACTCATGACGTAGCACCACCGTTAACTCGTAGGCGTCGACGAAATGTTTCGCGCGATTTGCCGAAAAATTAAGGCCGCCACCGTCTCTGAATCTGCAGAAACTGCGGCCGACACGGACGCCGTTATTGACTTGGCAGCTCCGAGCAGCGCCGGCATATTTTCTTGCTGTTCGTAAATTGATTTAGATAAATTTAATTAATTATTTCGTTATAACTTGGTGGCGAGGTCAAAGTACCGGTTAAGTATCGCCAACTCTGGCACCTTTGTCGGTGGCATCACACGCAAGTACTGTGCACCCACCGCGTATGCCTTAATAATAGATTTATACACATTTGTAGAAACAATGAATTATCTTACCATGTCCACTTCTGAACCATCTTCGAAGCAGGTGGCGGTGCAGTCCAGCACAACATTCGATTTGTCGGCAAAATCGTCTCGAATAGTTTTCAAGCTGCAAAATCGGAGTGGATCTACTACATGGCAGCATCGCGTCCCCAGGAGTTGTGTCGCTTCACTTTTCAGATCAGGCTGTGAATGTTTAGTTTTATAGCTTGAAGTACATTGCGTAATCTACGTACAGAATCGACACAAGCAAGGTCAACAAATTCGATTTCTGGACGCTCGGCGAGCAATTGCTGAACGCTTGTCGACAACAGCGATGTTTCTGCGGTGCCATTGATGCGCAACGCCACGGTGACCAGCGATGGATTCACAGCACTCCGCAGGCACTGGATGATGCATGCAATCAGCTGATCTGCCGTGGTGCCGACCACACCTGCAGAGAGCGTGCAAACTTTGTTGGCCGCCAACACTAACAGCTCCTTGTCATCTTTTGGCGGCGGTGGTGCTGGTGACTTTGAGGGTTTCGCAGCGGCGGGCGCAACTTCTGCCGCCACTGGCTGTGTAATTAGAGTTGGAAGAGTTTTTTGCAGTGCCGTATATATCGACTGCATGATGGACATAATCTTGTCGATAGTGCTGCTGGCGGATGCTTGCGGCGTCACAATAAGCGAGATGTCATCCAGTATTGTCTGCGGCGAGGCGCACAAAATCGGAACCATGAGCCGAGGTAGTTTCGTTGCTTGACCAGCACCGAGATAAGGGTAGCGCAAGATCTGAAGCGTGTCTGCACTCCGCGGCACATTGTCTATCTGTGCCTGTAGTTGTGCCAGCGCAAGCGATGTCGACAGTAGACAGGCGCGTTCCAGCTGCGTAGTGCACTGTTCAAACATGGCTCTGATAAAAGTCAGTGATGCCGGCCATCAGCAACAGCACTGCGACAAGCGTACTTTAGCTTGTCTTCGAGCTGGGAGTCCATCGGCAGTCCAGCCAACTTGCTTCCTTGTGACTCAAGCTGGCGTTGTACTTGCGCCGTGCCTGGTCGCTTCTTGTCCGCGCTGCCTTTGGAGGGCTTGCCGGCAGACTGCACATCTTGCTCTTCTCTGACGCACGGAACCACGACAACACTGCGGTGCTACTGACCGTGAGCTAATCATGCAGCAAATTGGCGAAAGCGAACGTGCCAGCACTTGGCGGTATTTTGCGGTGGCGACGATTTTCCTCGTGAGCTCCATTCGGAGGTTGACATGCGGCTGTATGGTGACAGAGTCGATGATGGCCGTCTTGGCCAGTCGGCCAAACTCCATGCTCTAGCCATGGGAGATGTGTGGTGGACATGTATTACACACTGCCCGGCATACCAGCACGCCGTAACAGTCATCGGGACGTTCTGTGGTGACCTTGTTCACGGCATCCTCCAGTCGTTCCGACAGCAGATGTGTAACCATGTACTTTTCAATCAATGCTAGGTGCTCTGCCCTCTCTTTGAGCTGCGCCTTGTCCAGTGGCGCAGTCTCCGCCGATGGCATTATGTGACAGTTGTCTATTAAATGTGTTCAAACAGCGATTTCACTGATTGTAAACAATATAATGTATGACGTACACCTCTCTATTGCAATATAAATGTCTCGTAACACAGATACAACGGCACATAAAAGGGCACTGTATCTGGCTTAACCAGTCCAACCTCCACGAGAAGGCGCACAACTAGACCAGTACTTGATCTGCCCGCGGTTAAAGCGTCAAGCGACAAGTGGGTGTGCCATCGCTTGACACTTTAGTGCGGGCCAACTACTCCATATTACTCAGCCAGCCATGTAAATACGTTTACAGGAAACTGAACTATATTTCCATCGATTCCTTCTTGACCTTGACCTTCTTTTTTGCTTCCGCCGCCTTTTCGCTCTTTCTACAAACACGTCAGTCAAGTCTATGTCAATATATATCATCGCCAATTTTTCAATCTACCTCTTCTTCTCCTCCACCTTCTCAGTTACCTTATTCTTTTCCTCTAAATGATCTAGCTTCTCCAGCTTGACCTTTTTTGGTGATGGTGTTTTGTCTTTCTTCTTCTCCTTATCCTTTTTATTCTTCTTCTCCGGTTTCACCTTGGCCAGTGATGGCGCTACAGACATTGGTGCCGGAGTGGATACGATATTCACATCGTTGGCTATACCGTCGTTCGAGTCTGCAGATAGCACCGCCTCAATGCTCAGCTGCTGATCTTTTACAATCAACCTGAATGAGAGTCACTATGCAGTAGTTACACACAATAATGAGATGGAACGTACTGAGCAATGGTGAACTGGAGCTCGGTTGTTGTGTCAATTGGAATAGAGTCGCGCTTCGACACCCAGGCACTTTGCTCCTCGCTCCAGCGGAACAATTTGCACAACTCGGCGGAGGAGAGCGACGCGTTGAATGTGCCACAGATCAATAGGCCAACATGGTCGGCGCTCTGCTTGTTTACAGTACCGACTATATATATATATGTGTGTGATGTCAGGCGTATGGGCATAACAAAAGATACGAGGTTACACGTACCAATCTGCTGGCCAACCGCCGGCTGGAATACGAGAAATGTCGCGGCAATATGCAAGTGCGCGAACGGGCTATCGTACAGAATGCGAGCGTGCCGCTGCAGCGGGCGCACCTTGGAGTAGGAGAGCAGCACGCCCTTGCACTCTTCATTCCATCTGCGCGGGTAAAGACGCGTCAAACAAGGGCACATTTCGGTGACGCGCGATCTCACCGCAACAAATACCGGTTGAGCTTCTCCCTGATGCCCTTGCCGATATCGGCCGCATGCACCGGTGCAATGTGCAGGTAGAACTTTAGCACCAACTCACGGAACGGGCTGGACGGCGGCAACACTTTTTCGGGCATAGCGGCAAATCAACGCGTGTAAAGGATCTGTAAGGTCTCGGTGAAGGCAACGCGTTGTAACAAACGCGCCGACAAACTTGAGTCTTCTCGCTGTTCTTGCCTTTGCTGCTCTCAACCCTCCACAATGAGCGGCTCCATTATATCGCGACTGATACTGGACAATGATGAGGAAGCGTTGCGGGACTTGCTGAGGCGCTTAAAGTGCGGCGACCCTTCCGCCGACTTTATCCGCGATATAGATGAGTGGGATTGCCGCGGTGCGTTTGACACTCAAATATAGTGTGGGATCTTGGTTCACTTATCGGCCATAATCGTATTCTCAGGCAACCCGGCACTACATGTGGCCATCATGTTGGGGAGAGAGAACATGGTGCACTTGCTGCTGGGTGAAAAGAACGAGTCTGATCTTGCACCCTCTAACATTGGCACATTCAGACAATGGCGCGCGCTGCAACAGTCTCAACGCCAAGAACTGGACGGCGCTGGACGAGGCAATCTGGCAAGACATTGTCCGACTGATTTGAAGTGACTGATGTATGCACTTAATTTCAGCCTCGGAAACCGCTCGATTCTGTCACGAATGATCCCAATGAGTTGGACGGAGGAGATGACAGAGTTTCTGTCCGTGTGGGATCGCTGGAATGAGGTGCGTATACTCATTATTTGAACTTGTATTGTATTGTATCATACATCATGCGTAGGTCATGCCAGAGTTCACAATGGAGTTAGAGTTCAAGTTGAAGAGTCCTGGTAAGCTTGAAAATGCACCCCCAGGTCCCATCTAATACCGCACCTAGTACCCGTGATTGCCCGCGTGTGCCCAAAGGAACGCTTGACCGTTCGAAAGAGTCTGTCTGGAATCAAGATTGACTGGGACGTGGCCAAGATCCGCGGACTAAAGATCATTAAAGCGCCAATGAGCGCCATCATGGCTGTGGATAGCGAGCGCAATGTCTCCGTCACACTGCTCAACCACGACGTCAAATCTATGGAGCCAGTGTATCCAGTGCCTTCAAAAACCATTCTGCACGACTTGATCGACACTTATTTGCTCAACGGTGTGGTGGTTGAAGAAATGCCCATCTCGCAGTTTGTCATCAAGGTACATATACGTATGCACTCTTAATACTCTCAGCGTACATCTGAACCTGTCTGCAGCGGGTTGACGAGCGCTTTTCCACCTCGGGCAAGAAGACCAAGCATATTCGACGTATCACGGCCGACACAGAGGTGTTTTCCGTTCACAAACTTGGCTGGATCAACCGCTTGAGAACGCCTGTCGTGGAGCAATTTCTGTATGCTGACTGCGATGATTCTTGCCGTACACCGGCGGCCACGGTCAATGCCAAGGGGTCCAGCCAGAAAGGCAAAGCTGTCAATGAGCAAAAGATCTGGAACATGGAATCTCTGCAAGCCATCAGCGCTACTGATCTAGCAGCGGTGGACAGCAGCAGCCGCAGAAACAGTGCAGAGGACTCATGTTCCATGGTCACGGGAAAGTACCACTCGCTAAAGGAGGCGGAGAGTGACGTGGATAAGATGTCGCGGCTGCGCAGCATATTCAAACGGAGCTCATCACAGGACAGCGACAATGGCGATACTGATAATGGCGATGACAATGACGACGATTATACGGTGGATGGTGAAGTGCCGCTTGCACAAGAAGATGTCGAGTTGGTCAACATGGTGTTGACGGAGCGGATTGCACAGGCATTTGGAAACAGAAAGCGACATGCAACATCACACTCTGTCGCATTGAACACTGTTCATGTTCATTCACGTGCACCGACACAAGCTTCGTGTGCTCCTGTGGCAGCAGCAGCCGTATCAGAGGCCCGAATGCACATCAAAGATTTCCCCGCACCAGCAAATGATTTCCTACTTGCAGACGACTATTTTGGCAGTAATCAATCCGGCCAGAAAGTCAAGTTGGGCCGTGATTGCACTTCGTCCAGCGTTACGTTTGTTCGTGACAAGCCCTGCACGCTGTTTCTGAGCAAGAAGAATGTGCCGACTCTGCAAGAGCTGTGGCCAATATTGGCATGGGCGGCACAGAAGACTTGCTCCATGGAAGAGCTAATTGCATTTCGTGACTCGCAATTGCCGGAAGGGTTTCCCGTTCGCATAGGCAAGTCTTGTTGCCGTGTGGAACCTACAATATAACTGTAGTTGCAGACGTCCCAATGATACCGCTACTGAAGGCTCGGCTGACTGTTGTCAAGTTTTGCAAATCTTCATCGGAGATGGACTTGAAGGTTCCGAAAGAGTACACTCTTGGTGCCATATTCCCCTTGGTCGAAGCGGACTGTGAAAATTAGCGTTATATTTTACATGTCGAAATCGGTTCAGATAATTTAATATAGATTCACTCTATAACCAAATCATATTGGATTCGCATTGGCGCCAGTATAACTAGTACGGAATGATAGCTGTCCTTGACACTCGGCTTTGACGCAGTTTGCATAAACCATTCCATGTGGTGCTTCACATCAGAGCTGTGGTAGTCGTATCGTTTATAAAGAATGTCGCCATTGCGCAGCGAACAGCACAGCAACCACAGCGTCATCACCGGTGCGCATTGGTCGTGCGGAGATGGCAGCATCGATAGCAGGGCAGAAGAGTTGTCGTAAATGTTGCTGTTGAGAAACAGATAAATAGCAGAGTCGCATGGGTGTACACCGGCCAAATTGCCATGTTCTTGTCGAAACTGCGTCGCAACCAGTGCAA
The DNA here is from genome assembly GCA_036784855.1 of Aphelidium insulamus. Classification (NCBI taxonomy): domain Eukaryota; kingdom Fungi; phylum Aphelidiomycota; class Aphelidea; family Aphelidiaceae; genus Aphelidium; species Aphelidium insulamus. Next base: position 189,282 of record JAZDSV010000012.1, on the reverse strand, counting down.
CAATCTCCTCTGCAATTCTGTTCATATCGGAGCAGCGAGACGTCATGGTAGTTACTCCATCACTGGCGAACAATTGGTCTAGAACGTTGTGTATAGTATGTGCAATGGAAAGCAGGGTCTCTTGGTCGGCTTGCTCTCCATCGAGCACTTGCAACGCACCCTTATATGTCAACACAGCGTCTTGGCCAATGACGTGGTCACATCGATCGCACACTGTATCCATAGTTTCTCCCCACTGCAGTCTAGCAATGCCGGCCACGCACTTGGTACACATCATTGCGTGGCCCAGATCAGGAACGGGTAGCCCAGCAGCATCCATTCCTGTGCAGAGCGGGCACTTGCAACGAAAGCCACGCTTATCCAGCAGCATTTGCCTTTCGTGCCGCGGCAGAAACTCACGATCATGATACGATATGGTAACAATATCCCCGGCATTGATCGCTGCGATGGCGCGTACTTGCAGCTCTGCCCACTGGTTACCCGTGTTGGGCGTGAACGTGATGTTTGCCGTGGCATTGGGCACACATGAGTGCTCCATATAAGACCCAGTGAACCACACTCCGACTAGTTCTTCCCCGCTTTGCGACGCACAGTGTGACGAGATGCGCGAATGACAGTTGGTCTCCACAACGTAGAGCATTGTGCGAAGTGTATCCATGGATGGAACTGTCGGCGCCGCCGCCGCCGCCGAATCCTGACCTCTGTGCTTCTTCTTGTAGTTCTTGGCACGCGTTACCAATACGCGACGAAACCTGGCCAGTCCATCGTCGTACTCAGTTATGCGCTCGGGGTCACTTTGCTTGGCCAACGCGCTCAGCACGCCATCCACCGATAGACCCAGATATTCGGATATCGGGCGTGGCATAAGTACGTCATCACTTTCTACTTCGGTATCGAGGGAGGAAGATTCCTGTAGCAGTCTGGTCCACCCGAACAGCAGTCGCTGCCAGTCGTCGGGGATGGCACTGTCGGCGTCGGGTTTGAATGACGCGCCAAGCGGGTGCAGCGAGTGCAGCCACGTCCTCTCTGTGAATATCACATCGCCGGGCTGCAGGGCACAGCAAGCCAGCATGGCATTGTCAGTCCTTGACGGCGAGGGATGCGGCGCGACGGTCGCCTTCATCGCGTGTACCATATTTTTTCCTTGCGGTCGGGGAATTCACCCAGAAGTTTGTTGTCGTCCCAGTCAAACGTTGTCCCAGGAATTCCCTCAACCAGGAAAATTCCCAGTCAGTCCAGTAAAGCCGAATTCTCCGCGGGAAAGGGAATCCCCAGACTGCGCGAATGGTCGCCATAGCCGCGGATCCCGGCGCCCGCTCGGTGGCCGGAGTGTTTGCGTGTGTGACGTGTGCCCTGTGTCTCTACTCGTCGTGGTGCCACCTGAAGAACTATCGGCGGCCGGACCTGCAGCGTATGGTGCCCCGCTCGTGACACTGCTGCCACTGAGTGTATGACGATCCACACAGGTCTGATACTGCGCATAATATGGATGCCGGCCATGTATGGCGTGACCGCGTGGCTGAGCCTGGTCGAGTCGTCGGCAGAGTCTGCTGGCGACACCGACGCCGACAATTCAGACAGCCTGCGCGCGGGAATGTGGACCGCGGCGGTGCTGGACCCGTTCCGAGACTTTTACGAAGCGTTTGTGCTGTGGATATTCTTCCAGCTGCTCGTGACTTACCTGGGCGGTGAGGACGACCTCATGGCGTCCATGGACGACGGCCGGCTACCGGTGCCGCACACTTTCCCCGTCAACTGCTGCGCACCGCCGATAGATTTATCAAGGCACGCAGACTTTCTGTGGCTGAAGCGAGGCCTTCTCCAGTTTGTGGCAGTGAAGCCAGCCGTAGCTATGTTGACGTTTGTGTGCCGCCTGGCTGGCGTGTATCAGACCGGCGAAATCTCTGCCGCGTCGGCCTACTTTTACCTGGCACTGATCAGCAACGTGAGCGTGTGTCTCAGCCTCTACTGTCTGGCCCTGCTATACCTGGCCACATGTCACGATCTGGCGCCCTTTAAGCCGTGGGTGAGTGCTGCTTGTCCTCATTGACGGTCCCAGGTGATTAATATTAGGATAGCCAAAGTTCTTGTGTGTCAAGGCCGTGCTCTTTCTCTCCTTCTGGCAAGGCTTTGGCATTGCATTGTTGGCGAAAATGGATGTCATATCCGCTGCTGGTGCGTACATACTAGTTCAACATGTACATGATTAATTATGTACATATGTCTACAGTTAATTATATGCATGAGTGTATATATGTATGTATGTATATGTATGTGTGTATGTATGTATGTATGTATGTATGTATGTGTGTATGTATGTATGTATGTATGTATGTATGTATGTATGTATGTATGTATGTATGTATGTATGTATGTGTATGTATGTATGTATGTATGTATGTATGTATGTATATATATATATGTATGTATGTATGTATGTATGTATGTATGTATGTATGTATGTATGTATGTATGTATGTATGTATGTATGTATGTATGTATGTATGTATGTATGTATGTGTATATGTATGTGTATGTATGTAGATCTCCTGCTGGAGGTGAAGCACACTTGGCGCGGCACCAACTTTCGCTCCGTGTTCACGCTGGCTTCAGGGCGCCACAACTATGACACGGTGTCGGCGGGGGACGTTGATGATGATGACCACAGCCATCCTCACACCGACACGGCAAGCACGCAACGCAGCCCACTGCTGCACAGTCCACCCCGTAGCGGCCGCGATGTGGAGAGCGGTGGTGGCAGCAGCAGCCGGTTTGTCTCACAGACGGCCATGAACGCGCTGCACTTTGACGACATTGACCCCAATGCGCCCATCGAGCGGCTGTACGCGGACGCCCGCACTCTGCAGGACGGCGACTACGGCTACGACGTGAGATGAACACCTTTAGTGACAATAGAGGCACAGAGACACCTGTGACTGTGCCATGGACGGCGCTGCAATGGACGGCGGAGCGGTGTACATTGTCGGCGTGGCCCGCACGCCAATTGGCAGCTTCAACGGGTCGTTGGCCACGATGACGGCGCCCCAGCTGGGCTCTGTGGCCATCAAGAGTGCTCTGGAACGGTCCGGGGTGGATGCCGCCGCCGTGGACGAGGTGCTGTTTGGCTGCGTGCTCTCGGCCGGAGTGGGCCAGCATCCGGCGCGTCAGGCGGCACTGCTGGCCGGCCTGCCGCAGTCTGTGCCATGCACCACCATCAACAAGGTGTGCGCGTCCAGCATGAAGGCCATTGCCCTGGGCGCTCAGGCCATCATGACTGGCTCTGCCGAGGTGTGTAGGCGTGTTGTAACACCTCCCGCCATCCCACAGCGGCCAGATTGTGGTGGCCGGCGGTGCCGAGTCCATGTCATCCGTGCCGTACTACGTGCCAAAGGCGCGGTGGGGTGCGCGATACGGCCACCAGGAGCTGGTGGACGGCATTGTCAAGGACGGCCTGTGGGACGTGTACAACAAGTTCCTCATGGGCGACGCGGCGGAACTCTGCGCACGCGAAGAGTCGGTCACGCGCCAGGCGCAGGCAGGTGAAGTGCCGTATGCTGTGCCGCCTTACATGGCCGCTTACCTCACGGACGGACGCTTACTGTGTGACTATATAGGATGAGCACGCGGTGAGCAGCTATCGGCGCGCCCAACAAGCCCAGGCAGCCGGCCTGTTCACGGAAGTGTGCCCGGTGACGGTGCCGGGTGTGCGCGGAAAGCCTGCCACCGTGGTCACGGCCGATGAAGAAGTTGCCAATGTACGTAAATATACACTCTGCATACACTCTGCGTATTGTGGTGACAGTGCTCGCACGCGCAGTTGAATGAGGACAAGCTGCGCGCGGCAAAGTCGGCATTCCAGCCAGAGACGGGCGGCTCGGTGACGGCGCCCAACTCCAGCAAGCTCAGTGACGGTGCAGCCGCCGTGGTGCTTGTCAGCGGCGCCAAGCTGGCCGAGCTGGGCCTGCGTCCGATTGCCAAAATTTTGGGGTTCGCCGACGCGGCGCAGGTTTGTGCATATATGTACTCTACTATGTTGTCCTAGTGTTGCCGACAACCGGCAGGCACCCGAGCGCTTCACTACGACGCCCTCGCTGGCCATTCCCAAGGTTCTGTCGCGGTGCGGCCTGTCCCAGAGTCAGGTGGACTATTATGAGATCAACGAGGCCTTCTCCGTGGTGGCGGTGGCCAACATGCGCCGCCTCCAGCTAGACCCCGCCAAGGTGAATGTGTTTGGTGGGGCGGTGAGCATGGGTCACCCGCTGGCGTGGCAAGTTTAGCCCCGGATACTATCTATATGCTTGCATGGTTTAACAGTCGTGTAGTTCCGGCGCACGAATTGTGTGCACTCTGTGCTCTGTGCTGAAACACCGCGGCGGCTCTATCGGGGTGGCCAGCATTTGCAACGGCGGTGGTGGCGCCTCTGCCATGGTCATTAAGCTAGTGTAGCATGCGCGCTGCAATTATATTTACAGGAATATATCGTCAGTTCAGCATGCAACTAGATCTAATATCGTAATGTTGTGTCGAAATCAGCTCAGCTCATCTCAAATCCGGCGCCGGCACTGATGGCGTACAGGAGTTTGTCGCGAAGAACCCGCTCGTCCGTGTACCGCGGCAGCTTCAGCAGATTGACGCACGTGGACGTGGTGGGAAGCTGATGTCTCGCCGTCAGCATTCGTTAAGTTCACGCGTTTTACTACTGACCCTGTCAATGTCGTTGCCCGCGTCACGAATGCTAAACTTGGGATACAGTTCGCTGAAGCCGCGCAGTGGTGGCCGCGGGCAGCTGGTGATAAACTTGATAAACATGCTCTTCTCCTCGTCTGTGAAGGCTTCCACCACTCGCCAAAACATGGCAATTGTGGTGTCATCCTCGCCATAGTAGCGGTCGTAGACCGTGTTCCGCTTCAAATCTGTAATGTCGATCGGGGCCTCGGCGCCAGATGTCATCATATGCAGTTCATGCTACATACACCCAATGTTTATGCTGTTTATCAACGAGCCCATTACGTACCTCATCAAACATTTTTAGCCACTGCGGTTCCACCAGGTCCGACAGTCCTTGCAGGAATGCGTGGCTCTGCCGATTGATTTGGATGTTGAGTTTGTAGTTGGACATCAGGTAAATGTAGCGAAGCCGATTCATATTGGTCACGGTCAAGTCTCTGCCACCGGGCACCAATTCGGCCACGCTGGTTTCGCCAAACTCTGCATCGGTTAGTAAGTAGATTCTGTTACTTTGAATGTGAATACATATGAGTCGGACCTTCGCGGGCAACGGTGAAATTCAACGACAAGTCCTCCACATTGCCCGGATAGTCCTTGAGAAACACCAGATTCTTGTACAATTCAGGGTCCAACGAAGGTAACTCATCCACTGCAATAACGAAGTTATCACGAGCGCCAAGGCCACGAAACAAATATGTCACTTGCAATAGCTAAGTCTTCCTAGCCATTTGCTGAGGAAGAATGTTGCAAATGATGCGTCGATGAGAATTCCCTCGCGCAGCGCTTTGCCTACAATGCGACCCAGGAATCGAAAGTGCTCCAAGCTTGAGTTCTCCATCGCGACAGCATACGTGCTCGGATACAGAAGCTGGTCTTTGGTGAACTGAAACAGCGCAGAATTTGGATCAAACGCCTGCTTGGCCAGCCTGCATGGTGTTCGTTAAGCATAATGATGACTAATTATGACGACACAACTTACTCGGTCAGAAATTCCTTGAAAACACCGCCACCATCGATTCCCGCCTCTTGGTAGCCAAGATCGCTTACAAACGTAATAGCGATGCGGTTCTTGAGAGCCTGTCCTAATCAACGGGGTTAAAGCGGGTAAGCTATTATTGTGCACCATACATACCTATTGGATACAGGCCGTCAAACCCATCTTCAAATACGTGATCACGCCGAATCTTGACAAAGTGCCTCGAACCAAATTCATTGCGCGGAGAAGAGTCTAGTTCCACCAGGCGCCTAAATATACCGATACGTGTCTCAAACGGGAGTACAAATGGAATATTTTGCAGTATTTCTCGCAGCGATGAGGAGCAAATGCTATCCGGTCGCGGTGAAACGACTACTTCACCGCCGGTAGCCAAGCGTATCAGATGCTCATCAAGTGTATCAAGCGGCACGAGCCAGTGACCTTTTGGACAAAACGCCGACATGGCACTAGCTGATTATATATATCACATGTTGCAAGTACGTACTCTCGCCGGTAAACAAGCTGCAAGAATCGCGTAATTGAGCGACGTACTTGTACCACTTGAAGCGCTGTTCCGGCCATGAACGATGAGTCAAACCGAGGAGTGCTGTTTGAGTATAACGAGAATGCGAGACTCTGTTTGGAGTAAAAATAGGAGAAAAGGATAATAGCAATACATACCTTGGTGACACCAGAAAGAAATACCATGTCTTGCAACGCAAACAAGAGAGTATCACAAGTAAATTCTTCGCGACCACATGTTGTTATTAGAGTTCCCAGAAGCTCCACCATCATCGTCAGCAGATACCAGTCGGTAGCATGCGCCGAGTCTTCGTGTAAGATGAGCAAATAAACCTAGACATTATCTCTCACCGGTACAATATTCAATCACTGCATGGTCCGTCTCGGACGAGATCGTCTTTAATAGGAGGGAAACCTTCATCATGCTCCACATGGGAGGCATCACGGTTTGTTTCATGGACGACAGCAGCGATAAAATGCTGGCTTTGGCGGCCGGACGAATAGTCAATATCATTGTTAGTAAGCATATCATGTCACGCAGATATTGTGCCAGCGAGTCGGACATAGTCTTTAACGGTGAGGCAAGAAATTCAATGAATTTTCGATCCGCAAAATAGGATATATCGGCTACCAAGTCCGGGTCAAGTTTAACAATTGGCGCACGGGTAACGGAACTATCATCGCCCATGACATCATCGGCATCATTCTCCTCTGACACGTCGGTACCTTTACAAATTAATCCCGTTCTACAATGCCATTAACCAACTTGCCGGTATCTGCCAAACTGAGCTGCGCGGCAATGCTTTCCGGCAAGAGCGATATCAGATGGCGTAGACAGGAAGTATAAAAAGACATTTGCGATGTGGGAAGGATCTGCAGCGCTTGAGACAAGGAGGCAAAGTTTGCCAGTAGCGACAGCGATGCGGGCGATGTTGTCGAGCGCATGGCCAAGTTAGAAGTACTGAGTGCACTTCCATCAAGCAATATTGCGGCAAGCTGCTGAAAAAAGTTTGGCATAGCCGTCAGCAACTGAGTGCCGTTGCCTAACTGCGGCATCCGACCATCCGCAACCACTCGTGGAATCGTAAGCAGCTCGAGCACGAACGATGATAAGGCACCTGCGCAGTATTTCCCCATCTCGGCCGTGAACCCAAGCGGTGCAGACCATAGGGCCGTAAGCGCTTCCCGGTCAGGATCTTGCGGTGCGGGTGTGAGCAGGTACCCTCGGAGTGTCGAATAGAATCCCCATCGGACAAACAGGGTCCAGTGAATGCTTGTAAACTGTTTCAGCAATATGCGGTGTAAAACAGCGACACCATGTGGTGTATCTGATGGACGATTATCCCGCGAACTCTCGGCGAATATATGTTCAAACAGCAGCCAGCTAAGGCGAGCGTGCACCACGATATCTACATTGCGGGTTACAATCGCACTATTGCCAGAACATTTCACCATCACCGCACCATCAATGGTACTGGCAACTTTTGCTGACCCAATGTAATCGTCAGCGCCGGTGGCGACAATGCGCACGAGCAGCTCTGCATCTTGCGGCATTCTCAAATGACAAAGAGCTAGCCGGCGAACGGTAGCCCCATCATCAATGTTGGAGTCCAGCGTTTTCAGCCACTGCGAACGGTCACGGTCCCTTGAAAGCATGCGCGATCGACATTCCCGCCATGCAGCCTGCGACAGGGAAGCCGAGCATAGCAGCACGCACCGCACACCAAACCAACCAGTATGAGTGTGGCCGCCACGTGCTGACGCCGCTCCGAGTCGCGTCTCTCCCGTTCCTGGTGTGCCTGGCGCAACAGCTCATCGCGGTCACGCACCCCGGGCACTCTGCCGCCCAAATTGATGGGCCGCCGTGAGCGATGACTTCCGTCAAACATTACAGAAACAGTGGCATTTAAGGTGTGTGTCGATCACCTCCCGCAATAAGTAAATACATTGACCATAATATTGTACACTTATATACATCTGTGCATGTCTCGTGCATGTCTCGTGGATAATCGATATTTCGCGATAGAACTTTCAACAGATACGTCTCTCTATTGGTAACTAACAGAATTGATTGCATTGCTGCGAGTCGACTCAACAATTGGTTAATCGCACATACATAATGCCGTGAAGCTTACAACAATTAGCCCACATCTCTTGTTACTGTAACAGCTTAGAAAAGATTGATAGATGCATCTTTTAAAGATTCATAGATGCATCAAAAGCACGCTTTACTTGAATGGATAAGCACAGTGTGACCGCAAGCAAAGTTATAATTTTACGCTACGGCCATGGTAGAGCCGAAATTTCTCATGTAGCTGTAAATAATGGTAGTCTAGCTGTAAAAGTATTGCACGTATTAGCGTCGTAGACAACTCTACATAAAGGGACGTGCAGCAACAGACTGTCTGTGTCAATACTTTAGTAGTACAAGTGGCGGCCGTAATCAATATGGCCGAGTTGTCGACGCCGCTGACGCAGACGCTGCAGCAGCTGGCAGCGGACCATCGCCGACGTGCCCCGCCCATCCATCAGGCACTCTCTTGTTGCGCGTGTTGTGCCGTGGAGCAACTAATGCTACTAGGCTGCCGACAAGGCACTGACGGTGCTGAAATCTCTCGGCGCGCTGTCCACGCCACAGTTGGCCAGCGGTCAGTGCCACGTATCGAGTATCCCTGGTTTCAACTCTTGTGTGTATAGAAATCGCCTCGCGGGAGGAAATTGGTTTGGCGCTAGTGCTGGCAATTCAGGCTGGCAGCAATGTGTATGCCAAGTCGCTGGTGGCGGTTGTCAACTCGCTGCAACGTCTGATATCGCACAAGGCCGTGCCTCCTGTACGTGGATAGTTGCATAATCTCCGTGGCATTCGGCTATATAACAACAAGCGCATGATACCGCTGCTGCTTACTGGTCTGAGTGATCTGGCCGGCAGTAGCGGCACCGTGGAGATTCATCTCAAGATATTGCAGACGGCGCTGCCCCTGCTTAGCAATTACCACTCGGTACTTCATGGCGAACTTATCAGCGAGGTATTTTTTATTATACTAATGATGTTATGATACTTATCTGTGCAGGTGCTGCTGCTATGCTTCCGACTGTATGACAACAAAGTTACCGCGGTGCACAGTACCGCAGCGGCGACGCTGCGCCAGATTGTGATATTCATGTTTGATCAAGTGGCCAAGGAAGATGAGCGTGTTGGTGCGTATACTCTGCGTTATTAACATTCCTGCATATTTGTAGAGCGGGGAGACGGCGTCGATGGACAGGCAGAACTGAATCCTGCATTTGTGGCAAGGTATGCGCACGGGATGCCACAAGTCAAATCTCTCAATCCATGCGCGCTGGATGCTCTTCTTCTCTTCCATGTACGCCCTATGCAGCACTGGATGTTTTTACATAGATCTTACACACGTAAGGATCTCTGCGCTCTTAGCAGTGCGGAGCCGGCCATATTTTTGCGTCTGGAGACGCTAAACCGTACATTCGGACTGGAGATCATCGAATCGATCCTGAGCAACCATCATTCCATATTTTTGAAGGTGAGGATATATCAGCGTGTCCAGCTAGACTTATCAACACCTACGTAGCATGCCGAATTTACTCCGCTGTTAAAGGACAAGGTTGCTCCGCTCATATTGAAGACCATTTCAAACAGAAAAGATTTTCCCCAAGTCGTTCGCCTAATGCGCATAATTTACTTGCTCATCCGGCACTTTGTTGCGATTCTGGTACGTGTGCCAAGTGTCATAACTGTTCACTGATACATTTGTAGACTGTGGAGTGCGGAGTGTTTTTTTCCATGTTTGCCGAAATACTTGACGCATCCTCCCCGCCGTACTGGCACAAAGTATTGTGCATGGAAATTCTGCGCGGAATATCGCTGGATGGGGAATTGTTGCGGTGCGCACTGAGCTGTCATTGAAGAATTCCTAACGAGTTGTTAGGATCATCTATCGCTGCTTTGATGGCGCTCATGGCGAATCGGAAATCACTGATGATATTGCCGTCAAATCGTCGGCCAACGTCAGCACTGTATTTGCCGACCTGCTGCTCCTTTTTTGGCGCACCGGCGCATCACAGCAGACATTGCTGCAGGGAGATGGTGGTGGGCTCAGCGTCGCATCAGCCACTGTAAAGGTTCAATGGTAATTGGGAGTACAGTGGCTTTATACTACTGTGATGACCTTTCAGTATTGACCAGTTGGACAAGCTGGAAGCTCCACAGCTTCCTGAAACGTATTTAGCGTATCTGGCGCTCTCGTGTGTCACTTACGCTTCGGACACCATAGCAGCGCTGGTGCTGCCTATCCACATATCCATATGTCGCAAACCGTGGTCTACAACAATACTAAATGGTCAGAGCGGTCAGTGCACAACTACATCCCTCATTTAGTTAACGTGGTACAGATTCCATGGAGGACGAATCGTTCGTGCCCTACAGTCCATCTGCATCAATGCTGCAGTCGATAACGAGTTTCCGCCCTCGGCTGAATACTATCACTACCCGGGGGCAAGATGCGCATCCATCCGCATCTAATTTGATCGCGTCTGCTGAGATCGTAGAATTGGCCGCGCCAGCGTTGCTTGCCTCTTTTATGTACTTCACCACCGGCAACATTGATGCGGACCTCTTTCATTCATGCTTAAAGTCAATGCAAAACTTTACGCTGGTGTGCGGCGTGCTAGCAAAGTACAAGGAACGCGATGCGTTTTTGGCGTGCTTATGTTTTGCGGGCGTGTCTGGAAATGAGAGCGTTTCTCGCGTTTGTGACCATGCGAACAAGATTTCTTTGTTTCTGTCTCCAAAGCTCCGGTTCGATCAGACTATCAATCCCTTTATGGCGTTACATGCGCGAGGCAAGTTCTGATTCATGCTTAAATTTAGCTGTGGAGTGCATAATCTATACTTGGCAGCACCGAATTTGAGTGTTGACAGTAATTTAGTCAGCTACATTCGAGTGCTGCTCACGTGCACATTTATTTTGCACTCTCGACTTCACTGTCCTACCTGGATGTTTATACTTGAGACGCTGGCTTTTATTGATGTGTCGCTGCGGGGTAAAAGCACTGGCACCAATTCTACGGTTCGCGTGGCAAGTGATCCCGTCTCGCCCACCAAAGCCGCAAGCCGTCAGTCAATGGACATTACCGTCAGCGACACAGTTGCGCAAGAAATTATCGCGCTGTGCGAGGCTGGATCTGCGCTTTTTGACGATGATTCTGTCTGTAGAATGGTAACTTCTCTGAGCAGGCTTGCATGTGATACTGCAAGGCTGGATCCAATCGAACTTGGCGAGTCTGTCTATGTTTGGCTAATGGAGGATCGTGATCACATCAACAGTGGCGACGTTGGCGCGGCAAGCAGTAAAGCCATCGCAGAATTGCTGTCGCCTGCAACAGCAACAGCACCTCCATCATCGTTGCCGAGTTCAGCTGCGAATCCTCACACAGCTGGCTCGCTTCACTCTATCAGTACCGGCCTGGATGGCAAATCCGCCGCAATGTCGCCAATGTCCCCGGCCAAGAGTCCTAGTCGTATCATCCTGAAATTAGTCGACGGTCGTCTATTCGCTATTGATCGACTACGTGATGTGATTTTGTCAAATCTACACCGATTTCTCTACGTACATTCCGCGTTCTCCCCGGAAATGCGTCACTTGCTTGTTAACAACAATTATGTGGCTCATCGAGCAGGCAGCGACGTTATTGGATACGATCTACAACGCACTTATGGATGCTGCATGGATTTTCTAGCCGCAATCGTGATGTACCGATCGGTGTATTCTTGTGCCAGTTTAAAAGCACAGTCATCGGAGCACTTGACAGCCATCCTTTTGGCAGCAATCACTCGTGTCAACGAGGCTGCGCGAAAACTGGGCCGTGCCGATCGAAATCTTGCAGCCTTCGTCTTCGATGACTACTTGCAAGCCAAGATATTGGGGCCACTGAAGAGGATAATCACTCTTGATGCCGTTGTATCGGATGAAGTGATTGAGCCGTCATTCATAGCGGCAATGCGTCTGCAAGAGAGCGGAATGTCGTGGAATTCGTACCTGAACGGCCAGTTGGAGTCCCGTAAGGCTGGCTTGGAGACAGTTGCCAAAATTTTGCATCTGGTGGGACAGTATTTTACATCGCCCGGCTTCACGACGTTATTCGAAATATTGAAAAGCGTCAACGTTGCGCAAATTAGTCGAGAATCGGCAGGAGAAATCACGAGTGGGAGAGCCATTGCCACGTTGCCGCTTATTCGAGTTGCTTTTCCGTCGCTTCAGTTGATATGTACGGATTTTCTGGGCTCGCTGTCGATTGACAACCTGACAACTTGCATTGTTGCCGTCGGCTCCTTTGCTAAGCAGAATGAAGACATGAATACTTCCCTCACTAGTATCGGGTTGCTGTGGACCATGTGCGACTTTGTCAAAAACGCCATCTCTGATGACCATGTTCGCGGAGATTATGATGGCATCAAAGCGCTGCCTCTGCTGATTCTTTCTCAGATGTCGGCCCTCTGTGTTGATGTTCGTCCCGAGTGCCGTAATACCGCAATTCAGACTATATTTAGAGCCATATCCATGACTTTTGGATCACTGTGGCATGACGAAGAGTGGCAGCTGGCATGGAACTCAATCATTTTTTCAATCTTTGAAAAAATTGAAGAGGCTTCCCGCATAGTTCGGATTCGCCTGCTCGACATCGAAGTTGTGGCACTTCCATCTTCACTAGACTCTGAAATTGAAGAAAATGAGAAAATCACTGACTCCATTGGTGGTGTCCGTCAGTTGGGCGTAGTTTTTGAATCGCTATTCAATGTCAGGCCTGCGCGCGATGACACTAGTCACGAGCAAGTGCAATCGCCAGTCACTGCAAACTCGAATACTGCCACGTCCCAACGCTATTCTCAGACTGCTGTGCTTAAGCAATGGGATGACTCAAAGATCTACGCTCTCAATGGCATGGCTCAAGTCTTGGCTGAGTTCATGCCCTATTTGTCCAACATGGAAGCCTTTCACGGGCGTGTTGATTCCGGCGTCGAGTCAATATGGGACCGAGTGCTACAGACTCTTCGTAAATATTTTGCCGGTTTCGATAGTGCATCATCGACTCTGGATAGCTCGCCGCAAGAAATCATTGCGCGTCAGAGCCACGAAGTTTCCCTGTCTGCAATTAAAGCTTTCAACACCATAATGCGACCTCCGACGAATCGGACTGCATTCGCTGTGCAGTCCATGTGGTTTTCTGCGTGGAAAGTCTGGGTGCATATGGGGAAATGTCTACATATCCGAAAATGTGCCATGTACAGCAGCTTGCGTATTGCCCAGCCGTTCATGCAGCATCAATCTGCACAAGGTATAAGTGTAAAAAGCGACGCGCCGCGAACTGCCGCCCCGGAATGGGTCGAGTGTGTCGTGAAGGAGGAAGCACTGGTTATCTACATCGAATCTTTGCATAGCATTCTCGCCGTCGTAGCTGATAATTCTTCCAAAACTGCTGAACATATCGAATTTCGCACTGCAGAGTTGCAGGAATTGTTCTCCATACTTCGGAATGTCATCAGTTATTATGATTTGACCTACTTTGTCGATGACGCTGTGCTTGGCAGCCTACCCAGCTTTTTGCTGTGCGAAATACCCTTCTCGACGCATCCAGCCGATGCCACAAAGAGCGCTTATGGCCGAATGACGGCTTCGGACCGGGAACGAATGACTGCATTGCAGTTTTCCATCTTGTCCACAGTTGCCGGAACGTCCATATGTTCCAATATATCTGCCGGCGATGGAGCATTTGCTGCATTTGCTCCGTTCGAAATGAAATTCACCGAGAAATTTTCTCGGTTGCCAGTATGGTTTACAATATGCGCAAATAACCCCGGTATTGCTGGCGATGTCGAGTGTTTGGCGCTCATCGAGTTGTCCAAACTAATGTCGATGGCATTTATAAATTCTCGCTCACGAATGAACTTGGAATCTGGGGCGCCGCATGGACGAACCAGTGCGCTGCTAGTTTCTTCAGCCACACCAGCATCTATTGCTCTATCAGTCATGACCACGCAAAATACTTTGAGCAATGATGTCAATGAACACAAATCTGTCTTGTCAACGAAACGAAAATCGATTCATAACCTGACTGGGCGTCGAATGCCAACCTATGTGCCCTTCTCACGTGCCATGATGGAGGTGCTGTCGATGCTTTATTCTAAGGATGCATTGGTGAGTGAAGAGCTTAGTGGGTCCTTATGTCGCAGCTGGACACCGTTTGACAAGGGTGGCGCGTTGCAGTATTTGCATGTATGATGGCTCGTTGCAAGATATATGGTTTCTAATAAGCAGGATCTGGGGACGATCATCCGGTTAAAGTTCGATGCATGCGGCGGTCTGAGTGACGCCGACTCCAAAGACAGCACACACGCAATCCACTTTTGGAAGCGTGCTTGCGAGCAGTTTGTTCTCGCCACCAAACTCTCAGCGGAACAAATGATTAAACTGTATTCCGACGGATTTGTCGATCCTGCTGTCTTTCTCGCGACAATAACGAGATTTTGGAAGCACTGCATCATGATATTTATCGATCATCTGGAATGCAAAAGGTACGAGCTGTTCAACCGCAACACTCAATCAACTGCTTTGTGCGTATAGCCTTCCCACTGCGGACATGTCACTGCAGCAGCTAGATGCTATAGAAGAGTGTGCAATCCGCCTGGTGAACGATTTTGTTGAGTGTTTTGTGAGCAGCATCGGTCCATTTGGCGATGAGCATGCGATGGGTTGCGCAGTTGACGACGCTGAAAGCTTATTTCGAGGCATTGTCGCGGCTACCGTAGCTTGGACCGAGCTTTGGCCTGGTGGCAATTCTTTTGGCGAAAGTCCAGACACCATTGTGCACGCGTTTGTTGATGCAGAAGCAACTTCATCGAACGTACTATCTGCGGTAATTCCGATAAAGAGTGAACGGTTGGCATCCTATTTCTTCGAATTACTATTTCGCCTGTGCTCGGTGGAACCGTGGACTTCAGGCAGCGGTACTAAATCAAGTGCCAGCTTTATTACGCGGATTGCAGCGCCCATTCTCATGGAGCGTTGTCAGCGCATTATCGACACCTGGATCAGTGACAGTAGCTTGTATGGCCTGCAGCCGTTTGCAAGGCTGCGCTCCGAGGAGATGGTGAGTATGCTGCGACATCTGCACAAATTGCAACTGCAGCCCGACTGTCTGGCCGAAACTGCTTTTGGGAAAGGTAGGGCAGTCTTATGCATACAATATTATATCCTCGCACATCGCTAATCGCCTTAGAACATGTCGCTGTGCAGCAGCAGCACGCAAATGATCTTCACTTGCTAGTGTTGTATCAGCGATTGTGTCGCCTGATACCGCATGTCAACCATCCGAATGCACACTGGGCACCCTATGGCGATGCGTCGGATACCGCCAGCGAACTGTCCACGAATGCCGACAGTGGCACGGGCTGTGATGGCAGCAAAGACGCCGGCTTCTACCTCATCAAGTGTCTGCATCGCGTGGGCAAAGCTTTTGGAATTTGAATTCTTGAAATAGTACCACAGCCAATGCATTGCAAGATATAAATATAAGCTTTGCATTTAGTTCTGTTTGCGTGGAGTTGTCTGCATACATACATAGTTTGCCGCGTGAAGCGCGGATGTGAACAGTTCAACTTCACCATCAATCATGAACGACGCTTTCGACCAGTATCTGAAGCGCCGATCCAGCACGGGCAGCCAGGCCAACCGCAGTCCCGTTCAGACGCTCATTGGTGAGTATAGTTGCTGTGTGTGATAGTGTCCGTAGTCACACTCTGCTAGACATGGCATGCAACTCGCAGCGCCCAGAGCCGGACCTCCACATCAACCTGGAAGTCTGCGACTTGATCAACACCGCCAAGAAGAATACGTAAGTGCCCGCACGTGGTTAAGCAAATACAGAGCCCGGCTGAAAGAGTGTCTGTGTGTAGGCCACGCGAGGCTGCATTCGCCCTGGTGGAGTATGTCAACAGCCGTGACCCGCATCAGGCCATGCTCGCCCTGAATGTCCGTACACGCGTGCTATGTGTCCGTGTCTGCGTGGCCACGCTCATATGCTGCGTCTGGTGTAGCTGCTGGATGTGTGCGTCAAGAACTGCGGCTACCCGTTCCACCTTCAAATCGCCAGCAAGGAATTCCTCAACGAACTTGTCAAGCGCTTTCCGGAGCGGCCGCCAGTCAGTGTGGAATCTACCTATGTATATGCCATTCTCATATTCCACGCGCGCATTGTAGACAGCACTGGCCATCTACCAGGACAAGGTGCTTGAACTGATACAGCTGTGGAACTTTGCCGTCTTTGAAGGGTCCAAGTACCGCGACGATCTGCGGCACATCAACGACATGTTCCGGCTTCTCTCGTACAAAGGTGTGCCAGTTTTTCTCGTGTGGTGATATCGCGCGCTAAGTTGTGTGTTAAGGTTACACCTTTCCTCGACTGCGGGATGAGGCCGTGGCCGCACTCAAGACCAGCGAGGTGAGTACGGTTTGTTGTGTCGCCCGCCACTCAAGTATATGTCGGCAGGCTGTCTTGAAGAGCAGGGAGGAGATGGAGCGGGAGAATGCCGCTGCACAGGAGGCCGTACGTATTGATTTGCACGCTTGATATATTTGATCAGTTTATCCGTAACATCTTCCGTAGAAGCTGCAAGAGTTGCTGCGTCGAGGAACACCGGCAGACCTGGCGGCGGCCAACGATTTAATGAAGGAAATGACGGGCTACGTACGAATAGCGATGCTCCTAGCACTTACTTGCCATTACCGCTGACAGCGTTGTTAGTACCACGACAAGGCCCCGAATTACGACAAAAAGTCCAGTGATGATCTAAGCAATATTGCGGAAAAGGCCGCGCTGCTCAAACAGTCTGTTGGCAACTTGGGCCCCAATGAAGACATTGCCAAGAATGGTTTGGTGCAGGCATGTGCCGTGTGACATACTTACGCCAACAACAACACATTTATGTAGGATCTGCTGGTGGTGGTGAAGGGAGCACAGGCCAAGATAACCAGGTGGATTGAGGAGGGCACAATGTCTCATCAGCTGGGTTAGTTACTTGCAGTATATATACATATGTGTGTGTTGTGTGTACACTTGATAACGGTGACGTAGAAAAGTTGCTGCAAGTCAACGATCAAATAAACGACGCGCTGGCAGCGTACGAGCAGCGAAAATCTGGCATTGCGCCCACACCGCTGGCACCTGCACCTGCTCAACCTGCACAACCCCCCAAAAAGAGCACCGTCGCCGAGGATCTGATGCTGCTGCAGTTTTGAAGCCTCGCGTGTGTGTTTTTAATAGAGTGGAGTGGCCATACTGTGTCTAGCTAGATCTATGCACGTCATGTAAGCATCACTCCGCGTGGGCAGCGGCAATCTTCTTCAGGGTGGCCAGATGGCGCGCGGCCGCCACCATGCGAAACTCCTTCACGCCCAGACCGCGCGCCATGAAGCTGCACGCATCCGGCATGACCTTGGCCTGTATGGCCCACTGCATTGCCGTGTCAATGTCACTGCCGGCGCCACCACTTGTCCCAGATGCCGGGGCATTTACGGCTGCAGCAGCAGTGGTGGCAATGGCAGCAGTGTCATCTCCGCTGGCAGTGGTAGTTGCCCTATAGGCTGACGCGGCCGCCTCCGCCTTGGCCAGACTGCGCCGGGAACTCATGGCGCTGCCGTGCATGGCCCCGGCGACCATCTCGTCAAACAGCAGACCCTTGAACAGCACCATCTCCTCGCACATGAGCAGCGTGCACTCGCGCACAAAGTTCGGGAACGACTGGTGGCGCATAACGTGCATCGCCTGGTCCAGCACGGCGTGGAAGATGCTCGGGTGCAGTATGCGCCGGAACAGCACGTCGTAGTAGATGTCGTGCCGCTGCGTCTCGTCCACATTCATCTCCTTCTCGCCGCCCGGCACCAGGTAGGTGTGGATGATGAGCAGGGTGCAGCGCTCCAGTTCGGCCGCGTCGCCCGCCGACGCCATCCACTCAAACAGCGGCGCAGCCATTATTCCGGTGCCGGCCATCACTGCCGCCGCCGCCGCCGAAGTGCCGCCACCCACACTGTACACGGGCGCAGTAGCCGCGGGTGTTGTCGGCGTCGGCGTCGGCACCATCGAGGCAGGTGGCTGCGCGCCGCCGCCATCGGACGCGGCCGACACGGTGCTGTTGAAGCTTTCGTCGCGGCGCGACAGTCCACGAAGGTCGCCGACGCCGCCCGACTCGTCACTGGGCGACTTTGGGGTGCCACGCCCATTCGCGTCAGCTCCGGCCGGCGACGGCGACACTGCCACCGTGGGGCCCAGCACGCGGTGGATGGCGGCACGCATCTGCGCCTCCAGGTTCTCCAGCTTGATGGAGGAGGGCGCGGGCAGTTGCTGCTGGCGCATGGCAGACGGCACACCGACCGCCGAGTCGTCGGCCAAAGTGTCGCGGTAGTGTGGCACCGCGCGGGCAAAGGACGCGGGCAGCGGCGGCAGTGGCGGCACCTCTGGCTGCTCGCTGGGCAGCGGGGCCGCAGACACCGTGGCCGCTGCTATCATGGACTTGGACGGGCGCGGCAGACGTTCCCCGGAGCGCAGTAGCTGCGTGGGGTTGTTCACGGAGCGTCTGGCGGCAGGGCTTGCGGCGATAACGCCAGCGCCACGCAGTTCCGCCTCGCTGCTGCCGGCGCTGTGCGTGGGGTTGGCGGCGGCACCGGCGCCGAATTTGCGTGCCAGTACGGGCGATCCGCCTCCGGGCGAGGGGCTTATGCGCTGGGACGCGCCACCCCGCAGCGGGCTCTCCGGCCGGCCCAGGCTCGACGTGGCCAGGCGGGAGGTGCCATGCCGCGACACCACTGTCACGGCGCCCGCTGGCTGCTGTGCCGAGCCGCGCAGGGCCCCGTTGATATCGGCGGCGCTGTTGGCCAGCACCAGGCGCGATTTGCGCAGGTCCCCGTTGCTGGTGGCGGCAGGCGCGGCCGCCGTGGTACTGCTGCCACTCGCGCTGGCCAACAGCGCCGCCACCAGACCCGGCTGTCCAGTGCGCGCCGCCGAGGCCATGCCCGTCATGGTGGGCGTGGGTGACAGTCGCGGGTTCTTTGTCTTGCCATCGGCGGACGTGGTGGAGGAGGTTGATCGCGCCGCCGCTCCCGGCGCCGTCATCTGGCCATTGCGACGGGTGCGCGCCTCAATGTCCTCGCAGAGCTTCCGCAGGCGCTTGATGTCCTCGTAAAAGTCCAGGTTGTTGGCGGAGAATTCGCGCGTGGTCACGTAGCGCCTAAAGGTCTCCAGCCGCATCGGCGCCACTGTTATCCGGTCCTCCAGCAGGTCATCCAGTTCGAAGCGCTTGAACGCCGTGAAGGAACTGTTTTTCGGCTTCAACAGCGATGACCACAACATGGTTAATGTCGATGCAGTTTGCCTTTGTGTGTGCTATATACGTGTGTTTAACGTGTGTGTGTATCTACGTCTGTCCAGGCGTTGCCAAGCAATGCAAAGACACATGCGTGCAATAATGATCTCTAATGACTTGTTGTATCGCTGAGTGGCAATGCAATTTCTTCTCTCTCGGCCGGTGTTGTGCTGTTGATATCAATTACAATCGTTGTACATTACTATCATATATCCTATAAACAAGTACACTACCTGAGTGGCGGATATGTTTGGTCGTATTCTTGGGCCTCCGCCTGCATCGCTCTCCGAAAGCCGTCCAGCCACTCTTCATCATCATCGCCGTCGACAGTCTGCTGTCCAGCATAGTACTGATGCTGCACGGAGCACAGGATTTCCGCGCTACGAGCCGCGTCCACGCATAAAGAAATAGGTTTTGCCACTAAAGCAGCTACGGCGATTCTACAAGTGTAAGTTAGTAGACTGTGTGTACTTGGCATGGACACAAAAATACATAACAATACACAATACAAACGCACTCTAGTGTTGGTAGGTAGTGGGCCCATTCAGGTGTGCAGGTCAGTACTTCCGCGAGGTGTGGAGAGTTGGATTGCCAGATATCGCGAAGCATGAGTACCATATGCCCACGGCCATCTTGAAGATTTGTTAGTTTACCATAAAGCAACTAATGAATATACGTACCGTTGGCACTGCATTCGTTTTGGAGCTCTGATATCAGCCGCGGAACTAGCCGCGTGTCCCCAATTGCTCTTTGAATTACAAGGGCAAATCCCGACTCCACCGCGGCCATCACCAACTGATGCATCTGAGTGTGCAGCAGGCTATTAAACCTGTACACGTAATTACTAATATACACAGTCACATTATTCACCCATACCTCATGCTAAAGAACCAGTCCGCCATTGTTGCAAAGAAAGAGGGTGGAATGCACTCCAATACAACCAGATCCGTCTTGCATGCTTTGATGACACGAACAACGATTTCCACCAGCTGCAGCAGCGCGTATGGCATCGGCTTCTCCACGGTATACGTATTGAACTTTACAGGACTGCGTACCAAGTTATTTACGTATTACGGAGCAAACAGCGAGCAAATCTACAATGATAACGAACCGCCGCACAATTCCTCCGAGACTCAATTTCTCCCGTTTCATGTTCATTATGCAGCCACACAGCACTTCAAGCAACTGTCCAAGTTGCCCAACTATGATCTTGCCCACAGATTCCAAATTGTTGCCAGACGACAAAAATTCCTCCATGGTATTCTCCGGGCCAGCTCCACCTTTCAACGGTGGAGAAGTTCGTTCACCAGGCCCGCTAGCCGGCGACGGTACCCGGCAACAGGCTTGCACCACAAGACAGTGCAGAACATCAATGACGGCTTGGCACTGGAAATGCGGTGTCGACTCGAGTTGCAATAGGGTCACGCATTCGGCGAGCATCTCTCGCTGCGCACTGCTGCTAAAGCAGCTGAAAAGCAACTCTGCATGCTTGGTGTACGTGGACGCAGAGACAAGACGTGTGAGGAATTCGGATATGCCGCGCACTTGTTGCTGATCTATTGGAGAGCACTGTTACATAACTATTTTCACAAATTTACGGCATCTCATGGATACCTGGATCGCGCACAGGAAGAGCTTGAATGACAAGCTCCAGAAAACCTTCCGACGACAGGCTTGCGAACCATCTCCGTTTGCCGTCGTCGTTTGGTTCCCCGTCATTTGGTGTGAAGAATAGCATCTGCAAAAGGTCAGAACAACAGTTGGCGCTGTGTTCAAAGACAAAAATAGTGCAGACGCATCACCTTTAATGTTGCCGTGAGCACCGACGAGTGGTGTAGATATGGCAGAGTGCAAAAGATCAGAGGCTTCCTCATGACGGTCTCGGGCAGTTTATCGTGACTGCTGTCGGGAACTGAAGAGTGCTCCGGAAGTGGCAACATCACCAAATCGAGAAATCGCTGATAGCTATGAGCTAGCAAGTGCTCCACAATCTTGAGAAAGTGGTGAAAGTTGCCATCAGAGTCGGGCCGAAATACGTTGAACAGCTGAGTGACTACAATATGATGTGAGGACTACGCACACGCAGCAAAAGCAAAGTGCACTTGCCCAATTCCCGCAGCTTGGTGTCTATGAGTTGAGTGTTGGTGGAACGTGTGCCTTGCAGCAAACTCATGACTTGGTAAGACAATTTCTGCGGCATGTCTTCGGTCTGCTCACGGTCACGCATACAAAGCGGGAGAAGAGTGGCAAGCGGCAGGGAAAACCATCTGTCCATCACTCGATCGCTGTCGCTTGCGGTCAGCCTTGTAAAGAAGCTCATGAATATCTCCAAATTTGCTAATTGATGTTAGCAAGAGTATAGAACTTGCAACAATACCATCTCCTTGCAGCAAGTCAACTAGGTGAACTGTGAGACGTGGACTGGAAAGTTGCAATAGGCGCTTCAGTAACTCGCGGGTCTTGCAGCTGATAATGGTCACACCGCCGCCGGCGGGATGGAGCAACATGCGCTCCGCCTCCTGGTCAATGCTCTTCAAGTTGGCATCCGACTCGTCAATGGTAAAAAATTCATTCCCATTCCACATGCTGGCAAGCGCCTGCATTTCCTGCCGTGAGCAGCCTGTGCGGACCGGACAGGCAATTGCTGACCGTGAACGTTTCGTCGCTGCTGTACCCATGCAAGTCGCTGCCAACAATAACATCATCACCATCACCGTCCGCATAATCATTCATGTTGCTCCAGCCGCCGCCATTAGGTATCGGCGGCGGTGACAGCGTTGGCGGGTCTAGCGCACGCTTGGCGGGAGTGGACCAGTCGGCATCTACCGCATGGTATTACAAATACGACACGCACAAATCTATCGTAGACCACCCACCCCACGCAGAGTCCGCCTTCTTCATCACTGCATCCACACTGGGAGTCATGGTGTCCACGCCGCGGTCGCTATCACGATCTGGCGGTTCGCCTTTTGGCGGCGGCCAGTAAATCGGTGATGACGCCATTGTTGCGCTGTCCGCGGACCTTAATCATACGTACAAAATGAATGATAGAAAATTGCTGCTCAGCGCTTCATTGAGTCAATGGGCGGATATCTGCTATGAATGCAAGAGCTCCTATTTAGCAGTTTCGTATCTATAAGTACTAATGAGAGTATGGGATGGTAAATATCGTTAGCTGACAGCATGTGATGCAAAAAATGTCTGTTTACATATCCAGAAAATCGTCATATTATAGCATGCCTACGAATTGCTGAAATTGACAAGCATCACTTGCTATAGTAGCCCATTATACCGCCTGGTGAGTTCGACCTGGCTTGAATATGCACTACGTAGGACTTCTTTGACACTTTCTCTGACAACTTGGTGTGCTTCTATTCAACAAGGATAATATCCATAGTTTTTTCCAACTTGTATAAGCGGATGTGTGTCTTTGTGCTATCTTTGTTTGTACACTGCTAAAGAATCCACGTTACAGTTTCCCGGCATTTGAGAGAACCCTAACAGCTCTTTGCCAAGGTAATACGTCAAATCAGGGTTAGGGTCGCAAGAGTTCTTCGAGTGCGACGAGCATGAATGTGCCGCCGTCAAGCGAGCCAGAGAGCCTGTACAAGTACGCACGTGGTCTCTTGTAGTGACTTCTACTTCTCAGCACTCATATGCATTTCTAGGAGTATTCTTGGATGGGAGAAGCAGAAGAAGAAGCTCGTGGAGGGAGGCGATAACGCTGGTGATGTGACGGCCCTGAATGCAAAGTACGTTGCCGACGTCCGCATGGAAGCTTGCCACCTGCCTGCAGCTGACTTGCGCTAGAATAAGAAATGGCTTTGTGAGACTGATAACCAGACATGTCGAGTTCAGTCACAAGCAGGCCGCCGAGGCACATTTGTGGAAAGCCGTCTTTTACCGCGATATCGACGTCTTTCGAAAAAAGCTTCGTCATGTAAATATGTCTAGGATTTACCTAGAATTAACGCTAATTATGATCTTCATAGCTTGAGGCAAAGTTGAAAGATGGCGAGGCCAGGAAAGAGCAATTGAAGAGAGACTTGAAAGAGAGTGATCGTGCCTTCAAGGCATTTTTGAACGAGAGTGCGGCATTCTATACCAGCTTGTTCGATCAATTGATTTCGCTGCATAACATTGCGTTTGCCGGAGAGATATTGCGCGATGGTGTCAAGAGCGGTCAGTCAATGCATTCAATGCGTACTGTGCGAGAATCACTGACGGTTTACGTTAGGAGTTTCCGTTGGTCGGCTATCTGCAGAGCAAAACCTGGCTTTAGAATCGTGCTACAAGCTTTTGATCTACCTTGGCGATTTGGGTTTGTTCTCCATGTAATCTCAATTATCTACTCTAACGATTTCGTAATAGAACGATACAAGGGCCAGCGGAATAATAATGATTATTCGGCGGCGGAAAAGTACTACTTGACGGCAACATTGACTCGCCCCGGAAACGGGAATGCTCACAACCAATTGGCCGTGTTGGCCACGTATCGCGGTGATGTTTTTGGAGCCCTTTATTGCTACTATAGAAGGTAGAGTGAACGATCGATTCATGCCGATCATTACTCATATATCCAGCCTGGACATTGAAAATCCCTTTCCCACCGCCCGTGAAAACATTAAAATATTGTTCCAAAAGAGGCGTGTCACGGAAATGCCAAGCGCACCTCTGGAAGTGTTCAGGCAAAACTTTATCAGCCTACATCAGGCGCACTTTACAGGCAGCAATATGGAGGAGCACGAGAATAAGACCCGACTGGCGCTCGAGATCTGCGTCGTCGAGAAACAGTTAGATATCGATACTCTGGTGAAAGTTGTGGGCACAAACTGGTGTGCTGGAATGTCCATAATCCCGCTGTGCTCGGCGGTGCTGGAAAAGACAACGGACTGGGTGGACGAAAAGTCGGCTATGCCCTTCATTGTCACACTCCGTCTATTGTTGCTGTGGCTGCTGGGGCCGACAGTGGACAAGGAAGATCTGAAATCGGCAAAGCGCCGCAGTTTCTGGACTCTGTTACTGAAATCGATTAATGCGTTTGCGGTTGCTGCCTCAGAGTTGCCTATGCGGTATAGCGGTGGTGCCTTTGAAGAGGATCGTTTGCTGCGCGGCTGTACCAAACTGGCACATCTGGAGAATTTGGTATCGTTCGACACGGCAGTGTTGCACGCGCGTGGTGAGCGCGTGCTCTCATCCATCGCACTAGCCAAAATGTTGCCAGCTGCTTGGGTATCTCGGATGATGAACTATATAGCGAACATTAAGCTCACAAACTGGCAGAGCAATGTTGCTATTGAGCAGCGGGCTGACGGTGTGTTTTCCTTATTGCTGCTTGAACAGCCGGCCAGCAGCCTCGGCGGCTCCGTGAATGGGTGGCCTGCTGGTTCCGAGAGCAGCGTGAAGAATGTATCTTCCACAGAACTGGCACAGTATGACAAGGAGATGGTACGTCGTTGCGTCGTAGCACTTGTCCCATTAGACACCTGCATATGTAGGAGGATGTGCTTAAAATGGCGAATGCACCGGCAATGGCATCTCAGTCGACACCTCACTATGGCGCGCCTAGTTGCTCAGCACCTCTTTTCGGCGTATGTTTTGTCGTTGTGCTATCAAGTTGCTCACTCTCGCAGACCAGTGGCTCAGTCTCCCGCCGCGATCTTTCAACCACATCAGCAAAGTGGATTTCCGGCGCCGGGAGCAGTGATGAGCAGTAATGCGTTCACTCATCCGTGGCAATTGCTTGGTGCCGGCCCGACGCCTATGGCGACCACGATGACACCCCAGCACCCGCCGGCATCAACATCCCCGGGTGGCAGCACGGTTCCATCACCGATTGGACGGCAGCGCAGTTCTGCAGCCACTGGACCGCCACCCGGAATATCAGGTGAGTGGATTTCCGTAGTATCTACTGTGCGTAACACGGTGATGAAGGCGCTAGTCCACTGGCCTGGCTGAGTGCCGCCGCGCAGTCAAAAGAGCCTCGCAATCCATTTCAGTTGAATGGCGGCATATAATGGAGTGTGCGGTGGTTACGTGTAGCCCAGTAATCGTGGCAGCGTGGTGAGGTGCATGTGCGGGGGCAATGCGGGCAAACAGACAGACACGAGACAATAGTGTCGCTCAGAGCTGCTTCCGGCTTTAATAAAGCTTCTATAAAGCGCCATATAACTATATATGACTACAACGGCGCCTAAGCGCGCGCTATGCGACGACGATGCCGACTTTTCGGCCGCAGAGTCTGGTCCAGTGGCTAAACGCGCTGCACCCGCGGAGGAAATCGACGCGTTTGCTGAGGGAACGCGCGCAGAGCAAGCGGTGGGCATATGCGCGTATCGCACCCCGGGCCTTCTTGGATTCTCGGCCGTGCTGAAGCAGCGCTACTCTGACTTTATTGTGCACGAAATCGCTCCAGATGGAACTGTGGTGCGCCTGACCAGCATGGAGTTGCCCGCCGATATGGTGGCCAGAGTCAAGAAGGTGCGCCAGGTGGATGATTCTGATATCACTTACTTACTCATGCCTACTCTCAAGGCGACGCGCAATGAGAAAAGCCTCGGCAGCCGTGAAGCAGCAGTCGAGAGTGAAGAGGATATGCAGCAAGAGCTTGTGCGTCTGTGCGGCGAGCGGGTCACGGCCGAGGTGGAGGCGATGGTTGCCGGCGGTGACCAGAGCAAACAGTACGTCATCACCGACGCCATGCCGGACAAGGAAACGCGAACTTTGGTGCACATGCTGCTGAAAAAGTATGCGCGCGGGTCGCTTGTTAGCAAGACCGAAGGTGACGGCTCGACAGCAATTCGAATTGAGTTGAAGAACGACACGTCTGGCCGTATGCTTGCGCACCATCGCCGACCTGCGCAGCAGCGTCTTGACATTCCGTCGCACCTTCAGTTCACACTGTACAAGGAGAATCGGGACACCATGGATGCGGTCAGCCACATTGCCAAGATGTTGCGGTACGCGGGGCTCCATAGATTCTATCTCTCCCTAAACTGGTACTAGTATAGCACCGCGATGCTTTTCTTACGCCGGCACAAAGGATCGGCGCGGAGTTACAGTCCAGCGGGTCACGGTGGAAAAGACGCTGGCTCACAGAGTTTACCATCTTAATCGCGCAAATTTGTACGGCATCAAGCTGGGAGATTTTCTGTACGTACACGCGCTGTGCTTCTAGTACTTAACAATATTCACCGTTCAGTTATGTGGAAGAGTCTCTACATTTGGGCGAGCTTGCCGGCAATCGATTCACTATTACATTGCGGTATCTTGCCATTCAGCAAGGGCACAACTGCACCGCTAACAGTTCACAGTGACGTTCAAGGTGACGAAAAGATGTCTGCACAGATCCAGGAGAACATGCAAGCACTTGCCACTCGAGGATTCGTTAATTACTTTGGGATGCAACGCTTTGGCACGGGTTCCGTTGCCACGAATGAAATCGGCTTGGCAATACTACAAGGTGATTTCGAGCGTGCCTGTCATCTGATCCTAGATCCTCGAGACGGTGGTAATGCTCTTCTCTCGATCGCCAGCGTTGGTATCTTGATTAATTATTTTCTAGAGAACGACAGCTTGCAGGCTGCCCGAAATGCTTGGGCTGTTGGTGATCTACTCAAGGCATTGGAGTTGTTTCCTCGCCGGTTCCTCGCCGAGCGACAAGTCATAACAACACTCATGAAGCAACCAAAAAATTTCAAGCAGGCAGTGTCGCAGGTATGTAGTACCAACCTGTGCAGATTATCTTTTTTATTCTTCAGATCTCGAGAAATCTCATGCTGATGTACATTCACTCGGTGCAAAGCTTCATATGGAATATGATGGTCACCAAGCGTTTGGAGCTGCTGGGGGACGCTCCGGTACTGGGCGATATAGTTCTCAGGAGCAAAGGTGGCGAACTGCAAGACTTGAATACGATAAAGGATGCAGTTGACAATTCGGTTAGTTATCTTCGTGCAAGTATATATTAAATTTTAATGGACAAATCGTGCAGCGAGTAAAGATCCTGGAGACGGAGGATGAGTGCCGCGCATACAACATATGCGACGTAGTTCTGCCCTTGCCCGGACACTCAATAATTTACCCCACAAACGAAATTGGGAATTTATACCGGCAGCTTCTTGCTGACAATAAATGGGATCCGTCAGTCAAAAAATCGGGGTCTGACAAAGACCTTTCTCCTAGCGGGGACTACCGGTCGATTGTCGCCGTTCCTACTGATGTCAAGTGGGATCTGAAGCGCTACGATGACCCGCTTCAACCGCTGACACAAACTGATTTAGACCTAATTGAGAACGGTGCACTGAAGCAGCCAGGTACATTTATTTGCTTGCCAGGTATTTTGCGAGTTGCAGGCTAATATGAAGTTGCCGCCAATATAATTGACGGAAAGCTTTTGGCGATTGTCCTTCAAATGTCGTTAAAGAGTTCGCAGTACGCGACCATGGCACTGCGAGAACTCATGCGAACACCGACTTCTTCTCGGTTCCAATCGACGCTGAATTGACAGCTACAGTAGGAATAGATTGTGGTGTAGATGCCCTTCATCTAAATCCAGATTTCCTTTTCTTGGCTGTAGATGATGCAGGGCGAATAGGGACGGCGGCCGCCGCAATTGACAACTGAGGTGAATGACTGTTATACAGTCTGGGGTCAGATGTAATAATGTCCGTACGAGGTAGCTTCGCCGAGTCAGTAGTCTGTCTCGGAGCCTCCACATGTGGCATTTCACGCAGAGACGAGAAATTGTTACAAACGGACTGAGGTTCAGGCGTTGCCACACTAGTGGGGTCAGCAGAAGACGGCCAGAAAGCAGCCAGCTCTTTCGCTAACGGTCCTAGGCTCTGATAATTTGCCGACCGCGACAACATATCTTTCGGCATGACTTCGCTGATGTTACTGACGGTATCCACTATATCATTGTAAGTAGGTGGAAACAAATTTACCGCTACGTACTTCTAATATTCCATGGACCGTCGCCAACAATAGTATTTGCAGCTAATTGTCAAATTGCGCCAAAACTGATACACAACACTGCGCATACCTTGGTAGAGGGACGAAAAATCAAATCGCTTTTGCTTGTGGCTCCCTTGTGCTACATCAAATGGAGATGATTCAAACGGCGGCGGGCTAATACTTTCCCCAATGTCGGGCTTTTCGCCAGTATACATCAAATGAGGCCGAAAGTATAGGGATGCATCGCGCAGCATAAACAAGCAATCAACCCGATCTGCCGTATCGTTTGGCACGACTGCCATGCCGACTATGGGTGGACGCACGTCGTACTCTTGAGGATTGACATGAAGTGACGCGGGCGGAACAAATCCAAATCCTGTGAGCTGTACAGGGTCGGGAACGGCAAAAGGATGCGGAATTTCAACTGGCAGCGTAAAAGCTACAGCATTGAACTGCCCGTCATGGGTATAAAATAATGCCGGAATGTTGTGACTGCCAGAACGGCTCAAAATGGCCATTCCACTTAGTGACTGAGTGGCAAACGGCATGATGGAATCCACATCACTGTCTGCCATTTCATGATTGTACTGTAGCAATCGCCTTCCTGGCATACGACTATCGATAAGAATGGCCTGATTGGCGCTGACAACAGCGACTTGATATTGCTGACTCGTTTGCGCAAAATCAATCAAGCGATCCGTACAGGTGTCCGCACGAAGCAATGGCGTGACAAAATCAGTCGCAGTCTACACAATTTAAGTGGATGTACAGAATATGAAATGACGTACTCGGCAGTCAAGCACGAAAACTTCTCGTGAATTGAGCACCAACAAATCACGCGGACATTGTCCAAACATGCAGCGCAAATGAGCCTCATCATTCCACCTGGCTTGTTGCCATCTCCGCACTATGGCATCTGGCCTGAAAAAATTAGCACATGTATAGCAGCAAATAATAAGGGCACAAACCCCGATGTTGCTATGGATGTATCCAAAATGCCCACTTCGTAGCCGCCACTTGCGCTCGCCACAGTGGCGTATGCAACTTCATCGTTAATATACCGCGAGAGCGTAGAACTGGATATGAGAGATTCAGGGTGCTGCCATGTGCAATGTGCCGCCACCACAAGCTGTTCACGATGCCTGCCCTCCACCGACACCACGTATAATAAAAGCCTCAGCCGTGTTCGCACCAAAACAAGTTTCAAGTTACCATGTTCGCTACTGAATATATCAATGCCGTCCACAGGGTTGCCGCAGTCGATCACAACAAAGTCAACGGGCACCGCAGCAAGCCGCGCGCGCCTATCTTCCATGCGGAACAGCGTAGCGACTGCTCATTGTTAACTTTTCTTGTATATATATACACAACTATGTACAAGGAACGATACATATACCCATGCATACATCCAACTATGGCAGACATACACACATACATACATATACATACATCCAACTATAGACAAATATACATACATACATACATACATACACACATACATACATACACACATACACACATACATACATACATACATACATACATACATACACACACACATACATACATACACACATACATACATACATACATACACATATACATACATACATCCAACTATAGACATCGAGATACAAGTAGCACACACAAATCAGATAAGCCGACAACACAACTAACTAATGACTAATTTACCCGTGTTTCAAGTTAACTTTTCTTGTATATATATATACACAACTATGTACAAGGAACGATACATATACCCATGCATACATCCAACTATGGCAGACATACACACATACATACATATACATACATCCAACTATAGACAAATATACATACATACATACATACATACACACATACATACATAAACACATACACACATACATACATACATACATACATACATACATACATATATATACACACATATATACATCATACATACATACATACATACATACATACATACATACATACATACATACATACATACATACATACATACATACATACATACATACATACATACATACATACATACATACATACATACATACATACATACATACACACATACATACATACATACACACACATACATACATACATACATACACACATACATACATACATACATACGCAGCACGCATGCATGGTGGCACGTAAGTCAGACACCGTTCACGCAAAACGCTTGGATATGCCTTGCACGCAACATGGACGTCTACGCGCGCGTTGAGCGCAACTGGCCGTCAATGCTAGCAGCAGGCCGTACCGTCAAGCCTTCTGGAACACGTCCATCCGCCTCCATCTGTGTAAGCGGGCGGACCCAGCGCGCCCACCGCCACGGCGGAAAGATGTTGGGCGCGTGTCGGCAACTGCATTTGCCAAGAGATACAATCACTACACACATATGCCCCGCCAACTTCTATGGCCGCTGCTCTTACTGGCTGCCAATGCGGGCATCACAGCTGCCACGGCCGTCATATCACCGGTGGCCAGCGTGGATACCGCCACCTGGTTGCCGGTGCAGTGTTCGAGTGTCGGGGCCTATCTGGATGCGCAGACTCTGACCTGCACGCAATGTCCCCTGAGCACGCAAGAGTTCGATGCTGGGAGCGGCACGTTCACTGACCATATCGGCGACATAACGTGGCTGACTTGTGCTGCCATGCAGGAGTGTGCCGGTGTCGGCGTGGCTACACAGAGTCGCGCACGGTGTCGACGGCATCGGGGAGTGGCGCAGTCACTGTTTCTCGCAGCTGCCAGCCATGCTCCAGCGGCAACAATGTGCGTGTTGGCGTGCCCACCACCCAAACCAGGTGCTGACTGCGTAGACCTCGTCGGCAGACCGGTCATTCTGTCTGAGCTGCCCGGCGACCCAGACGGCCGCTGCTTGCTCGTGTCCCGCGGGCCAAGTCTTTGGTACGCGCGCACACAGTCGCACTGACTGGCTGCAGCATCATTGACGGCGCCGCAGTGGAGCGCAGCAGTTCCGGCGCACCACTCAGCACAGCGCAGTGCCTGTCGTGTGCGCCCAACTCTTATCCGGACGGCGCGGGCGATGCGTGCGTGCAGTGTCCCGACCCGACAATGACGGCGTCGCTGTCCAACGGCAAATACGTCTGCACATGTCCCGCCAACACATTGGTGGTGCGTGAGCTAACTGACTAGCCTCCACCAGCAGCCATACCTTCATCTCCATACGCGTAGCAAAATGGAACCTGCTATGACCAGACGGTGGTGGCGCGAGTCAATTCCGACTTTCCCGGCGGAAGCGATGGACTGATTACGTACAGTGTACGTACATGCTCCATGCGCGCATTCAATGGCGCCTGTTGACTTCTGCAGGACGTGACCACGGCGTCGACGACTTCGGTGTCGCAAACTTTCAAGTCGGACTTGCTGGCGCAGAGATTTGTCTCGGTGGCCATATCGTGCCGGGTTCGTGACCTTATTCACTAGGTGTGCATATTGTATGGCTTTAACTGGAGCAGTATTTGAAATTTGCGCGGGCGTGCGAGACTCTGAGCAACTTTTGCGTGCTGCAAAACTATGACCTGTCAACCAGTGCATGTGCATTGTATCAAACAATTGCCAAGGAGCGCGGCCTCCTATCGGGGAGTGCGGAAAGGTAGCCTGGTAACATACACACATGCATAAACAATGCTCAGTTGCTCAGACCAAATGATTTACCGTGGCTCTTCTATGGCATGTTTTCCGGGGCAACTGCGGCATCGGCCCTGGACGCATCGACACCATTGCAGTTTCGTCCGCCACTGGGCACCAGTTCAAATGTACACTGTTTATACATTCATTTCACCTCAATTGATAACACTCCCAGTCGCTCACGTTTGTGTTGGCGTCGTATACGCTGGACGGGAATTTTACTGGTTTCTCCACGTTGGACTCTCAGTTCCATGTATGCGCGGCACTTTTTTCGCAATTGCTCACGAGTTAGTTTTGTCCCGTCGATTCGGCCAGCAGGCGAGCTTTTCTGCGTATTGGACAGTCTTTCTCCGTCACTTGTTCGATGAATATCTTGGATATTGTTGCGTCCCACGGTGATTCTACGTTTTATGAGCTATGCAAGTGTACCTATAAAATATTCAACTCGTGCTGATCTGCTAGTTCTGTTATCTGGTTCGGCGCTGATTCCGGTGCCTGTTCGAATGATGCGAATGAAGAACGGTGCAGTTACTGTTAATCAGATTGCAGACAGCAGCGCCGTGCTTGTGCGGCGATTCATTCTCGTCGACAATGTTGGCACGGGCGCTAGCGGTGTTGTTCGAGTTGCGCAATCCATCACGCTGCGGTTGGTGTCCATGAATTGTCATGTTGAGTAATTGTAATCCGTTAGTATACCGGTGTCCTCCGGCGATCCTGCCACTATTTTACTTCCATCGCTGGAATTGGCGTTTGCGGAGCGACTGTACAGCTCTTTATCTCGAGACGATACAACTGTTGTGTCCAGCATCAAATTTACATTTGCAACCGTATACAGTGCTTCAGATACCACGGCAAAGTTTTTCTCCAGCCTGGCCACAGTGTCCATCATTTTCGGCGTTGCAGCCGCGTTGTTGATTGTCTACATAATTAGAAGACGTGATCGACAAACTGCCCTGCCTACTGAACCGATAACGCTGACGGTATTTGAATGGGTGGCAATTTAATTTAATCGATTGACGTTTCCGCTTGTAGTCCCTGATCGCATGGGCACTGATAGCGGCACAAATATTGTCATACGTCCTCTTTGGTCTTCTGTTCTCGATTTGTTTCTACTGGTTTATCGCATTCAAGGCTCAAGAAGACAGTGTGCTCTTGGTACCAAACGATTCGTACACTCTACAAGTATTTGATGCTGTCTTGTATGTTGCATTTGCATGCTCGGTACGTTTGGGCGGTTACTGTGATACCCAAACACGTCATTTTACACAACCAATAGTTGGCGCACATTTTGTCTCGCATGCATCAGCAATGCATTATCGACGTAATATTTCTCGACTGGGAAAAATCGCGAGGCAAACTGCTTAATGTAAGCAACGAAGAGCAAGACACGCAATGCCCAGTAAGTCTGTGGCGCCGAGTACTCGTGATCAATGAATGGTGCAGGCTTCAGGTTAGTGAACAAGATAAACATGATTTCTGACTAAGTCATTCATTCAGACATTTCGCCGAGTCAGCCTGAACTTGACATTAGCTGGAATGATTCTGGTAATGGTGTATTGGTCGACACGCACACTGGCCGTGCCTTACCCCCGCATGGACACCTCTGCAGTGGGGAACGTCAATTCGATTCTATTATTTGCGATCAATTGTCTGGTGTGGAGTGGACTATATTTAGCTCAGGTACACTAGATAACTCGCTGTACAGCAAATAATCGTGATACAGGCGCTGGCATACCATTTGCTGTACAGCCGATTCTACACGCACAGGTTGTTGCAGTTTGTCGACCTGTTGTCTCTGTGCAACATTAGCATGTTTGTGCTGGACTCACGTTTCCACGGATACTACTTGCATGGCCGGTCGGTGCATCCGTTCTCCGACACTGACATGACCGACATGGTTCACAACCTTTCAAAAGAAGAGGTATCAAGATTTATGATACGAAGCAGAATTTCTAAAACAGCTTAGAAAAATATGGTGGCAAAACGTGGACTTGATGAGAGCGATGATCAAGCATTTGAACTATTTGTTACCGATCCGTTTCGCCAAGTGTTTGACGGGCTGTACAACAAAACGGTAGGAGGGTCGACTTCCTTTGATAAACTAATTTTTTTCGTTTCAGGGGCGAGACAGGTTGAACATACGTAAGTCATCATAGAATATTTTGCAGCTTCGACTTATATTGGGATAGGCAGCGAGGCCTCATTGACTCAGATTCGAGATCGCTCGAATGCAGCGCAGCAGGGCGGCTTAAAGCCAGCGTTTACAGTTGAGAAAATGCTCAGCGCGTTTGTGGACAATGGCTTAAAGGAGTTTCGGTACAAGATTCGTAGAGCAATTGGTACGGAGAAGTGGTTTGGCCCAGCTCCAGATCTGACCGAGGGAATAGTAATGTTTAAAGGTTGGTGGTCATGGTGATGTCTCTGTGCTGCTATGGTGTGTCCAGTATAATCACAGTAGGCGAGAGTGAACCGCACAGCAACCTACTTTTGGCCGGTTTAGAGCTCGATTTTTTCATCATGTATGCCTTGTTGTACAACATTCTGGATGTGCACGGCAATGGGCCGATTGTTGCCGCAATCGTAGTTGGAGCAGTCGATCTGGTCATCAGATTTTTCAGGCGCCATTACTCCCAGCGAAATCTTGGCCAGAAGTCACTCGATTCTAGATTCATAATGTGACGCACGAACCGGCCCTATTAATGGAAATTTTATAGAGTTTCTTGTAATTCATTTATTGTGGCTCGCGAGACAGCTATGGCTGTGAATACCCTTACGTGAATATGTTCATGGGTAAACATATTTATATCCAGTTGTCAAACAGTGACACAATTATGCCCACGCCAAAGATAAGCCGACTCGGCGATGCCGGCTTCGACTTTGACTCTGGTACTTGCTGTTTCCGCATGGCTGGCGATACAGTCCCCCTCTTATCAGGCAGATATTCCTCTGGATCTGGCTGCGCTGGTCGGGGACGATGTGTTGGCTCTGATATGGGACGGCAATGCTCCCGATGCCGCTGTCCCCGATGTCGACATCAACAGACGGCCAGCACCACCACTGAGGAGCCAAGATCAAAAAAAGAGCATGCAGCTACGAAGAGAAATCGGTGCCAAGTCCAATTCCGTGACTGTACAACGTCGCAGCATTACGCCACCTGTTTGCATTGGAAAGTCAACGCTGCCGCCGATATCGACCGCGCCATCACGCCGCATAAACATCACGAACGCGGAAGAATGTCCGCGAAGACTTGATCCCGTTGCTATACGCCGCAGTTTGGCTGACAAGGCCAAGAGTCTGGGCGTCGATTTGGATTCTGTGGACTTGACCGAATTTGATTCCAGCAATGTCACAGAGGCTCCGCAGAGCACAAATGACACTACAGCAGCTGTGGCATTCAACGATAAAGCGGATGTGTTTACGATCGAGTTGGTCAAGGAAAATTTGGCACCGACGCCCGACAGGGCATCCAAGTCTCGTTTGCTACAATGTACGAAGAACCTTCAACTTTCTCCGTGTCACGTGCTTATTCCTTTAGCGACATTGGTAGTGCAAAAGGTGAAGCTAGCATCACTGCCTGCACGACCAGTGATGCAAATGCCATCAGAAAAGCGCAAAGATCACTCGCGGCAATTGCTGACATCAGATGATGAGAAGGAAGACTTGACTCCTTTGCAGGTGCGTTAACAATCACCACACTTTTGTCGCTTACCGTCAAGATAATTGGGCACTCTGTGGCAAACTACAAATGGAATGCTGCTCCAGCGCGAATTAATGTTATTCCCGAGGATGTGACCTTGCCACCGGTTCAAGAGACAGTAGCCGACCTACCCAGTGAAGATCAAGTGGTCGATCAAGGTATTGCTGAAAACTCTTTCTCGGAATTTAACAAATTCGACGATATATTTGACCGAGAATTTGTAATCAATGACAACAGAGAATCTACTAAAGAAGATAGCCCGACGGACGATGAAACTGATGGCACTGGCGAATATGCTACACCGCGGAGTGATAGATCAATCCATGAGATTACTGATGTAATGTCGACGGAAAGATTGCAAGCGCCACCCGTGACTACCAACATTGATCTTTCGGGAAGTAAAGAATCTTTTAGTCCGATATCGATACCGCGCTTAATGATCTCGGGGCTCAGGGACGAAGTGTCGAGTGCCACTTCGAGCCAAAGTTTGCTTGCGGTCTCGAGTAATGGCGACAAGCTGAAGCAATCCTATCTTTCTATAAGATTCACGAAAGGAGTTTCGGAGAGCAAATTGAGTCAAGGGTTTACCGCCAGTGCAGAATCATCACAGCTTTTTGCCTCGCCTGATGTGATCTCCACCGTCAACGCCAGTATGCCTGAATCGCAGTTTCCCTGCCTGAACGCCAAACTGATCGAAAAAATTGTCTCAAAGCTAAATTTGGCGCAAAAGAACAAGTATTTGCACCATGTCGCCGGGCCTTCTCATCCAAGTTCCTTGGCTCAAGAGTCTGATTTCTTCCACGAATTGCAGCGAAAAACACTCAATAAGAAAACATCTGACGACAATTATCCGCTCATAAACTATCCAACTATCGATGTTGACCAGAACGGCCGGGTTCTGGAATTGCAAGCGTCATTAACTGATAACATGGATGACCCACCCATTCAAGCTGCTCGAGAGCTAGCCCTGCTGCAAGCTTTTGCTGGCGACACATACGATGCGCTCAAGACGCTGAACAACTTTATCGTGGCTGGTCAGTAGAAGGTGAGGCAGGGCCAAATTTATTGATGCCGCGTAGATGTCATGAGCGTCGATGATCTCTGGCTTCGCCAGCAGATTTACGTAAAACATCATCGGCTCGTGGACGCAGTAAACGACTTGGATGAAATTATCAAACGGCAACGAGGCCATGTTCCTGCCTGGATCACTAAAGCGCGGTTGCTTGCGGAAACTGGTGCGTCCACAAAGTGACGGGTGTCCATCTATTCACGTGATATTAGGTCAGTCGGCCGCTGCGATCGCCTGTTACAATCAAAGTTTATACTTGCGATCAACTGATCCGCAACTGTACTTTGAACGAGCTGGCTTGCTAGAGAAAGCCGGTGTAAGTGATGCCTAGATCGACCGCTTGATAATGATGGATGCCGTCAGGAAACGTTCAAAGCTGTTGAAGATTACAAACTAGTTTGCTTATTCGATTCCACGAATATTGTTGCGTGGCACCGCGTCGCCGTATATGAGCTGGATCGAGGCAACTGGCTCGAGGCTAGGAAAACAGTTGATGAAGTGCTGCGACGCGACGCACATAATGTGGATGCATTGATTGTCCGCGCAAGGGCCCTAGCAAATATGGGCAAATGGGGCGAGGCATTAAAGGTATGCATAGTTGTAATAGTTGGCACCGTTTGACACAATGCATATACACAGGACTTGAATCAAGCGTGTTACTTAGGGTCGAATGAGTTTAACCCATTTTACTACCGCGGAGTATTGCTGCGTGAGCGGAATGTATCGAAAGCAATCGAGGATTTGACAGTGTCTCTAATGCTAAGCCCTGCGAATAGCCGTGTTCATATTCTGCTTAATCGGGGTATTATTTTTATTTTAATGGCATGAACGTAAGAGTAACGCTATAGCCATGTGTTATGAACGAACACGCCAATATGAGAGCGCCATATCGGACTATACTGAAGGTATTTTCTTGCAAAGGGTATTGCTCAAATTCAACCTCCAGTTTTGGATTTGGAGCCCAGTCTCCATTCCATCCATTACAGTCTCGGCTCACTGTTTTTGGTTGCCAGAAAAGATCTTGCTGGCTCATTGGCGCACATGAACATACTACTAAACCGCGGTAAATAACAAGTTGATAGTTTTGCTACTTAGCGCCAATTTCAGATCCTGGAATGGTACAGGCCCTGATTTTTCGAGCCAACATATATGAACAGTTGCATGAACTCCGGGATTTGTCAACCGATCGTAAACCTACGTCGTCTGCCAAAAGTCGTTCGTACTTGGATATGGCATTCCGTGATTATAACCGCGCAATACTGATGTGTCCTTCGAGGTTTTCGCTTTATATTGGACGCGCCAAGCTTCTCTTTCGCGCCAGGTGGGACGAGACTGTTCAGCATGATGAAAATTTACTTTTGTTAGCAAGGCCGACAACGCCAGAAAAGATCTTAATTCGGCGCTACGCGTCGCCAATTCCTCTCAGCTTAGTGACGTGCAGGTAAATTGATTTTACATCGACCCTCTTCACACACGCCAGAGATATGCTCTGATGCTGTTGTGCGACTTGCATCAAGACTTGGCAAGTTTGTTCAGTGCAGACATTGAAGCAAACAAGGCGCTTGACGGGCCAAATGCGAGCTTGGCAGTAGAATCTTTTTTGAAATGCGGGATGGTTGACGGTAGGCTTATCTATTATGCGATCAACTATTTACTGACAACAGCTGCCATTGCGGTGATTGATGGCCAGTTGGAAAAACGCGACCACGGATCTATTGATCATTGGTTTTCGCTAAGAGCAAAGTGCTGGGCGCTGCAAGGAGATTTTATTCGTGCATTGGATGATACTAGAGCTGCCTTGAAAGTTGATCGAAGAAATGCCAATTACTTGTATCAAAAGGGAACCTATCGCCTGAAATTGAAGGCCCCAAAAGCCGTACAAGATCTTTCGCATGCGATCCGGCTGAATCCTGGCCATTGGGAAGCCTACATATTGCGTGCTTCTTATTACCATAAAAAAAGTACGCTCATTATATGTAATAACAAGAAATACAACCTGTAGAAAATTATGCTGAGGCTTTGGTGGACTGTGACAGCGCGCTTAAACTTTGTCCGACAAACTTGCAGGCACTATTGCTTCGAGCTGCTCTGTTTATAAAGACGAACAATAATTTGGATGCCATACAAGATTATTCCAAGGCGTTGATAGTTGATCCAACTCGACCATCGATTTACTACAAAAGAGCAACCTTGTATAGAAAGATGAATATGCTAGACAAAGCGGTCAAAGATTACAGCGTCGTCATACTTCTTTCTCCTACGAATCATGTACGTAATTTATGCATCAACAATCGTATTATAGTGATGATATTAGGTCGCTTACTTTTGCCGCGCAATGCTATACTGCATATTGAAGGAATTCGGAAGCGCAGTTACAGACCTCAATATTATTCGAAAAGATGCCAAGTTTTCTCAAATTGATATCGACGGTTTAATCGTCCATTGTCGTGTTCTATCGGGAAATTTGGAAGCTGCCGTAGCTACTCTTAAATTGGTAAGTTAGTGTATGAAAACTAATCTTGCAAATCATTTTGGCAGCTAAACCGAGAAAATCCCATCAAGACTCAGCTTATAATGCAAAGAGGCCAGCTTCAAATTAAATTGGCTCAAAATGCTGATGCGCGAAAAAGTTTCTGCTCTGTCTTGGCACTTCAAGCACGGTCGAGCGCGGCGTTTGTTAATCTAGCGTTAACGTATCAGTTAGAGCAAGACTATGATAAGGTTTGCTGCCTTTGGTAATTATTGATCTAAGGTGCCCGTAATGTAGGCAATGCGCTGTCTGAATTCCGCCCTACGAGTTGATCGTAGATGTGTGACTGCTCTTCAAGGCCGGGCCGTCATTTACTTGATGCAGGGCGAAATCTCATCAGCGATGACTGATTTGTCTGACGCGCTTGTATGTTTATACATTTGTAACCAAGAAATAACCGTCAAGGAAATTGATCCTGACAACGCCGAGCTGTACGCAAACCGTGGGGTCGTGCATCAAGCTCGTGGCGACAATTTGAGCGCGGCAGCAGATTTTCGCCGCGCGGTTAAAAATAATCCCCAACTTGCGCTCCCGCATTTTAATCTCGGCAATCTCTATTTGGCGTACAATCAATTGGACTTTGCCGTGGACTGCTACACAAAAGTGAGAGACCTGGCTTCTTCGTTGCTATAACTGATACTTGTGCAGGTGCTGAATTTGCGCCCTGGAGACGCCATGGCCTACTTGAATCGCGGAATCACCTACAGTCTACTAAAAGGTAGTAGAAAGTATAAAGAACCATTCTCACAGCTTTAAATATTAGAGTATAATCGAGCGGAGAATGATTTTAATGACGCTCTGTCACGGACCAGCTCGCCATTTGTGGTTTTGATTAATCGAGCCAAATTATTCCAAGCAACAGGCAGACATCCATTGGCACTTTTGGACTTGGAGCGAGCGTTATCCTTGGAGCCAGAACAAGCGAAACGAATCCGGCGCTTGTCTGTACTGAGCAAGATTCAGCTCGCAGATTTGAATGAAACACGCGACCTACTCAAGGAAGAGCTACAACATTATAGTCGCACTGTATAAAGACATTTGTTATGTTGCACCTTCGCCAGCATCCAGAGCAGTTTTCAATTCCACAGCACATTCTATCAGTATGGTCAACAAGTAGAAAAATTCTCCGCTTCACAAACCGTAAATGACAGTGCCCAGGGGCGAATAAGAGTTTTTCGACGATATCAATTTGAGAAGAATTGGTGAGTAGATTACATTGAGGGGATATTGAGGCGATTCTTGTTTGGGGGACAATTGTACCGCAAGGTCACGAAGAGCCTTCTGCCATAGCACGCGTGATGCAAGCACTTTAAACATGTCAATTACAAGATAGAGAGTTTCGGCAATGGAAAAAACTTCTTCTTTGGCAGGCAGCGGCGAGTTGACTAGTTGATGCAGAGAGCCCAGCGCGGTAGGCAATGCGGCAGATATAATATCGCGGGCGCTGCCTGGTGTATTGCATTTGCTCAATATCATTCGCAATACGTGTACAGTTTGTCGCCGCACTCGACATTTCATCTAAAGCTCAACTCCGCGCATGTAGAACCATTACATGCATGTTTCGTACATCGTTAGCTGTGAGGATCCTTGCGAGCGCCGCTCGTTGCTCACCAGCATCTGGGTCAAGGATGTAGCAATGGTTGCGCTTCAGTGCAACTTGGAGTACGCGCAAGTGATGCACAAAATATTTCGCGCCTTTGCTGCGAACAATACGCCGATGGTGCACTTGTAAGTCTATGCAAAGCGAGCTACAAGAGTAAATATCAGTTGGTATTAAATTGTCGAATGAACTTGCCATTTGCCTCCAGCATGAGCCGGCAAGCGATTGGTAAGGAGAGCCAAAAGCATTCCAGTGTGGCGTTGATACTCATCATCGTCAATGATAGCCGAAGCGGCAATGAGTGCCGACAATGAAGTAGAGTGCGAGATGTACACATTACCGGAGTTGTCGCCACGAATGAGACACAGTAACAGAGCTGCCGCGCTGGAACCGACTGCAGGGTGGCCTTGGATTGCGGAATATTCCAAGCATTTCAAAATATCCGTGAATCGCAAAGCTGTCGACGTCTCTGAGCCGCAAATGGCAGGCAGAAGCTTGTCGCGATAGAATTGCCCGTGTGCATCCTGCTCAGAATATTGTAATACCAGGCGGGTCAACTGGCTGCTCAGTTTGGCAAAGAGGTTCGACGGCGGACAAGGTCGGAAATTAAATCGCCGTTTAAACTTTGTCGCTGCACTTATTACGGTGCCGACTGGCTGTGTCTGCACGGCGGCGGACACCGTGCTTGTTGACGCCGCGGCCACACTGCGTCGGGCACTAGAGTCGCTGCTTGCGGCAGCATTAACAGACGAAACTCGCTCCTAAACCAAGATTACCATTGTCCGCTTAGTAAAATGGCAGGTACCTGAGCTTGAAACAGTAGCTGTGTTCGCAGCCTGCTAGTCTCGCGGTCCAAATCAGCCTTGAATTGCTCGGCGGTTTGTTGCTGTGCCAGGCGCATGTTGTTAAGCTGCTCTTGCAGCAATGCATTTTCCGCTTCCGTCTATACAGGCATGGATGGATCAACTGGGGACCTCGGCGCTTATGACAACATACCTTTTGCAAATTTTGCCGCACAATGCTCACTTCACCGTCTTTGCTTCGAGTGCGCGCCATGAGACGCTCCCGCTCCTCAGACAGAGCCGCCACCTCTCG
Source organism: Aphelidium insulamus (assembly GCA_036784855.1). Lineage (NCBI taxonomy): Eukaryota > Fungi > Aphelidiomycota > Aphelidea > Aphelidiaceae > Aphelidium > Aphelidium insulamus. The sequence goes on along the minus strand of JAZDSV010000012.1, from coordinate 147,012 downwards.
TTTAAGCTGTGGTATAAAATCTTTTGTGGCTAAATGGTCTGGAAGTGAGATCATACGCGATTCAACTCGACAATGGTGGCCGCGTCGGGCATTGTGTCTCTGACGCGCGTTGGTGCCTCTGCGCTGGTAACTGTCCGGCTAGGTGGCGGCTGCGGTACGTTTTGGTACTGCTGGTCGAATGATTGCCGCGTGGAATACGTTGCAGCCGGAGCCGTGTGCGGTCGCGGGCCTGGATGAAACGCGCCTCCACCGGCTCCATTCACGACAGCAGTCGAGGCGATGTGACCGCGAGTCGCCGCACCCGGCGTAGGTGCATCATACTGGGATAGTTGTGCTTCGATTTCACGGAACATTGCGTCGTTCATGTCGAACAGGCGCTCGAATTCGTCGTCGGCATCGTCGTGGCCGTTCATTTTCCTTTTTCTTTTTTTTTTCTGGCTAAGTTTCTGCCCGCATGTATTTTGTGGCTTTTAGTTGGCTGGTATGCAGCCTGCGGTTGGTACAACAAGGCTGTAATAACCCTTAACTCTATTCAAGACGTTGTAAGTGCGCCAATGATTTTTGCAACTGTGAGCAAAGCTGCTCCCTATACATGGCCGACACCTCATCGCTCTCGTATTCATCCATCGCCTTTTCCTCAGTGTTGAACGACTTGTTAACATGAGATTTCTGCACATCACATCGCGCAAGGCACTCCTCCAAGGCAGATATAATGTCGGGCAGCTTGTTTACGCCATTGTCCAGCTGGCATTGCCGTTTCGACGCCAATGTCCCCAAGGCGGCACTGCAATGGATCCGTACTTTGTAGTTGTTGCTTTGCGTCATCGCTTCCATGAGCGCAGTCAGAAATGGGGCAGTGAATGGGGCGGCAATGCTGGAATCATCACAATTTTCGGCGCCGAGGGGCAACTCTGGATGTTTAAGGATGTTGGTGGCGGCACACGCTGCATTCCATCGTGTCTGAATGAAATGTGAGCATATTTGCTACAAAAGCATCTGCGAATACCTTTACAGTGCCGTGACCAACACACTTTGCTACCGCATCCATGGCTTCATTCAAAACTCCGTTTTGCTCTCGGCGAAGTGAGGATCCATCCATCAGACGGATACCACTTCCAAGAATGCGAAGGGCGTTGCATCGCAGTTTTTCATTGTCTGCAACCAGCAGCAGACCATGTCTTAGCAGTTCCATGACAACATCAAGTCTCTTGAATGGTTTATCGTGCGCAACTGTTTGCGAAACCATCGCATCACACCAATTTGCGACAGCCCATGACGAGCGCACACGCACGTTCAGACCGCTATCACTCAGACGAGGCTGCAGTGTCGCCACAATGTCATCAAGAAACTGCTCGTCCTACCATGTCGCATTATACAGCGCTATCAGCCCGACAATAAATACCTGCTGAACTGGCTCCAGCATCGTCATTGCACCCAGCAAACGGCATGCGGAAGCTCGCACTGAGGCGCACGCGTCGTCTGTCAAACCAATAGCCAAAGATTTCCACAACGCTTGACACGGCGGCTGTGCGTATTTCTTTTAGTTAAAAGCAATGGATCCACAACCAACTGCTTACTGCTAGCTGGTCGTAAGACAACGATGGTATTAAACTAAAGGCATCGCAAGCAGCAGCACGCCAGTCGTCTAATTCGGGTTCGTAGCACGAGGCCATCGTTGACAGGTGTGATTGCGTTACTCGCGCCCACCACTCGGCATCCATGCTTACATCTTGCACATTCCGCAAATACTGCTCCCATGTACGGACTACCAGTGCCCAAATTTTCTTGCACATTGGGCTTGCAGACGATGTGCCAGATTGCTGTTCTTGAAATTGTCGAAGTGCCATTGAGGTAAGCTCTTCAATCGGAGAAAAGAGGCCTCGACATGCTTGTGGATGCTGAAGAACCAATGTATTGACCAGTTCCATCGCACTCAAAGTCGCCTCATCTCCGTCCAACGAGCAATTTCGCTGCAGCAAGCGTTCAATAAACGCATTAAGGGGCGGTTTCTGCAAAGATTCGCCTAATTTTGCGGAAACACTCTTTGGCACTTGGGCGCAATAAAGCGCGGAAAGGCAACGAAAGGCAGAAGGCGATTCTGCACGGTAAGGAAAATATACTTATAAATCCAGAAATACTCCTACCCGCTGCTTCTGCAATTGTCCTTACGTCGTCAATGCACTCTGAGATAACAGTCGATGAAGTGGGTAGATTTCTGTACGGTGCGTTCCTTGCCAGAGTAGAAATGCACTGCATATAAGTACCATAATTCCTTAAACATCTTGTCCACTCGTCGCACCTGTAACAGAGCAATGCGGCAGTCAGCAGACGTCTCTTTGCGTAGTGCAAACAGTAGGTGCGAGTGGAGAGTGACAACGAGTGACGCCATACGTTCAGAAAACGATGTGTATGACGATTGCTTCTGACTTTTTGAAAAGTTGTTAGACTATAATGTACTATCCCAAATCTCATGTGTACTTATTGGTGGCGGCGGTCAGAAACTGCTTGGATCCGTCCAAGATGACATTCAATGTATTGATAGCTGTACATCGCACTCTTGTGGAATCGCAGCGAGTAAGTAGTGCAAGCAACGATATGTTGCTGAGCGCTGCATCCCGAGTTGAGCCAACGTTTGATTCAGGGAACAGGGCAGGCCACAACGTGTACACTTGTTTACCGCCGGCCTAAAAAGTCTCAATTCTGCTGATAGTATTATAGCAGGCACAAACCTTGACTACTGACTGCAGGAACAATAATGAATTGTAGGCAACTTTGGCTCCATCGGGCAGTGCACTAGATATATCATCACACTTGCGAGGCTCGGCAATACACACACGCACCCCTTAGAGTGCTGCAACTTGCCACCATCAGACCACTCAGACTCGGACCAGCGAGGATTAGGCAGCGCGGCACCCTTGCAATCCTCAGCGGCAATTTGTCTGTTGACAGTTCGACTGGTTATTCCGGGGTTGGCGAGCTGCAATACCGCCAATGCCACCGGTATGGTAACAGACAACAGCGCCGTGTCCACTATATCACGCCGATATTGCACACATGCCGTGAGACCACGAAATAGGGCCACTGTCAGCTAACAGCAGCTTAAGTTTACATGTATTACATATACATATGTAAATATAGATATTTAACCATCAAAACTCACCGTGCCAAATCGCGTTACAGCTTTCGGCAAAGTACCCATATGCGAAGACACCGTGGACAACTCGGACGCCATCAGAGCGCTGACAGATTTCAGTTCATCAACTGGGTGCATACAGCGTTAGCAATATGAATATAGCGACGATCGATATAACGCCAACCTGACACGGGCGCCGCTGTGCCAGCTGAAGATCCGGCCGCAACAGATACCAGCTCAGACAGGCCAGCGACCGCAGCATGAATCGTCTTCACGCCGCGATCAGTCGTTGTATCCGCTCCCTTGGCAGCAACGGTTAATGCACGCCATACCGCCGTATAGAGGGTCTGATGAGAGGAGTTAGCGCGGCACATTTCATACACTAGCTATATATATATCCACACTGGCGCACTCGGTCGACGACGACGGCATCGGCGGAAATGTGTTTAAGCAGCTGCTGCAACGACGAGCCGTCACCGTGGCCAATATCGGCTTGGATGAGCGACAGAAGCGCGCTCGCGTTGGCCATTGAAGCGCAATTGACTGTCTCGTACTACTTCTAATCACAATCTCTGCGCATTGCAGCCGCCAAAAACTTGTCAGAGTCGTGCAAGTCTCCTAAAACCAAACAAGTATAAAGGATAAGTGTGAGTGTAGTGTGAGCGATGTAAAGGTCCATGTATACGCCAAGTATGCGATACGGCAAACTTCAACCGATTCCAGGGACTGCATACAAGAGATCACCAGATATTGGCAGATATTATGCGTTGGCAGCAATATGAGTTATCCTCTGTGGCTACACTAGCTATCATTTCAGAGACTAGTCTCTGCACCACTAATGAAGCGGATAATGGGATGCTGCTACGTAGCTACATACTTGAGCTCGCATTCGACATGAAGGACGCGAATGTTCTGTGAGGGCAAAGCATTTCGCCATTCCGGCAAGGCCACACGCAGCTCATCAATCACACACGGATCTTACAATGGACGAGAAGCGAGTGCAGGTACAGCGAGGGCCGCCATGCAAAAAGGTACTGGCGCTCTCTAATTCTGTGGTTGTAGGCACGGGTATCGCGTATACGATCCAGTGGTCCGGTATCGCGTGCACAGCGCTTATGGACTGCTGCCTACGTGTGGTGCCAGGCTCCCATGCTGCGCGTTCAGCCCCTACTGGACAACGACGACGGCGCCGCGGACATGGTACTGCCTGCGCGCGTTCATTTGCATCTCCCGCCCTTGCATTGATTCTTATTGCTTCACAGGCCGTGCCTCTTGCGAATGTTGCCGCGGTGCAGCGCGGTTCCGCCATCACCGAGTTGTCGGTTCGATTTCACACGTTGGATGCGTGGTCGCTGTGCTTTGACAATGGGTCCGATGCACAAGCACTGTATACCACTCTGTTGCGACACATTGCAGATCCCCGAAGTGGCGATACGCTTGCATATGGTATGTATGCGTTCATTATCGGGACATCGGCATGCTGATGAACTAACGGGTAGCGCGAGATCTGATGCCATTCCTGGACGACAGCGCTGCTCCATCCTACGAGGTACCCACGGCTACCACAGCTTCGATTGGCACTGAACTCCCCGTGGCGCCGTGGCTGCAGAATCTGGACACAGTACGGTGGAGACGCAGCCTTGTCAACAATAACTTTGCGGCGAGTCCTAATATCTCACTGACATACTCGTAACGTATTCTGATACTTCGCAGTTGTCCGACATGCTGCCACAGACAATTGTTGAGCCGGCGACTTTTACGGACGAGGAGCTGACTCGCGTGGCTCAATTCAGAAGTAGCCTCCCGCGAGCAGCATACATTTTTCGTGACGGCAAAGCTTGCTTGTCACGCTCTGGGCAGCCAATGATAGGCACAAAGAGCCGGCGACTGGCCGACGACGAGAACCTACTGCGACTGCTTCTATCATCGGCACCCATCAATGAGGATCCTTCAGCTACCGCCGCCGGGACTACAAGTGCCCAAATACCATTTATCGTGGATGTGCGCACGCGATCTACGGCCGAGAGTTCCAAGCAGCGGGGCGGTATGTGCAATGCAGTAGTAGTTACTGCCTCTCTGCAATTGTGTAGGCGGCACGGAGACTGATGGACCCTACGGAGGCGTACGCATGTTTTTCACCAACGTTGAATCTCCCGCGACCATTGCTGATATCTATACCAAGCTTGCGGAGAGTGAGTAAAAGCATTTTGCACACCTACGTGCACTCGCCTTAATTTCCATACCAGACATTCGAACCAATTTGGGGAATTCAATGTCGTCTTATATGACGGATGCCTCGGCATGGCTAAAGCAGGTCCAGGCGTGCATACGCCCGGCTGCCTTTATCGCCAAATCAGTGGCCGTGGATGGCATATCGTGCTTGGTGCACTGTGAAGATGGTCTGGACACCAGCTCTATTGTAGTGTCGCTGGCCAAACTCCTGATGGATCCGTTTTATCGCACTTACCGCGGCTTTCTCGCACTTGTCAGCGAAGACTGGATTGAGGCCGGCTATCCATTTGCCCTTCGAGAACGTCCCTCAGCTGATACTTCGCCCGACCAGTCCTCCATATCGAATCGGCTCAGCAGCACGTTCGAGTCAATGAACTTGGGAGGCTCTGCGTCGTCGGAGCCAGCTACGAAAAGCGCCCCGGCTGCCCAAAAGTTTGCCCCGTGCTTCTTGTTGTTTCTGGATTGCGTACATCAGATCTGGATGCAGTTTTGTTGCGAATTTGAATTCAACTTGGAACTACTGTGCTTTCTTCATGTTCACAGTGTTGCCTCAACATTCGGTTCGTTGTGTCAAGTACTATTAAACTACTATACTATTAAAAATCCTTATGTGCCCAGGAACTCTTGGCGGGGTCTCGGCACGGGACTCGTTTGAGAAATCGAATTGCATGCCATCGCTATTTCCGTTATTGCTCGACGTGGACTCCCGGGCAGTGTTTACAAATTTCCTGTTCAGTCCTGCTCACGGGGGCCAGGGCAGCAGCTATCAAACGCCTCTGGCCGTGTCGAGCAATCCAAAGATGTTTCGGCTGTGGCGCGGTGTTTTCGATACCAATGACGAGTGCTCGGACATGCGCAGCTTCCACGACATCAAGTGGCTGCATACTTTTTACGACCTATCCGCTGATCGAACCATTCGTCAGCGAGTCCTACAATTTGGTATTTCAGAGCTGCAAAAAGGTGCATTGCGATTGCGGAAGCAGATATCCAACAACATGAATGGTAGCAGCGAAATTCGTCGTGCGGAAGCTAACCCTGCCCATCACATACAGCCTGAATGTGTGCTACAGCAGCAAGACATCCCTCACATAATACGACCACCACCACCTGCCAAAGACGATTCACAGTGTTTGGTGTGTGGACCGTTGTGCACCGGTACACACGGATAATTTGAATATACAACTACATACAGTCGATATATTTACACGCAACTACTGACTGCTTCCAAATTGGAAATCCCAAGCACTGAGCCACTTGCGGAAATTAATCTGGTCCTCATCCAGCGAGAAACCATAGGCAAACGGTGCAAACACTGCGTCATCAGGAATCATGAAATGAAAATGAACGCTGCTTACAGTAAAAAGTGGTGGCAAATGCGACAATCAACGCAAGGGTAACCGCCCACCGAGTGCGGAAAGAGCATTGCCACATTGCCGTGTCCAGCACACTAGCGGTGACCATGATCGAGAAGATTAACGCCGGCAAATAGTGATGAAGGAATAGAGCACGGCCCATAATGAAGAACGGAATGTAGTGTAAAGCCCAGCCAAGCAAGAAGAATCCTCCGGTAAACCACAGTCGCCGACGCAACTCTAGACAGATTAACCTCACAAACATCACAGTTATACTCCAAAGCTGACCGGTTCCAAGGGCATCAATACCACGGCGCATTGCAATCGAGTCAATCAGCATTATCCACAACATCGCGCCGACAGTGAAGATCGAAAACCACCATATGAATGGATTGCCGAGCAGATAGATCTGAGCCTTGTTTGCCTTGTCTACCCAGAAGCTTATACCGCGGCCAAGTACCGGCCACGACCCCGGTCTACTTTGAAACGGATGGGAAGCGGTCAAGCCTGCATTCTGAGTCACCATCACATTCTGCAGTTCAAGAAACTTTAGCAAGAAGCCAGGTCTGTCTGCTTTGGTGGCGCCACGAGCCAGTACAGGCGCTGCATGGACAATAAAATTTAAAACTCGTGTAGTACAATGAGTCACGTACGGGTGTTGGCAGCCTGAGTATGAACTATCCACAAGTTGTTCGTGGCCTGAGCCTTCTTGTTGCCGTTGACTTCCTGCTGCTGGAAACCCCACTCCCCGTACAGACCCTTGTGGCTGTGCAGTGCCACCCCGGTCTTGATGTGCACTAGTCGAAACTTGGAGTCGATAGTGTTGAGGGTGGCGTTAGTATTCTGTTTTGCTGCGTCGATTTCTACACGCCACAACGCCTCCGGCAATCGATCAGCCTTTTCAACCGGGTCAATGCAGGTGATTTCCTGGTTGGTAGCAGTAAGAGGGGAGGCGACATCGTGCGTGAGGAGATATTTCTCAGTGAGCAAGTGCTTGAGGTAGACCACGTCCATGTGCCGCACAGCGCGTGGGGAAGTTGATCCGTTCGAGTGTCGATCCTCCATGAATTCGGTGAAGTTCTCCGGTATCAGTGTCCACAAATTGTTGGAGTCGACATGGGGATAGCCGGTCACCTGCTGTCCCTGGCTGCTCACGCGGTCAGTCTCATACCGAAGCGGATAATTGTGGGCGTGCGAGTGCAAGTAGGCATTCGTATCGTAGTGTAGCATGCTGATATTCGTACCATAGTGCACAACTGCAACGGTATTTTATAATGATTACGAGAACATTTGTAACTGATGTACCTTGGCTGTCCTGATTGAAGCGGTTCTTGGCCAGCGTGGCCTGGAACGGCGGCGACATGAACGAATCGCCAGGACCGGAGCGATTAACTACCGCAAAGTGTATAGCAAACAATGACAGGTATAGCACCAGCGGAACGATGATCAAGGTGGCGGCCCGTGACAAAAAGTGCTCCATGACATCGGCCTGCAGTAGATTCAGAAATCGATTTCAAATAAAAAAGGTAACTTGCCATATCAAGACCGCGCCGAATGTCCAATAGACGCCACAGGTCTTGCAGAGTGACCATGCCGATTAGTGCCACGCCAAACAATCCAACCATTTTGACACTGCATTAATGAGAACCTAGCTTTAAGTATGGAGTACATTATGCATACCCCATACAAAGAGCCAATGATACTCCCGTAACCAGCAACCACTTCCACCACGCACTGCTGAATGGTCTGTTTGAATGTTAGACCAGATGTAGTGCATATATAGAACCCACCGATTACGCAGTTTGTAGAACCGAATCCAGCCATAAACAGACAGTATGTCAAAGAAGAGCAGAAACGCATCCAACAGTATCAGGCGCGACTGTGTGATAAGGGCAGTCTCTACAGGTGATTAGCGCGATTAATAAATCCACAAGTGCACACACCCAGCAACACCATGGTTCCCCCTAGCACGCAGGCAGCCAGACTGTGCGACGACTCTGCCAGAATGCCAAACACCAACGGCACCAACAGTGCACCAAATGTGGCCGGTAATGCACGCAACGCAACATACGGCACATCGCGAGACTCATAGTCTTCGCCAATCTTGTCAAACAGATAGGACCCGTTGAAACCGGCTGCATAGCCGGTAGCGGCTATAAGCATCTTGCCCAGCGGTGGGTGCACATCAAAAAAGTACGAGCGCTTCAGATAGTAGCTGCCAAACTTGCCAAAGTGGACCTCGTCGAAGCTGCATGAATTGTTGAGATATGTTACTTATGTCACACGGTAGAATGTGATGTAGCTGTTTTAAATACACATAGCATACACATTAATGCAATAAACATGACAGATATTATATATGATATACAGCGCGCATGTTCATGCAATTTTACAGAATGGACTTACACCACTTCATTGGGATGGTCAAGGTACCAGAACCGTGTGATGAATGCGCCCGCAGTAAGCATAAGCAGCCAAATATAATGCCACTTTGTGTAGACTGGCAACTGTCGGCCACTGCCACCGGCAGCACTGTTCAAATGTCCCTGTAGAGACATTAACTCAGTATGTGTATGTCGATAGGGCAACGGAGTCAAAGAACAGTGCACTTGCCTTCTCACGCAGGGTGCCAGAGCCTTCATAGTGTTCCAGCGTGCGCACAAGCAGCGCATAATTGCTGTCGGCCTTTGTCTTTGGTCGGTGGCGCAGCTCTGACGGTGGCGCTGGAGGCGGCATCAGTGTGCGTGTGTGGCTGAAATGTGCAGTGTCTGTCTGTCTGTGACTGTGACTGTGTGACTGTGACTGTATACTCAACCAGCGTTCAGTATCGGCTGTCTGAGAGAGCGTCTGTGTGCCGCAATGAACAGTGAACAGTGAACAGTGATCGCCGTTCAATCAATCTGTGCGTTCAACAGCGCCGCGTGTTACGTTACATTAAATTAAATAAGTAACATTGCCCTTAATCAAGCGCTCTTAATCCATCGGCGTTACATATTGCCGCACTCACCGCTTTGCCGCATATAAATACATCCCCAGCATGGAAGCCATTATCGGGATTGTGGGCAAGGACTTTGTGCTGGTGGCGGCGGATGTGCTGGTGGCCCGCTCCATTGTCGTCATGAAGGCCGGCGAGGACAAGTCACGCAAGCTGCACCCGCACGCCCTGATGCTGTACACCGGGGAGCCGGGCGACAGCGTCCAGTTCGCCGAGTATGTGCAGCGCAACATCGAGCTCTACAACATCCGCAACGATGTGGAGATGTCGACCCGTGCCGCCGCCTCCTTCACTCGCCGTGAGATGGCCAATGCTCTGCGCAGCCGTGTATGTCTTGTGTTGTGGCTGTGCACATACTAGCATGTATGCTATCTGTCTGGGATCATGTCCTGTGTACGTGTGTGTATGAACCTGATAGCTCACACAACTTGCTACTGTACTTATATATATATATATATATATTGTACAAAGTATGTTGATGTACCCGCAGAATCCATACCAAGTGAATATCCTTATTGCCGGCTTCAATGAAAAGGACGGACCGGAGCTGTACTGGCTCGACTATCTGGCGTCGTGCAACAAGATTCCATTTGCGGCGCACGGCTATGCGTCCTTCTTCTGCATGTCGCTGATGGACCGGCACTATCATCCCGACCTTTCGCTGGATGAGGCGCAGGAGCTCATGCTAAAGTGTTTCCGCGAGCTGCGGACACGTTTCATTGTCAATTTCAGCAGCTTTGTCGTCAAGGTGGTGGACAAGGACGGCGTGCGCGAGATTCCCCTCAGTCTGTAGCAGTGTGTGTGCGTGGTTCGATCTGTGCGCTGTATGACTGTTGCACATGAGTAGTAAAGCACGGATTCTTTCAAGGTTGACGGTCATATCCACTTTGCCCAACAGTATTTTACCCTGCTTTACATATATTTTATTCCATTCGAATAAATCCCGCTTGCGTATCACTGCGGGGCCAGGATGATGGCAGTGCGGGACGGCAGGTACACTTGCAGCCAGTTGTCGCGGCCATCCCACTGTTCCGGCTGCGTGAAATGCTCCACCGACTCGTCGATGCGGTTGTGGCCCAGATATTGTGGTGCATCCGAATTCAGCACCACCTTGTACTTGCCCGCCTGGTTCGTGCCAATGCGATAGTCCGTGTAGCTCTTGCCGTGGTGGAAGTTGAATGCCCACACCAGGCCGCCGCGTTCAAACACCACCACGCGATCGCCTTGGTTCTTGCGGCTGACGTACTGGGTGGCGCACAGCCATCGGTACTGAGCTTCCAGTTTGTGCATGGCGCGGTCAAAATTGTTCAGATACTTGTAGCGCAGCAGATGATCATCTGCCAGTCGGAACTGACGGCGACAGTAGTGGAAACTGTTGCCATTGCCTTCGCGGGGAAAGTCCAGCCACTCGGGGTGGCCAAATTCATTTCCTGGCGAAGGTTATCAGAAATAATTCTACCGACATTTATATACACACATGACATACCTTCAAAGTTCAGATAGCCTTCGCCGGCCAGTCCGTACGTCAGCAAGCGGATCATCTTGTGCATGGCAATCCCACGTTCAATGATGGGCGTGAGTGGCGTCAGGTCCGACATAAACTCGTACATTTCCTTGTCCATCAGCCAAAATGCAATGGTCTTGTCGCCGACCAGTGCTTGGTCGTGACTCTCGCAGTACGCAATGGCCTTCTCTTGCCAGCGTCGATTAGTCAGTGTGTGCACAATCGCATCCATGTCCCAGTCTTCGTCCTGTTGATGTCAATTAGTTCAACTTCTATCACTGTTGCACATACCCGCTTCTCTTTTAGCAACTTGATCCACATGTCAGGCACTGCCATGGCCAGTCGATAGTCAAACCCGACTCCGCCCTCTTCAACTGGCCGGCAAAGAGTGGGCATGCCCGACACATCCTCGGCCACAGTGATGGCATGCGGATACAGTGTGTGCACCAAGTGATTGGCCAGCATCAAGTAGCCCACGGCCTCCATGTCCGTGTTGTCACCAAAGTACTCGTGGTAGTCGCCAGAGAATCCGTACGCAATACCATGGTGTTTGTACAGCATGGAAGTGACGCCATCAAATCGGAACCCGTCAAACCGGAACTCGTCCATCCAAAAACGCACATTCGACAGCAAGAAGCGCAGCACTTCGTAGTTGCCATAATTGAACAGGCGGCTAACTTAATCAGCACTCAGTAAAACTTAACTCAGCCTCAACGTGCCTGTCCCACAAGTCGTGACGGCCACGGCCGCCCTCGTGAAAGTATTGGTGGTCAGTGCCTTCAAATTGGTTCAAGCCGTCCAAAACATTCTTGCATGCATGCGAGTGCACCAAATCCAACAGCACCACAATGCCCAGACCATGGGCCGTGTCAATAAGTTCCTTCAGCTCTTCCGGGGTGCCTGAGTACAATTAGAAATATATATATATATATATATATATATATATTGCACCAAATATATGTACCGTAACGGCTGGAAGCGGCAAAAAAGCTCGTTACTTGATAGCCAAAGCTGGCATAGTATGCGTGCTCCATCACAGCCATTAGCTGGATACAATTATATCCCAAGTCGTGGACACGGGGCAACATGTTGCGCGTGAACTCGGCATAAGTTCCCACACGGCCATCATCGTTGGAGATACCGACATGTGCCTCGTACACACGCAAGTCGGCCGGTTTCTCCGGCGAGCGGTGCAGCCACTGATGCTGTTTCAGCGGATTCCAGAACACGGCATCATATAGCGGACTCTCGGCCTGGTTCTGGATGACGCGTCGGGCCCATGCCGGCACACGCTCAATACGCTCTCCGTTCGTCAGTACCATGGAAGTCTTTACTTTAGTATTGTGTTTGATTGCCGGCTTGCCGTCTGCGCCATCCGGCAAGAATATAGAATGTACGCCATAGTCATCGCTGTCCATCTTGTGCGCCGTGCGGTTCCAAGAGTCTGTTCATCATATGTTAGATATAATATTCTAGATATAATATTCATGTTGCAGAGCATACATCACTTACTAAAGTCACCCGTGAGATACATCTCGGTGGCGTTGGGTGCCCATTCGCGGTACCAGATGCCGCCATCGACGCGACTGTAGTTCAGTCCAAAGCGTTCGTAGCCGCGACTGAACGCCTCCAGACTGCCTTCATTCTTCACTATCATTGCGTGCCATTTGGTGAAAAAGTCGAAGCGGTACCGCAGCGCGCCGCGGAACGGCTCCAGCCACGGATCCGTCAAGATCACGGCGGTGCCATCTGCAGCGGCCAGCGCGGCATTAGCCTCTGCCACCGTATCCTTTTTACTGGGAATGGCATTTGAGACAGCGGCCTGGGACTTGGACTTGAGGGGGCCAGTGGTTGCGGCGGAGGTACCCGAGGCGGAAGGCGGCGCGGACTTGGCCGCAATCGGCGGTGGCGTCATTGTCATTGTCGGTGCTTGTCTGATTGCGTGGAGCGATGACTAACACACTTTGTGGCGCGCAGTTGTTTTATTCGTGGCTGTGTTTAATAGCGGCTGCCTTATCGCGCTTTCACACACGTGCTCACAAAAACCCAAGTATTTGATGTCCAGTAGATGTCGATTACAGCTACCTATTATGGTTATCATGGACTACATATATTCCGCATTCGAGACTTTTCCTAATGAGAGAGGATCGGGTAGCAAATTGCTGGCTGGATGCGAGGTATATTTGACGTCTTCTCATATAACGTGCATAAATTACTAGTTAAATCTAGCCGCTGAGTTAAACATCAAACCACCGGCATGTTTATAAACTTCATTTAAGTAGCAGTGGCCGCGAGTGATCAAGCAGGTGCATGGGCGCCGATGAAATTTCCTCGATCGCGGTTTGAATAGTGGTCAACGTGCCAGTGTTTACCAAGGCTGCACAGACTGCGTTCGGATACGCACCCAGCGCCACATTCATACATGCTCGGGACAGCTGTCGCAATGGTTCCGGCTCCCTGTGGTCGGATGCTATGCGCCACACCTGATCGAGAACCGGAGCCATGGAGGCGCTGTCAGACGCGGTGAAACAGCGGTGCTCAAACGCCACCGCAAACAACCGTACAATGGCCACGGTGCGCTTATAGTCGGCGCTAAACAAGTATCCATCGGGTAGGCGCGCTGTCCTCAACTGCGGCCGGGCAGCAAGCACCGCCACACAAGCTGGCACAACGTCATCGCGAAGTTTGCGCATCATAAAGTCTCCTGATGCGGCCACACAGTCGTGCATCAGTGCCACAGTCTCCAGCGCCACGTAGGGTTCCTCGTCGTCGCGCAGTCTGGCCAGTAGGACGGGCCAGTTTTCATGCAGCACAGAGAGCATATTCGACACATGCTCTGCTAATATGGGAATGGCGCGCCGGAGAGATCGCAGCGCTTGCACGCGGATCTGTGGCCACTCAGACGAGAGATAGTGGCGCACGGTGTCGAGAATTTGGATCACAAGGTCAATGATCCGCTCTCGGCCAACGCCACTCGATGACTGCGGGTTTGTCATTGTAGATTGTTCCGTGGATTCCTCGCTGTCATCATTGGATGATGCTGCCATATCGGCGGCTATTTGGTCGGCAGTCACATTGGGGCGCTTGCGAGATGCTTCCAGTGCAGATGCGCGGAGAATGCGTTCCAATGCAAAACGTAAAACTGCTTCTGAGCAGTTGGCCATATTGCCTGTAATTACGGTGCGCGCATTATCGCTCAGTGCAGCGTCATTGCTGTTCAATTCTGCTTCTACCGCGGCCAATAGTGAAGCACGAGTACTTTGCTGCTTTGAAGACGATTTCAACGCTGCTGACACTGGCTCCAAACTGTTTGCCTGCTGCAATTTGGCCGCGCATACAGCAAGCAGTGCTTCAAATGACCGCAGCGCATGCAGATACCAGGACACACCCAGCTCTTGCTCATCGTTCACACCGTTAAACACACGGTCGGCCATGATATCGGTCAGATCGTCCACGGCGTCACGCATGTACGGTATAATTTTGACTCCAGCCATCTGCACGCACACTGTCATGACTGGCGGTGCCATGAGAAGCGCCAGCTTCCCGCTTTCCGTGTCCAAATCCGAATAGCGCAGTCGCTGAGACAGTGAATTCACTAGCAGGTCCACATTGGCCATGAGCGTCGTGGATGCTGCTGCTCTGGTGACTGCGACGGCTGATTTGTCTTCTGACATCAAAACATGTTAATAAATGCATCTGCATAAGACATAATAGACACTTGCCGTCATGGTTGTGCGACGGTCCGTTGCTAGCAGCAATACAAATGACCTGTAGTGCGATTCGCGCAGCATCTTGCACATCACTATAATGAGACCCAGCGGCCTGAAGTACGGGATACAGGACGGTCTTCAAGAGACGGCGCACAGCCAGTCCACCTTGAGTCATTCCAGCCGCTGCGTCCGCCACACATTCCAGTGCAAGAACATTGGCGACAATCCGTTGGCGAACTGTTGGCAGCATTGTAGTCTCATTGACATTCGTGTGACCGGTCATGACCGAACCGGCGGCGTCGGGATACAACGCACATTCCAAGAGGCCGGCATCTACTATTGCGCCAACAATCGCAGCAAGAGTCATCTCGCTGGCAGGGACTTGATTTGCGCAAATACCGCTGATAGCAAACTTGAGGGCACCCACTCGGGATTCCAGAGGCGGAATTGCATCCGTGGCATCCATGGGGGAATTATCCAGAACACTTAATGACGGCAATAAACGATCTTGCACCAGTGCGGGCACGTGCATCACGAGGTGCTGGACGAGTTGCTGAAGTTGTTGCGCCATGCGGCCGTCTGCAAAGTTCCGATACTGAAATCGCGACGACACTTGCAGCTCCGTATTTAAATTCGCCTCCTCTTCACCACATTCACCGGCGGCAATTAGTGCCAGAGGACTGGTGGTGGCCGCGGTAGATACCGAATCATTGCATTGCAGCAGTCTCAGTATGGTGCCAAGCAGATCGTCGCAATTCTCCTGCAAGGATGTGCTTGCTGATTGCAACAGCGACAGACACCCGTTGATGATGTGGAGTGCACGCAGGCGTGCACCGTCATCCGCAGAGCGCAGCATATCCGTGGAAAATGAACGAATGCGCGCGGCCAACAACCAGCTGCACAGTTGCTCTCGATCGCCAGTCATGGAAGACACTGTTTCATCGCACACGCGCCGTATATCCGCATCCGTGTCTTGCACGCCCAGCAGCAAAATTTCCAGAGCGGGCACGGCGGCTGCCCCAAGCGTGTCACCGCACTGAAGTACTAAGCCGCGCGCCAGCCGCGCCAGAGCTAGGCGCACATCGCGGTGTGGATGCAAGCAGAGTGGTGATTGTTGCAGCGAGTGCAAAAGTGCCTTGACCCGCAGGCAAACCTGTGCCAGCCACTCGGCGTCGCGCACAATGGTGGGCGGCGCATTGTGTTGTTGTTGCTTATTGTGTGCTGTGGAGGGAGGCGACGTGACTGATGGTGCCGTGACAGACGAACTTGCGACACCAAGAGCAAGCTCCGTGGACCGAATGGCCGCACAGACTTGATTGTTGAGCGCGACGCATAAAACAGTTTGAAGCGCGTGCAGACAGCGCGCCAAAAGCTTGTGCGAGGCGGCGCGGTGTGTGACGGCCGTCGAGTGTGTCAGCAGTACGCGGCAAAGCGTGGAGGTAACGCCGGGCAGCACGTTGGCAATATGGTCGGCGTCGTTGCCGATTGCACGAATGGCTACAAGCAGCAGTGTCACGCCGTGCATTCGAAGTGGCAGACCGCATTCCGTACGCTCCAGCCACTCGAGCATGGTGGCCACCAGAAAGGCAACGGCCATGCGGCGCGGAGTGGCAGCGGAACCGGCAGCAGGTAGCAGTGGCCACGACTTGGCGTCATAGACCAGCAACACCGGCAACATGCACCGCGCCCACAGCGCCTTTAAATCTTCGTGGGTGGCAGCGCGGCGGGCCGAGAGGGACGCCAGAGTGCGCAGTAGAGTATCCAGGACCGCGTCGCAGCAAGCCTTGGGCAACTGCTGGCATGGCGGCAAAGATGCCTGCGACACACAGTCCCACGTAGACATCACCCAAGTATTGTCCATGCACGCTGTCGATGGGTGGCGCCCGTCGTGGTCACACAGCAGACACAGCAGACATTGCAGCGCCGCCTCCGTGACAGTGTGGTGGGACGACTCGGCAGCCACGCGCACCGTCTGCAGTATGGCCGGCAGCACAAAGTCCGCCACAAGCTTGTGGTCCGACAGAACGTCCACACGCTCCAGGAAGCCTTGCAGCGAGCGCAGGGTGGCCACAATGTCGACGGCATTGATGATGGTGGCGGTGTTGGGGGCGGTGCGTGACACGCGCGCAGAATACACCATCAGCGACATGAGCCAGGGATGGCACTGCAGGCAAGCATGTAAGCGTGTGACCGGCACCGCGACAGCAGCGCTTACTTGCTGGAACGTGGACGCGGAAACGGGCCGCTTGCCGTTCACTGGAATTGCCATGCGCCGTTTAATCAAAGCACGATTAGAGAAAAACGATTTTCACGAGAGCAAAATATGTCTTTGGCTGTCCAAGCTGTACGGAATTCTTCCGCCAAGAGTCATGCACAGTGTAGTGGAGAGTATTATAGCACCGCCCATAGTATGAGCAGGGCTCTATGCGGAGATAAGATCAGATCCAGTCAAAGGGAGCAGATTTGCTCAAGTTCATGTTGTCTCATTGTGCATACTGCATATGCATGGGTCTAAACAAGGCTCCATGGCTATATGTATTAGCTTAAGTTAATTTTTGAAGGCTGTCAACAAGTACAATGCTATGGTGATGTAAATGTTCCATGAAGAACTTGCAGCACACTAAAGTAGTTCTGCTTGATCATTTAGTCAAGACGGCTAATTGGCGTGATTGTATTATGCCGTCACCGAAAGAGGAGACTCTTCGAGCGCTTCTGAGAGGAAAGCGGCTTCTTAAACTTGACCAAGATCTAGAGACAAAGCAGATTACTTTTGAGCAACTGCGCGCACGGTCCAAAGAGGAATGGGAGGCCGAAAATTGTGCTGACATGTACTCTTATCTACACCAAACTCCAGGTGAAGGATGCCCCTGTGCAAGTGGTATGTATGATTACTCTCTGTGTGAGCTGGGTATGCTGAATACGCTACTTTCCGATACTACTCTTAAAATATCATGCAGAAAACATCGTCGTTCGCTACTTTGACCGCCAAAATTCCGCGGAACCTGTCTCGGCGTTCATGTTTCCACTCAAGGACGGGAAGCTACCGGGATTCGGCGTTCAAAACCGCTTCGGCATCAAGGAAGTATATAGAATTGTGACAATCGAGGATGGCGAAAGGACGACGGAGATGCTAGCCTTCGATGAAGTGTGGGGCGCCTCGGTGGAGTACTTTTCCACGCCTGATGGCTCAATGTTTGAGCTTGATATCACTGGGACAAGCAATGGTATGTATTTTACCCAATGTACTTATCTGATATTTAATCATGCAGGCACGGTGCCGTTCAAGCTAAAACCACTCACTCTGAAGGCTAAAAGCGATCTGCGCGATCTCATCACGGACAAGATTAATGTATTTCATCAGAAAGCAAAAGTAGCTCAGAGTTCGGACATTCTGGCGTTCAAGAAAACGTTTTTGACGCGCGATGATGAAAAATACTTGGAGCAGCACGGTGTAGCGCTTCCGTATCAAAATATGGAAGATAAGAATTTTCTGCCACGTTCGATAAACATTCTTGTGGGCGTTAGCGGTTGTGGGAAAACGCAAACCTGTTTTGATATTTCTGCACGCAGACCGTGCATAGTCTTGAATGCCTCGTCGGCATTGACATCAGATTATCACGCCGATTTGATCCAAGTAATTAAGCTCGCCGGTAACGACATTGATGCCACTTCCCACTACTTGGATACTCTGTTTGTGGCACGCTTGCTTCTGCTTGAAGCACTTACTGACGATCGAATATCAAGTATAATGTGCAGCGACGTCGATGCAACAGTTAAGCTTGGTCTGCTGGACTTGATACAAATGTACCAACATATGCCGATCTTCCACGATGCGTCGGCGAGTATTGTAGACTACTTGTGCAGATATGACGTTACAACATTTGCCACTGATCTATTTGATAAGCATCTGGGATGGACACTAGTGGTAGATAATGCACACATTCTCATCGAGCAGTTGGAGTCAAAGTACCGGGACAGTGAAGGGAGGCTGACGCAGCCGTTCTTGTCCGCGATTACAAAGTACTGCGCAGTTGAACGCTTGATGTGGCCCTCTGTGTGGAGTGGGACACAAGTGCGCCTATGCAAACTTCAACTTTTCTCATCAGCAGCTGCGGGAAAGACATCCACAGTCGCAGTCCATTACATCACTGACTTTAGTGTGTATATAGCTAGTCACAGGCGAGACCAGATCGCTTGCGAAATAATCTGGGTGCAACATGCAAAACATGCATAGTGTTTCTCGACGGCGATCCATGCAGTGAAAGCTATAGATGCCTTTCTCGAATCGTTCCGTAATGATTACTGCAACAAGCGTCCGAATGCCATGTCGTTGCGATTGACAACGTGTCCATTCTAAATGTTGCGGTCGGATTCACCATGGTTGTGCGCAAGTGTGAATGATCGGAATCGGCAGCAATGAAATCAGTTTCGCCCAGCCAATGTGATTTGGTCAGCACTGGGTTAATAACTTCCTTGCGATTTTCTGCACTTTTCTGGGATGGCCTTCGGCACTATAACGGAGCCAATTGTAGCGGAAACTGCCACTATTGCATTGCGTTCTTTCCTAGGCTTTTAGATGCGGTATGTCAGAATACAGGTTAACCAGAGCAACTGAAGAGGAAACCGGGCTCTGATCAGGTGGCCGGCAATCATGAGGAATACATTATTGTTATTGTGTTATTCACTCTTATTGATAATCTATTGGAGTGATCTGGCTTCCAACCAGCGCCTCGTACTCCTTGATTAGCTGTGCAGCTACCATGTACTTTTCCCGCCAGTTACCATCGTCACTGGTGGAATGTATTGCGGGTGACTCTTGTTCGCTTCGCCCTAGAACAGTTAAATAACTGGTGTACATCTGCTATCCTTGCCTTGTGCCGATTTGACGTGCTCCATCAACTCATCGATGAGCTTATTCTGCTCATCGACCAGATGACGATATTCTTCCACACGTTGCTCGTGCTCTGCCACCCGCGCATTCAACCTAAAGTGATGTAGCAGATACACACTATATGCTACGTACTGTGACACTGTCGCAGCGGCGGCCGAGCAACTTTCACATTGATGAGTCGGTGACAATGCAGCCGGGTCATCGTCTCCAGCAGGTACTTCTGTTCCCGCAGGAGCATTGATAGGCGCGCGTGCATTGTTCACAGAGCGAGCAAACTGTAACGCTGCCGTTTGCACTTGAAGACGCCGCCTCGCAGCCGCATACAAGTCATAGTACCGCATGCAATCATGGCGGGATAGTATCATGGTGTCTCTGGCTGAACCCATGGCAATCTTGGTGATTGCAGTTAAAAAATACTTCTTGTGTGTTGTACATATTTATCAGTAAGAACATGCACGCTATATGTTGGCACTGTAGCCGAACTATTTCTTGTAGATCTGCTCAAGTACTTGACTTGATATACCTAGCGGAGGTCCATATGGTAGGGAACCAGATTGTACCTCTGAAATTTTACCAACTTATTTACGCCTGTATGTATTATATGCGCTACGTTCAACCGCCATCGCCACCAATCACTTCCTCCAAAAATGGCATCGCTTGCAAGGTGCGCTCTGTGGCCGCGCTCCCAGCGCCTCTACACGTGTGCTAACGACCATTGCAGTCTACTGCCCAAACCAAAGTTTTCCATTGCAGAGGATGTGCCGGTGGCGTCTACGCGTCCGCAGTCCTCGTCCTCGGTGGTGGTACCGGCCGGTCGATCCACCGGCGCCCCGCCATACGGCAAGAGAAAGGGCTGGATACCGCGGACGCTGCAGGTCTGTCTCAGTGGGCGAGGAAGTTCCAGCTCACCTGACGTTCTTGACAGGATTTCGGCGATGGAGGTGCTTTTCCCGAGATCCACATGGCGCAGTACCCGCTGGAGATGGGCAAGCGGAAAAAGGTTGGCTAGTCACACATGCATGCCAAATTAGTATTAACACATGTGCATTGCAGTCCGTTGCCAATTCGCAGGTGGTCTCGCTGCAGGTGGACGACACGGGTCGTGTGCAGTTTGAAGCTCTGGCACAGCATGGCCACTCGGACTCGCGCGTCGTGTACTCGCGGCACAAGGACCTGGTCCCCATGGACATCAAGGACGGCGACGAGGCGCTGCAGAGACCCTCTCCCGAAGAGGTGGAAGCCGTTACTAAAAAGACCAAGGAGGCTCTGGAGCGTATTGTGGACGGTACTTAATTATGTCGGCGTGCATAGTAATGATTATAATTGTATAATATGGTGTGCAGGCAAAGTGCAGTCCAAGAAGGCGACTCATATTACAACATCGGAGCGCCAGGTTCAATATGTGCGATACACTCCGCAGATTCTGGGCACCGGGGAGGCGGGGGCCACTCGCGTTGTCCGAATGGTTGAAGTGCCCGAAGACCCGTTTGAACCGCCACGTTTCCGACACAAGAAACTCCCCAAAGGTACTATCAATATTATATATATATATCTTCCATCAATTAATGTGCCAGGACCGTCATCGCCCCCGGCGCCAGTGATGCACTCGCCGCCGCGCAAGATCACCATTGAGGAAAAGAACGCCTGGTACATTCCTCCGTGCATATCCAACTGGAAGAATGCCAAAGGCTACACCATCCCGCTGGACAAGCGTCTGGCCGCCGACGGTCGCGGATTGCAGGAAGTGACAATCAACGACAACTTTGCAAAGTTTGCCGAGGCGCTGTACATTGCCGACAGACATGCGCGCGAAGAAGTGGAGAAGCGGGCGCAGATGCAGAAGAAGATTGCCCAAAAGGACAAGGAGGCCAAGGAGGAGCATTTGCGCATGCTGGCGCAAAAGGCTCGCATTGAGAAGGCCGGATTCGCCGAGGATTCCTTGCAAGATACTTCTGCACCGTATGCCGCCTCGCCATCGTCACCTGATAATCGAGAAGACGCCAGTCGGTCGCCGAGTCCACGTCGCCGATCAAGGCACAATCGTAGCCGCTCACGCAGTTCCTCGCGCGGCACTCGTCGCCGATCGCCTTCCCCGCCACGACGGCGCTCAACATCAACACACGACCAGGACGATGCGGCGTACCTTGAACGTGAACGTCTTCGCAAAGAACGTGAACGCGACATCCAGCGCAAGATCCGCATGTCACATATGGGCACCGAGGCCAAGAGCAAGTACGCGGCACGTGCACTTGATCGCGACGTCAGCGAGAAGATTGCGCTGGGCCAAGCGGCGCCCACTGTCAGCCAGGAGACCATGTACGACCAGCGGCTGTTCAACCAGAGTGCCGGCATGTCGTCTGGTTTCAAGGACGACGATGCGTACAACCTGTATGACAAGCCGCTATTCATGGGCACAGCGGGCGCCTCCATCTACCGTCCCAAGAACTTGGACGCTGACCTGTACGGTGGAAGTGCCGCTGTGGACATTGACTCGATCCTGGCCAAGAACAGCTTTGTGCCGGACAAGGGCTTCTCCGGTACCGAGACCGCAGAGGTGCGTACAGCATCGATCTGTCTGTCATAAAACTGATACATAGATACAGCCTCGGGATGGCGCTGTGCTGTTTGAAAAGGCAGCTGCACCTGCTCCCGATCCGTTTGGGTTGGACGAGTTCCTGTCAGAGGCTAAGAAGGGCAAACGGGGCCTCAATGCACCACCTGCTCATGAAGGCGCGACCTCTGGCTCATCAGAAGGCGGCAAGCGGCGCAAGGCATAATCCCGCTCAGCAGCATTACATATTCTACGATAAAACATAGCATCCAGTATATGTAGATCTGTCACAGTTCTGCTTCACAACTTGAAAACATTGTCGACCTCTTGCAGCCACACATTTGTGGCCGTGTGGCCGGCGTACAGCGAACGGCTCTTCTCCAGCAATTCCTTTGCCGCCACATAATCGCCGTTGAGCGCCAAAGCTGCCAGCGCACCGTTAAAGTGTGGCTCATAGAGATGCGGCGATGCCAATCTGCTCTCGGTGAAGCTGCCCGAGGCCGATTGCAGAGCGGCGCCTGCTGTACCGCCGCGCATCCCCAACAGGTATCCGCCACCCTTGCAATCACTGCCAATAATGCTGCTGGCCTTGATCTCGGCTGTCGGTCGCTTTCTGCACTCCAACACGCCAAGGTTGTTGAGTGCTTCGGCGTGCGTGTCTCTGATGAACAAGCAGTTTTTCAGGCACTGTTTTGCCAGCGCAGTGTCGCCCATTGCCACCGCCACATGTGACAAATTGTACCTGCACTGTGTTATGTATCCCCATGTGATGCACATATGTGTTAGTATACCAGATATCGGCTTTGACGTCGTCGCTGTCGCCACAATCTTCTTCGGCAGCGTCCAGAGCGCGCTGAAAACTGGCAAATACCAAATCGTATTGCTGCGAGTAGAAACACGCCATTGCCAGATTAGTCCACACCGGCGCCGTGCACACTCCCATTTGTAGCAGACGCCTGTACAGCACCAACGCAACCTCTGGCTGATCCGAGTAGAAACAGTTGTTGGCAATGGACGACAGAGCCTCGATGTGGCCCCCATCGATTGCCAAAACCTGTTTTCAATTGTTTAAAAATTAGCCAATTATTGTGCTTGGCACCGCGACAAACCTTCTTGTAGGTATCAATGGCCTCCGAGTAGTTGCGCATCTCTTCGTGAACGTGTGCTACGGCAGTTAAAAGTTGAATAGAGGCAGGCCGATCTCTTAAATAGCGCTGCAAATGATCCAGAGCTGTGTTTGGCTGGTCGAGCTTGACGTAAAGCCTGGCAAGATCCACAACTGTCGCCGGCATGAACTAATACAATGATTATACACAAATGAGCAATGAATACTACAAATGCGCATATATAGATAGATACACGTACAGTAACGTTGAGCGATGCGGTAAACTGTTTCTCCGCATCGCGATACATGCCAAACCGGAAATTGCACTTGCCGCACATGGCCAGCCACCACCAGTCGCGCTGTGAACACTGCATCGAGGCATTTGTGGCCAGTTCCAGGGCTTTTCGAGGATTATTCAAATGGTGGAATATATAGTCGAACAGGGACTAACAGGTGGATGTCAACAGCTCGGCCTACAATAATTTGATAAAATGTAGGTACCCTGGACAGCGCTGTGTTGGCCGCATACTTTTTCAAGTCCAACCGGTCAATGTCGAGGCTATGTGCCGTCGATTGTGCCGATATTGACGCCGTGTTCAAGCGCATTACACTTGCCGGTGAGATGATACGTACATCTGTGCAGCACATAGCGTCATACTTTCCACCCGCGCCCATGCTGGTCATTGGCCGCGCAGTTGCCGTCTGTCGGCGCATATTGGCCGTGAAGCCGCGCGCCATTGCCGTTGCGGTCCTGTCAGATTATACATAGGTATAACATATATATATATATATATATATATATATGTACATCCGAAGGCCGGCGCCGCTTGTACCGGGACGCGCATAACCGGTGAGGGGCCGGCCAGACTGGGACACTGGCCGTATGCTCTGGCTGAACTCGCTCTGCACATGAGCCTGAGTGCTTGTATGATTGCCGAGTGAAGAGGTAATACCCCGCCAGCCGTGCGCTGAGCAGAGCGCGGACCCGTTGCAGTGTTGACAGACGTGCCTGGTCTGCAATGCCGGTGTGTCAAGGCGTGTCGATGTATGTACGGGATACACTGACCTTGCGGTGGCAATGGCATTATCCTCCAGGAACGAGTCAACCAGCGCCGCCTCATCACTGTCGCCGTTCTCTGCCAGACTCTTGGCCGCCAGTGCCCGTGTCTTTAGGAGCCAGGCTGCCTGTCAACAGTTACTAGTGTGTACGTCTAAGGAGAGCACGCCATCGGCCCGCACCTGATCGTCCGGCTTGCCGAGCAGGATGGCGTCTGCTGCATCGACACAGCGGTCATAGTCCCTCGTGCGTAGATGGTAGTGTGCCAGGAAGAGTGGGGACACTGTTGCTGCTGCTGCCGCTGCTGCGCCACTCACCGTCATCGCGCTGTTTGCAGCCAGACAACCTACATACACACACTTACACGCAATGGCCACGGAGGGACGCTCTTTGCCGCCGTTTGGACACGCGCTGGCCGGTGCTGGCGGTGCCGTGCTGGCCCTGGTGGTCACCTACCCTCTAGACATGTACATACGTGTGGCATGCACCCACACACCCACATTCACTCACTGTGTGTCTGTGTCCATGCAGCATTAAGACGCGGCTGCAAGTGCAGACGGCCGACTCGGCATTCAGCACAAAGTACAGGTCGGCCACGGACGCTCTGCAGCAGATCTGGAAGACGGAGGGGGTGTCGGGTCTGTATGCCGGGCTGGTGTCTGGGGTGGTCGGCGTGGCGTCCACCAACTTTGCCTACTTTTACTGGTACTCGTTCATTCGGCTGTGGTATCTGGGCTTTCTGCGCCGTCAAGTTCAGTCTGGCTCCTCCCAGCAGGTAAAGTGTTATATATGTATATGTATATACATATACATATACATATAGATATCTATCGTATGTACAGAAGATAACCATATATGCGACACAGGCACAAATCGGCGTGGCGATGGAACTGTTGCTGGGCGCTGTTTCGGGCGCACTTGCCCAGCTGTTCACCATTCCCGTGTCGGTGGTGACCACGCGACAGCAGACTCAAGTGGTGGCACTCCCCGATGCTGCAGATACTCTTGATGAAGCCGATGATGACCGGCTGCCGCTGATGTTTAAACGCAAAACACCTGATTCTGCAGCAGCAGCGGCAGTTAGGCCGCCGCCTCGACGCACAACAATCGGCGAGACTTTTTTGCAAATTATCAATGAGGAGGGTGTCACGGCGCTGTGGACTGGTCTGCGTCCATCTCTGGTGCTGACGGTGCGTCCAGTGTTAACTTGCACAATAATATTGACTATTTTAGGTTAATCCGTAAGTCAAGTGCATTATTATATTGTCTTTAACATGCACCGGGCAGCGCCATCACATACGGACTATTTGAGTGGATAAAGGGCAGTCTCGTGCGCTCGCGTGCAGCGAAAACTGGTGGAGCTGCTGGCGTGGCACCGCTGGAAATATTTGGACTTGGGGTGCTGTCCAAGACAATTGCCACCGTAGTCACCTATCCGTACATCATGGCCAAAGTGCGAATGCAGTGGAAGCCGGCCGACTATGCCATCAACGACAAGGTGCACTACAGCGGCGCGCTGGATATTCTCACTCGCATTCTGAAGACGGATGGCGTGGCTGGCTGGTACAAGGTGCGAGTTCACTCCTTATTGCTGTGTTGCGCCATTTACTATCTGATTAACTAATAATCTGTACTGTAGGGCATGACGGCACAGATTGTCAAGGCTGTGCTGTCGCAGGCGCTACTATTTGTGATCAAGGACAAGCTCACGCTGTACACTTATCTACTTTACCGCGCTCTCGTGCTAGGCGGTGCAAAATCCAAAGTGAAATGAACAATGGCCTCGGTATTGCTGTGTGTCAATTGTATCAAGTGTAATTGTCGTCACACCTCGTTCAGCGCCTGCTCGCAGTAGATCTTGTAGTTTCTGATTTCGTTTACCCGCTGCCGGTCCAGAAGGAACTCTTGCCGCGCCTTGCCTGCCGGCACTCGCTCCGCCTCTTCATCCAGCTGGCTCAGATATTCTCGCTTTCTCTCTGCCAGCATCTCCTGCATTGCATGTCAACATTAGAGAACTACATCAATTATTTGGCCATGCAAAACAACCGCGTACCAGTGTCTGCGCATCAGCGCGACTAAAATGCTTCTGTACCAGCTCGTCAAAGGCGGCCTCACCTTTCGAGCGGCACTCTTGACACAGAGTGAGATAGTTTTGCTTGAATTCTTGGATGCACTCTTCGATTCGCTCCGATATGGACAGCTCCTCCGTCATGAGATAGTTGTAGAGTTCGGCCGTGGCAGACAGTATCTGTTCCTTCAGCGCGACCAGCTTGTCATCCTCCGCGTGTTTCAACTCTGTCATTGTCTATGAAAACAGGTTAATTAAGAAATGCAAAAGGTAGTAGTTACCTTTCTGCGGCTCTTTTCATAGGCGCGAATTTTTGTTCGGCTTTCTTGATCTACGGCGTCACGACCATTCCGCACGCACAGATCCAACTCGGCCTCTTCATCCGCGCGCAGTCGATGTAGGGCGGCCAGAGTGTCACGAAACTGGTCCATTGCACTCTTGGTCTCCATAGACTTTGGCTGCGGTGTCTGCGCATCATTTCCCTCTGCTTCTACTTTAACATCTACATCCGCCTTGTCGTCAACCACGCTGTCACAGACCAGATCCCGCATTCGCGGATCCAGGTACAGTGATGTCCACTCTGCGTCACGTTCCTTCTCCTTAGCCGCCACTGCTGCCTTCTCATCCTCTTGCTCGCGTTCTTGCTTCACTCGCTGTGCCACCTCGCTGAATTGTTCCTGCGCGGCTGTTCGCTGCCACCGATTAAAAAATATATAAATAACTATAAATGCGGTTCTGTAAAACTCACCTCGGCGGGATCGACTTGCTTCCAGTCGAGAAACTGCAACTGCGGAGTGTGTGCCAGCACGTAGTGCCGATAATCTGGGGCGCTGGACGCGGCGTTTCCCTCGCCATTAAATATCTTAATGTGCCGAAAGGCGGCCAGCACTTCAAACTGAATTATAAATTAAACATTTTATAGACGCCAAGTAATATCATGGAGCTCTATAGAGACACTTGCACTCCCAGAACACTCCCCCCATATACAGATATAACATCAGACACACCTGGGACAGCGCGGAAATCTTGTTGTTGCCGACAGAGAGCACCTCTAGCCGCGTGCTGACACGCGCCACCCTGCGCAACCCCTCGGCCAGCTCCTCGATACGGTTCTCAAACAGACTGAGATCAGTCAGGTGCGGCAACACGTCCAGTCCATCCACGCTGACAATGTTGTTGAATGACAGGTCCAGGAATCGCAGGTTCGGCACGGCGTCCAGACCCTCGATGCGCTCAATGATGTTGTTGTCCAGGCGGAGTGTTGTGAGCGCGCTCAGTGTCCACAGGTTCTCGATGCGCAATATGTCTACACGCGCCGCATGTTACTCACGCCACACATATATACTCACAGTGTAGCAAAGTATGACACACGCACTTTTGTACTGCAGGTTCAGTGTGGTGACATAGGCGGTGTCGTGCACGGGTTGGGCGCCATTGTCCGCGGTGCCACTGTCGGAAGAATACGCAGTACCATGTTCTAATGCTGCGGCCGCCGCGATATCGGCACGGATGGCCGCCTGCACCATGTCCTCATCGATTATAGCCGGCTGGCTCAGCGAGTAGAACGATGTCATTGGTGCTGAGGTGGCACAGATGGATTACGCTGTGTGTTTATTACTGCGGGGAATGGTTGGTGGTTGCCAGGTGCATATCGAACACTTTCTCTCTCACACGCAGACACACCATCGCTCAGTCGCCCACAGGTTCACTTTACGCCGACGCCATGTGGTTCAGGGCGCTGCCGGCCTTGAACCAGCCAATCTGGTTTTCGTTGAACGAGTGGTTGACGGGAATGTCCACGGTCTTGCCATCCTTCTTGTTCACGCGCAGAGTGAGCGGTTTGCCCGGCGCAAACTTGGTCAGTCCCACCACGGACACGCGGTCCTCCGGCGAGATCTTGTCGTAGTCGGCCGGGTTGGCGAATGTGAGCGGCAGCATACCCTGCTTCTTCAGGTTGGTCTCGTGAATGCGCGCAAACGATTTGACAATGATTGCACGGCCGCCCAGGTGGCGCACTTCCAATGCGGCGTGCTCGCGACTGCTGCCCTCGCCATAGTTCTCGTCACCAATGACCACCCACGGCAGGTTCTTGGCCTTGTACTGGCGCGCGGTTGCGGGCACCGGTTCGTACTTGCCCGTGAGCACATTCTTGACCTCATTCGCCTTGCCGTTCTCAATGTTGATGGCGCCAATGAGCATGTTGTTGGAGATGTTGTCCAGGTGGCCGCGGTACTTTAGCCACGGTCCGGCGGCGCTGTCATGCATGTTAACACATAGATTTTTGTTATAAGTATAAACATCACTCCATACCTAATGTGGTCGGTAGTGCACTTGCCCTTGACCTTGATCAAGACCGGCATGTCCATGGCATCTTTGCCGTCCCACTTGGCGAACGGGGTCAGCATTTGCAGGCGCTGGCTCTTGGGGTCCACCACCACCTTGATGGCGGAGCGGTCTGTGGGCGGTGCCTGGTACGTGTCAACACCCGGGTCATAGCCCTTGGGTGGCAGTTCGTTGCCGCTGGGCGGCGTGAAGCGGAACGGCTTGCCGCTCGGTGAGGGCAGCGAGTCGGTGATGGGGTTGAAACGCAAGTCGCCGCCAAACGCCATCGCAGTGGTAATCTCAGGCGAGGTCACAAAGCAGTGCGTCGCCGGGTTGGCGTCGTTGCGGCCGGTGAAGTTGCGGTTGTACGAGGTGACAATCGAGTTCTTCTCGCCCTTCTTCACGTCCTTGCGGTCCCACTGGCCGATGCACGGGCCGCACGCATTTGCCAACACCATTCCGCCGGCCTTGGTCAGCACGTCGATCTGACCATCACGCTGAATGGTGGCGCGGATCTGCTCAGAGCCGGGCGTGATCGTGAACTGCGACTTCACCTTTAGTCCGGCATCCAGCGCTTGCTTGGCCAGACTGGCAGAGCGCGTCATATCCTCGTACGAGGAGTTTGTGCACGATCCGATCAGCGCAACCTTCAAGTCCAGCGGCCAGCCATTCTTCTCCGCCGTGGCGCCAAACTGGGACACTGGTGTGGCCAGGTCGGGCGTGAACGGTCCGTTGATGTGCGGCTCCAGCTTGTTCAGATCAATCTCCACGACGTGATCGTACTTGGCGCCGGCGTCCGCGCGCAAGTGCGGCGCAAAAGACTCGGCCAGCTTGGCGATCGGAGCACGCTTGGTGGCACGTAGGTAGTCGGCCATGCGGCTGTTGAACGGGAACACCGAAGTGGTGGCACCGATCTCGGCGCCCATGTTGCAGATGGTGGCCATGCCGGTGCACGAAATGCTGTCCACGCCGGGGCCAAAGTACTCGATGATGGCGCCGGTGCCGCCCTTGACAGTGAGAATTCCAGCCACCTTGAGGATGACGTCCTTGGGCGACGTCCACCCGCTCATCTTGCCCGTCAGCTTCACTCCAATGACCTTGGGACACTTGAGCTCCCAGGGAATGTTGGCCATCACATCGACGGCATCCGCCCCACCAACACCCACGGCCACAGTGCCCAGACCGCCGGCATTCGGAGTGTGCGAGTCTGTGCCGATAATCAGACCACCGGGGAACGCATAGTTCTCCAAAATTATCTGGTGGATGATGCCGCTTCCGGGCTTCCAGAAACCAAGGCCGTACTTGGCGCACGCAGTCTCCAGGAATTTGTACACTTCCTTGTTGATGTCCTTGGCGCGGGTCAGATCTTTCTCGCCGCCCAGCTGCGCCTCGATCAAGTGGTCACAGTGCACGGTGGACGGCACGGCAACGTTGGGCATTCCCGCCGACATGAACTGCAACAGGGCCATCTGTGTCGCACGGAGATATTAAGCGTCATGTATATATAAGTGACCACGAACGCACCTGAGCAGTTGCATCCTGGCAGGCCACGCGGTCGGGACGTAGGCGCAGATAGGACGTTCCACGGGCAATCTCCTGGTTCACGGGATCGTCCAAGTGGCCGTACACAATCTTTTCCGCCAGAGTCAGCGGGTGGCCCAAACTGCCAGCAAAGGTGTCACACACGCCAAGCCAAGATGACATCTGCGGCAGCACCTACCGGTCACTCACAATCTTCAAATTGTCGGCCATCTTGTTGTAGTTGATGTACTTGTTCTTTTCCAGGTTGGACCTGGGCACTGTGGCATCCACCTTGCCCGTGGCCGCGGTGGCCAGGCACCTGACGTGGGAATGGCGTCGTGCTACCGCCTGCACAACCCGGCGTGAGCAAGTACTTGTATATTAACATGTATATATAATGCTGTCCATGAGCGTGTGAAGCTCACAGGAGCGTTGAACCACACTGGCAAGAAGCACGTCACCAAGGCTTACCGAGGCGGCTCCGCTCCGACCCGCAGCGATCGACGACAGCATTTTTTGTTTTTAGGGTTACGGTTGTGCCAGTTCCTGTGAATTTCAACACGTTGAACTTTCACACAATGCGGCAAGAAAAATGAGAAATTAAGTTAAATACTTAAAGTGAATTACATAAATGATATAAAGGTAAAGCTAAGCTAGCATTGTTTAATAATTTGTCGATAGTCAGTTGCAAGCGCCGACGATATAATTATTTCGACCTTATTTAGTAGCATCGTAACTTCTCAAGTTATTCGGCGACGACGACGTTGTCCAGCCACGCTCTAATGGGCGCATCGTCCATGGACATGTCATTCCACATTGAGTCATCGATTGGTACTTCCTCTTTGTTCTTTATGTAGCCCTTTGAAATAGCGGCGATCCTTGCCACGGCGGCGTGAAATGCAAAGCAGCGCTTGTACGGACGAAGATGTTCCGCAATAATCAAATGCATGCCGTCTAAATCATCCAGAGTCATATTAGTGGCGACATATCTGGGAGACAATTGCTCAGTCTCATCTCCAGGAATGTATAGCACAGCTTATCAAGTTATTTAGTTGAATGAGTAATATGTTAGTATCTAAATACCTTCGTCATCAATGCGGCGTTTCTTCACATTTGGATTTAACACCTTGCAAGCGAATTTCGACACCTTTCGATCCCACAGAAAAATGATATTTCCGCGGTTGAAGTGGTGCCTGATCGGCTTGTACAGAAATACCAGGTTTTTAAAATCATCAACATTGTCAAGCTTCAGGATATCCGAAAATTTCCGCCAGCTGCGATGGAATACGTGCGCGCAGGTAACTTGATAAGCCGGGAAATCAATCCCAAGCAGCATGCAGCGAATATTGACATTTCCGATATTGACATTTCCTAGCTGCGTCACCGTCCGTGGAACGAGACAGTATTGCCACGCGGCACATAGTTTCAGATTGTAAACTTCAGATTGATCAGTTTGCAACGGGAACTCGTTTCGCGCTGCAAGCGCAGTGAAGTTGAGCTGTTTTCAACGAGCTTATCTATCAACATGCGTGGTCACTCGGTCGTCATTACATTATATAATTTTAATATACGTGGTCAGCTGGTCGCCATTATCAAAAGATGTTTCTACCTACCCTGACTGTCGGCGAGTTTAGCAAGCACTCGTTGTGTGTCCGCCGAATCAGCGAATTGAACAAGCGCACGTTGTGTCTCCGTCCAAGAAGTAACTAGAAGAATATCAGTATGGCCACAAGCTCATGCTGCTTACCCTTCAATTCTCCAGTCACATCGATCGACTCCACATTAGCGAACGAGAAGTGCGAAAGGCCGTCCTCATCAGCACTGATGAGTACCGAGGTGTCGTGATATGCCGACGGTACAGCATATCAGATTGTGAAAAGTGCGAGAGTGGACGAGTTGCTGAGTCCCACATTCATTCAGAGTCAGTAGTGTCTGCGGTTGGCATTGATAGCACTGGACGGCACAATTTGATACAATCATTCGTGACTTGTAAACCCTCTAGAAACTTCATTCTAGGAACTCGTGCAGCTAAATAAGCATGTTTGCTTATATGCATACTTATTTGCGCAACGTCGTTACATCACAGAGCTGCTACTGCTGTACATATATATCTCAATGTGCAATGTTGTGCTGACTGTAAACTGCGCGAGAGCGACGTTCTGCATCCATACAAGCATGGATACATACATGCAAACTAGTAGACCATATGATGTCCATCTCGGGCATACTATTTGCATTTAGTCATATATATACCGCTATATCATGCATGCTACAAAATCATGTATGTACAAAAATATCCTGCAGTCTACAACTGTGCCATGAAAGCAATACCGACAGCAGCGCGGAGCGAATAGTAGTATTGTATTGTATCCAAGTTTAGCAAAGTTGACTCGCACCAACATGGCGCCGACAACATGAACCGGCCAACGTTCCACTCTACATTCCACTCTTTCCCGGCGGTGACGGGTTCATCTACATGGAATGGTCAGATATTCGACATGAGATCGCATCCACGAAAAATTTGCATGCCTTTCGCTTGCCGAAAGTGGTGACCACGTTCACGAAGCGACGGTTGTACTGAATGCGCTTCTTCGCGCGGCCGACGCACTTCTTCTTCTTCTCCACTTTCTCCACCTTGGGAGTCTGCGACTTGACTTTACCGGCACGGGCCAGAGATCCGTGAACTTTTCCCTACGCGAGTGCATCAGAGATCGGTTCATGGGGCAGTAAGCATCTGTAGGCATAGCCCGTGTATTTACCATTTGTGGTTGACGGTGTGGTGCGGATGAAAGAGCGGCGGTGGATGGTTGCTTGCGAGCGGTGGCGGGAGCCCTGACTAAAATAACGGCTGCTGATTGGCTGACGGCTTCGAATTGCTCTTCAATTGGAACTATTAAAAGTATGGAAGACGCGTTCGCAATGGCCGAGGAAGCGCTCAACTGCGGCGAGGTTCCAGTGGGATGTGTGATAGTGCAAGATAGTACCGGTGCTGTGGTTGGACGCGGCAGGAATCGCACTAACGAACTGCGCAATGTACGTGCCCGACGGTTTTGTATATGAAGGTTTACAATTGTATAGGCAGCCCGGCATGCTGAACTAGAGGCCATTGATATGGTTTTGCAGTTGGGTAATGTTTCCTTTAGCGACTGCACCCTTTATGTCACGGTTGAGCCGTGTATCATGTGCGCCGCTGCGCTGCGCGAAATCGGTATTGGCAACGTGCATTTTGGATGCTGGAATGAACGGTTTGGCGGCGCGGGAAGTATTCTGCAAGTACACACTGACACGCGCTTGATGAACGGAATCAATACGTTTGAATGCCTGGGCGGCTTTGACCGTGAACGTGCAATATTACTGCTACGCAAGTTTTATCTGCGCGAAAATGAAAGAGGTATGTATGGCTACATGATGAACATTTATGATATGTTCACATGATAGCACCGGCACCAAAGCGAAAGACTGGCCGCCAGTTAAAGACGGATATAGCCCCGCTACCTGCCACAACGATTGATAATCAAGGCAAAGAATTAAGCGCAGAACTAGTACAAGAGCGTAGCGCTAGTCAGTAACAGCTATTTTATGGGCAATAGCGCAAATCGGGGCGGTGTAGGCGCAACTGCGACCAGACTGTGCGACTCGGTAGAGCCGACAATTGCCGAGCTGAAGGAGCCTTTGCTGCTCAGTCGCCGCGGCTGAGAGCGGGACTTCTCTGTGCCAGAGCGCCCGCTGCCAATAAAGTCAAGTAGGAGAGCATGTCGTGCCGCCGCCTTTTCGGCATTGATTATTAATGCCGTATCATCCACCGTTTCTGGCGTAATCGCCCGCCACTTTGACTGGATGGGAGCCCAGCTGGCCTCGGTGTCTGCGGGAAAGAGCGCCACCAAGAACAGTACATCGAAGTAGAGCTGCGTTATTGCATTGTCGCCGTATTGGCGTCGCAGCTCTGCTACGCTGGATGTCACGGTCTCTCCGCCGTAGAACTTGATTGCGGCATCCATGCACGCCCGGACCACTTGCTGTATTGCGTGACTGACATCTAGCGCATAGCCGCCTTCGCGCTGAATTGCCATCGCCACATTGGTTAGCGCGCGTAATAGTTGTGTTGTTGGTTGCGACGGAAGCAGCTGATCACCACGACTGCTCGGCTCCCAATGACCACGCTGCAGCGCAGTGCTATTTACCGCTACATCTCCGAGGCATCCAGCCTGCACGGCAAATGTCGTATCGGTAAGTTGACCGTGCAGCGAAAGCGCGAAATCATTGGCAATGCTCTGCGCCCATTCTCCGTACGCGCAATGACACAGTTCGTCCATTGCGGCAACTTCAGTTGCGACTCCAGCCTCGTTTGCTGTGAGGTGGTGCTGAACAATGTGCAGAACTTGGTTTGAATGGACAACCAGTCGGCTCACTTTTGCGCGAAATAGACAGCCAGAAATAGCTGTATCATTTCCAGCGTCTGAGCTATTACCGGCAGCCAAGTGGCGATGCAAATCGCGCAAGAATGCCGTAAATGATGTATCAAATGCTTCGGCCACGGCAACCGCATCACTAAAAAACATTAGCGATACTACTCTGAGCATAACTTGTACAACTTGCCATCGTTCCTGAAAGAGACTAGAGTGCGGTAGCGACGTGCCAGAAAGCACTTCGACCGACTTTTCATAGTCGGTGATGATGCGTGAGAGCTGCGCTTCAATCTCTAGTGCGATCTCTTGAAACTCGGGCGTCGTGCCGGCTGCCATAAAATCAATATTGGCAATCGTGCGAGCGGCGTCCAAATGTTTCGCACTCGGAATTTCCCACATGAATTGCGCAGTGGTCACTTGTGGTATGAGCGTGTCTTGTCGTGAGCGTTGCAGCCGTTCGTCCAGCAATTCCGTGACTACAGATGCGGCACTGGCAAACTGTGCATCTAATATGCGCCGCTTCTGACCGGCAAATACTGGGCGTAACATGGAATCCCATATTGAAAGGCGGTCCTTTAGCACTGCAGTGCAAGCCTGGCAGTGACAATGTTAATGACATGCAAAGCAAGGCTGTTTCGACGTACCGATTGCCACGAAATGTGCTTATCCGAGCTGCCGATCTTTGTGCCTTCGTCGTCAGCAACTAGGGTCCATAATTCATGCTGAGCCTGGGTGACGGATGTGCAGGTGGACAAACAGTTTTCGAGCCGCTTCGAACCAGTATTCAAAATCAGAGCGGTGACACGCTCTATCCACGCTGTTAGCGCATCGGAAAGTACGCCAGCTGACGGCATTGCGGCACTGATTCCATCGGCAACGTCGACCGAAAACCGTTGAAGTCGCTCGGGCAAATACCTGCACACCAAATGCACATTTGTCTTGGCCGGGTCGAATAGCGAGTGCAAGATACTCCGAGCGCCGACAGCTGCACTCTCGGATGCGTTGATTTCACCACAAGAAGATGACCAGTCTGGGTAGCGGCATCCACGCAAGCTAGCAACAATATGCGCAATGAGTGGAGTTGACACAACATCTTCAGCGCCGTTCAATAGCACGGCCACCGTCTGAAGAACAGTGGCACGCACGGTTTGCACAGCGGCACAGATACCATAAATATTTCCCTGTTCCAGATAGGCACCAACAGCAGCCAGGCGCGCTTCCAAAAACCGTGACAGCGCCGATGCAGCACCTTCCAGTACGGCAAGCGCTCCAATAGAGTCTGCCACCAATTTGCTGTCCAACTCCCAGCTGCCTAGATAAGCGCGACATTTTTCAGCAATCTGTGGCCGGAGTTGCCGAGCAGACTCCATCAATCGGCCACATACGGGATACATTTGCTGTGCGGCAATGAAGCAATATAGAGTTAAAGATTACCGAGACTTGCCAGCGCACTAGGAACGGAGGTCTTTAAGCTGTGATAAGTTTGAGTGGCGACCGCGAGAAGCAATGCAGCCTTCAGGTACGAGCGGGACTCGATGGAGTGCCAAATCTGGTGTGGGTAGTGAGTAAAATCGCAGTGAAAAACTCCAAGACCAACCTGCTCGGGGATATCAGAGAGTAGTTTCACCTGCACCACAGTCTGA
Source organism: Aphelidium insulamus (assembly GCA_036784855.1). Taxonomy (NCBI): domain Eukaryota; kingdom Fungi; phylum Aphelidiomycota; class Aphelidea; family Aphelidiaceae; genus Aphelidium; species Aphelidium insulamus. Next base: position 110,522 of record JAZDSV010000012.1, on the reverse strand, counting down.
TAGTCTGAATGCTTGCTGGCATTCGCGGGCTTTGAGCGCTGCTTCTCCTCTGGCACCTTAGCTTGTTCTTGAGATATATCACATATAGCATACCACCGAGCTCCGCCGAGATTCCCTGCTCAATGCTGGCGCTAGCTACTTGTTTCAACGAGTCGACAGCCATTGTATTCAGCCGTCTCATGGCCACTATGGAGTCGGCGGCGTCGATAAGATCGCGATATCGCTGTCCGACAAGACGTCGTAACTCTTTGCGCTTCTCCTCCGTCTGCTGCCTACCGATGCGCATGCATATTGAGCATCAACTGCTATGCATCAATAGTACCGTGACATGCCTAGTGCGACGCTCCATGTGCTCCAGCTCGGCAACGCTGTGCCGCATGAACAGCTGCTCCGTCTCCATGTGCCATGCCTCAGACACGGGGTTCGTGGTGGTTACAGGAGTGGCTGATGTGGCCAGAGCACTGACAGCGCCACCCACATGGCCACTGCTTTTAGGTGGAGACTGCCTAGACGCCGTGGTCGGGGCGCCTGTGCGGACGGTAATTGGTGGCGGCGGCGCAGGTCGCATATGTACACAATCATTCGATCAGTTCATTAATCTATTGCAATAGAACCTGCGTCATCGTGTGCAGGAATGTCCTCGGTATCGACGGTGGCGGGCGGCCCAGCTTCTGCCGCCACTGCAAGTGCCTGCGGTGCTGCTGCTGTAGTGGCTGCACGTGCACGCAGGTTCCGACAGAATGCCGCAGCGCGATTCACCGTTTCAATGCGTGTGACTTGGCCACGCGAGGAAGGCCGATCTGGCTTCTCCGGAGACTTTCCTGGTTGCTGCGTGGCAGCGACAGTGGCAGAGGTCAGCAAGGCACCCGAAGGAGTGATTACAGAGTCGCCCGACAGTCGTGCCTCGATATCACCGCATTGTATGGTAGTTGCAATATTATTTGTCTTGATCTTGTCTATCAGCCAGGAAAACATATCTTGCATATGTGAGTCAGGCTGTTCGGTGCTGCTCTGGTCACCGCCGCCCACAACATCAACCAAGGTCTCGTCACTATTCAGGTGTCTGAGGAGAAGTCGTTCGCCCAGGCCGACCACCACGATCAGGAACGAGTAGATGCTAGACATCATTTCATCCATCAGGTCCATTGCGGCGTCCACATCAGACACGGGTGTGCCAATATGGTCAAGGTCGCCAGTTTCGGATGGATGCAGCGTGCCAAACGTATCAACGGTCTTTCGAACCTCGTTTATGCGCCTAAGAAGCACGATTAAATTGGTACATCGTGGCATTGGGAAGCAAAACAAGCGTCCGGCCGGGTAAACTGCGTCCTCTGGCACTGTGTCTGAGGAATCTTCGGTGCGTGCCAGCTCAAATAGCGAGCGTTCAATGGGTCCCAGTACCTTGCTGAAAGTCTTTTTCGAAACTCCATCAGTCAGATTCCACCAAGACGGGAGCGGAAGTGCTGCGGCCACTTCCGCTGAGAAAAGCATAGCCACTCCAATTACGCTTTTGATGTAGCTTTCTTGCCACCATACAACGTCACGGCGCGACGTGCCACTCAACCGTTTGATCACGAGAATGAGCGATTCAATGTCATTGCATTTCAGCAGTATGACCACGAGCAGTCGTAAGATTCGGTATGCGTGCATGAAGTACTTGCCGGCGCCATCGTCTTCTCCCTTCCAAAAGTGGAATAGCGATCGAGCACGGAAGCCTATTTTTTATTATTTATTATTTATTATTAATCAGTGTCATATACGATCTGAAAGTTCCACTTACTGACTATGCGCATAATTTCTTCCTTGGCTCGGTTGAGTGCCGAGACTGCAGCAACTGAATCGTCACCAGTGCGACTCAGCGAGGATATTTGAAACCAAAGCCAGGCTTTGCGATATGGTATCAGATAATGATATCCGTGCTTGCTTTCCAGCGCCGCCATCAACTCCATGCAGTGCGTTAATGATGATGCCAAGTCGATGTTTTGCTCTGATATGGGCCTGAATTCCTGTGGCAGTAGTTCTTTGCCCAGCATCGTCAAGCTTACGCGCACCAAGTTTTCTCCTCCTTGAAGTACAATTTTGGCGCAAAAGTCGATATGCTTTAGCATAATAAAAGTTTTTAAGTGTGCACTCAGTGATGACGTGACAGTGGTGAAATATTTGCCGTGTCTTGAGGTCGAAGAAAGCAAAGGGGAGCGTTCTTGAAGGAGCACTGAACGAGTCGCGCAACACATGTACATCAATACTCGCTTTGCAAACTTTTTCTTGTCCAGTTTCCACAAGCACTTGGCAACAAGAACTATCCATTCGACTGGAGCGACACCAATTTCCATAGGTCCAGCTGAGCCGTGCTTGAGGATCGCACTGCAAATTTTTAAAGCGTGGCAAGCCTGTGCACCAGCAAAGCTCAACAAGTAGTGATTTGCCCCTGTCTCCCAGGCGTGAGCAGAAAATGAATCTGGTGGAATGGCAACGTCAGCGCGACTCGTGCTACTGGAAGGAGAGGACGTGTGCGTAGCTGCATCGTCATCACTTTGATTGTCGCCATCAGCGGTAACATTAACGCCTTGCTGCTTTGAAAAGACATTGAAACCGAAATGGGTGTCACCCGCGCCACAACGGCGCTGCACAATTGAACTGCTCGTCATTTCGCGTCGGCGCTTTGCCGCTGCAACTGATTTGAGACAGACTCTTCCACAGAATGGAGATGTGGCCATTCGATAGGATAGTGAAGCAAGCTAATAGTTAGTTCGCCGCAAATGCTAAATGCAAACCAATGGTACCTCAGCCACAACCATCGCATAGAGTGCTTTCCCGGTAGAGTTTTGATTGTGAGGCAGAAGCTGAAGGCAGGTGCTCCACGATCGAAATGCTTGTTTTTGCAACAGAATTATTTCACTGTAATTATCGTCCACGTCCTGGAACGACATTGTGTAATCCAACTGGTTCGAAATGACGGCCGCCAATATCAGCCAAGACTCAAAGCGCGAAGGAGTTAAACAAATATCTGTGATGGCCGACTCGGTGACCATACGTGTGATTGCCAGAATAGATTTGCTGCGCTGAGGGTCCGCTTTTTCAGCCAAAAGCTGGTCATAACACTTTTCAGCGGCGATACGGTACAAAATGTATGTGCAAGGAAGAAGCAGCGACTTTGGAACTTCAACCAAGCCACCATGAGCAGCAGAACAGGTATTTCGTGCTCTAAAATCCACATAAGGATCAATGTCGAGACTCAATAAAGCTTCCAATTGATATTTGTTGAACGATAAAAGTGCCGTAGACTCCATTTTATCCGTCATATAGTCGGCAAAAAATGTCGAGAAAAATTTTACAGCCTCAAAGCTCGTGACAGTGCCAAACTCATCATCACACAGCAACATGACACCGAAAATCTTGCTCGCAGTCTCCAAATCTAGCTTGCCGTGCTCAATATCGCCGGTGCATGTATGTGCATCTGCCATCGGAGCCAGCTGAAAAGTCAGGGTTATGCTATAGCCAAAAAACACTATTTGCTGACCTTGATTCCGTATATACAATAAACGATCGATAGGAGCACTTCTAGCAGTAATTTCAAATCGGATGGTACCAAGATTGAACCGTCTACATTCAGCAAACGTTCCAAGAGAAGCTGCAGGAATTTTCCCCCTAAATATCGTTCATTAAGCAGCAACAGCAAGATATCTTATTCAGTACCTACCATCGACCATGCACATTCCTCCAACAGCTAGGGACTCGTGCAATTCGTGAATCAATTTTAACATTTCCGTGGACGACTCCGGCGCGCCGCATTGAAACAACAACTTTAAAGAACATAGCAATTGCGATGGAATATTCTTCAAATCGCTTTTAGAATTTGACTGATTTTCGCACAAGCTGTAAAACAGTTCATATCGACCGCCTATATCAATACAAAGTTGCATTACGGCAAACAACGTGGCGGCCCGTCCTTTGATTAGAATTTCCCGTAGATGGCTATATAGCTTCTTTCGTGTAACCAGATCAGCTACACTTTGCAGAACCGAAAGTTGTTTTAATATTTGTGAAAACAGCTACATATGAGTACAACGAGTGAAATTTGGCAAACGCTGCCACGTACATTTTTGTAATGCGAGCCGTCCATGTTTAATACATCATCTTCAGTAGCTGCTGCCAAATCACCAAACGGTTCGGAATCGCTCATGTTATTATAGCTGTAGACCAAGAAATCGAGACCGACACTCAATGCCTCGGAATAGTTTGCCAATTCCAAGTGTGCATCAAAAAGTCTCTTCTGCCACTCTAAAAGTTCTGGAGTGAAATCTGAGCCCCGCTTCGGCAGCATACTCTGAAGCTCTTTCACGACATCAGTGTAACTTTCGCTCTTGTACAGCTTATCCACTTGATCAATGTACATTTTCCTGCGCACATCCGCAATTTGTATTTGAATTACATCAAGCTTGGGTAACGATGTGTTCAAAAGTGCGTGAGTACTAGGTCCGGTCAGAATAGAGTAGCAAGCTTCCAAAGAGTCTAGTATTCGTTGAAAGGAATCATCTGTGTCGACGATATTAGCCATAAGCCAGTGATATTCTGCGAGCAGGCAAGGATTCTCAATGCGTGCCGCTCGATACTGGCGAATGAACGCCGCCAGAAACGAGCTGGAGCAGGTCGCAAGATTACTGACTACGTTATCCGATTCCCAGGCAACATATCGACTCTTGTACACCGTTGCGGCGCCATTCAATAATCTCGCGATGCTCAGGCAGGTTTCATATTCCGTGTCACAATTAAGCGAGGAGATGTACTCGACAGTGCGGTCGCCGGATAAAAATGGTTTCTGGACCATAAGCAAAACCAACATTTCGGACCACGTCAGTTGCAGAGAAGTATTTTCATGAGCATCGTGCAGTGCATGTTTCAAAAATAGCAGACTGCACTGTACTATATCGAATCGGGTTGACCGGTTGACAAACTCCACATAGCTTTCCGATTGTTCTGTTACAAGGACCGAATTTTCCCGCTGCAAGTCGGAAGTCAATCGTTTCCATCGCAACTCGGCACTATCTGCGGGATCATCAACATCGACACTATCCCCATCTCGTGCTCCAAGATAGATGAGTCGTCGAATCCCTTTAATCGCACTCGGGTCATATTCTGTGTATATTGCAGTGCCGGAGAACACCTGCTCAGCGAACAACGCAGTAATCGAACGGATGTTCGAATCGATAGCAGCTTCAGCCTCGGCATCAAGTGAACCAGCAAACGAGACATCCTCCGCAGCCGCGTCGCTCACCGCCGACCTGCCCAAACGACGAGCAGAAGACCTCAAGTTCAAATCGGACATATCATCGATTACAAGACGAGTTGTCTGCACTACAGCCGGCACAGTTCCAGTCTCTACAGTATTTTGCTGTTCTTTAACCTCGAACTGGATTAATCGGCTGCACGCAGCGAGCTCCGTTATCGATTTCAAACGATCAATAAGTGCTCTGCCAACTGATGCCCACGACGCATCGCTGGTAGTGAGAGTGTATGTGCCGGTGGAAACGGTACCATCACTCTCAAGCTCGAAGGCGCCGGCGTACATGTTTGCCAGCACCTTCTGCCGCGTTGCTTTGAGAACATCGGTCGCCGAATTGGAATCAAGTTGCTCTGAACAGCATCGCAATATCTCCTGACCTTGAGAATAATTTGGGCGCAACTTGAGCGCGGCAGATGCAGCACGCCTGCAAGCTTCATCATTGCACAGAACAAAGTGAGCCTAATTGAAATGAACATGCTTGACTGGCAAGATCATTATCAACAGTACCTCTGCCAGCCCCGCCAAGCACTCAAAGCGCAATTCGTCGGTATGTGCCGCGGGATTACGCTGGATGAGACCGCTGGCTGTTTGATAAGCAACCAGAGCGTGTCGAATGTTGTGCCGGCGGCCATACAAGCGCGCCAATTGCAACCAAGTGGACGCGTCCGAGGAGTCCAGCGATAATGCCTGTACAGCGCATATGAGATTTGTGTAGCATACACTATTTCAGCGTACCTGACGTAGCAGCGAGGTACACCGCGCCTCGCCATCATCTCCGGTGAGCAGCGCCGCCAGATTACGTGCCGACAAGTAGACGATGCGCTCCAGGGATGTTATTCCAGGCGGCGGCATGTTCCCCGAGACATTGCAAATGTCGAGCACTCGACGCTGCGCCGACTCCAGAACTTTCACCGCGGCGGTATCACGCAGGACGGTGTCATAAACTGCGATTGACACCGCTACATCGCCGCGCAGATGCGCACCCAATGCGGCGGTGTAGTGGTCGGTGAGGCGTTGCAAAGCTGCGGCGGATGATGGCTGCTCCGCCGAGTGTCCGGCACCAGAATGGGTTCCTTGCGGCGACTGCGGGGCATTCAGCGTGGCCCACTTCATATTGTGCCAGCGTGTGATCAGACACCGATTGGGCTAAGGCCGACAACACTGACATGATATTCATGGTGCTGCTTCCGCTTGTCGCCGCGCTTCTCTCTCTCCGCTTGGTGCCCGCCTCGCCCCCAGACACACAGTTGGACACGCAGCTGTGCACTATATGTCGGGAAGAATTGGTTGCTGAAGGAGGAGATGTTGCCACGCGGTGCCATCAGTGCAAAAATGCCTTTCACATCAGTTGCTTGGAGCAGTGGCTGCTTACTCGTCCACGCTGTCCCAACTGCAAGGTATATCGGCTTGCAATACACGGGTCTCTGGAAATCGCCATTAAATCAGCGGATCTGGATGCTATCAAGGCGATATGTGCGTACAAGCCATGCTTGCGGTATCACAAGGTCGCATATCTTGCTACGGCACTCGGCAGTGGCAAAGACGCGTCCATTGCGCAAACTCTGCTTGACGCGTGCCAAATCAAGTATACCAAGCACGTGAAGGCCCGATTAATGAAGATGATGAGTCAAGATGTTGATAACAATAATATTCGTGGCCTGACCAGTCTCGATGCTCTTGACGACAGCATTGTTCCAAGCCGCAAATGGAAATTTCTTTTGTTTCTTCGACGATGAGAATGCCTGCAATACCACGCAATTATAAAAAACCATTGCTGATACCATGCTATGGCATGGAGAAGCGTTTTTGTGATGCCTCCTTTTGATACATTAGCACTTACCAATTGATTCTGTGAAACGCAATTCCAATTAAATTGGAGCGACGAGCTAGGCAGTGAAAGAGCAACACAGCAATATAACCGATTGTATTTATGTGGCCCCGTCGTCAGCATCATTGTCCCGCGACAGAAAGCGACTGTACACTTGTCGCCTGGCCTCGCCACCCTTGTCCACATCAAAGATGAATTTATAGTAGCTTCCGTCGGCGCACACGACTTAATTAAGTCGTTAATACAAATTATACATTATAAATATGTACAGGTAACGCACCAATTATGCTGTTGGGCGCATTGCCAAAGCAGCAGATGAACGGCGCTTCCGACGGCACGTGACAATACGCAAATGACCACTCTGATGAGAAATACTTTGGCAGTATGTCCTTCATGAAGGAGAACCTGCATCGGCATTATTTAAATACAAATCCATCAAACGGACAACTGCACATACGTGGACTGCCGGTTGGAGGTGGAGGAGGAGGAGGGCGAAGTGCCCAGCTGTGACAGTGACGACTCACTGCTGCGCCTAGACTCGGTGCCCTGCAGCCACCGCCCGGTGCCATCGACAGCGGCGCCACTGAGCCGCGGTGGAATCGCACTACCACCACCAGCAGCAGCATTTATGCCCCCAACCGCCACGGAGCCAGGTGGGGTGTCGGTGGAGCCACCAGCCTGCGCCACGGTGAACACATGGATGGTTCCCTTGTCGCTGCCGACGCACAGCCGCGACGAGTCGCCATTGAACGCCATGGACCAGATGACGGCGTGGTCGGAGCCGCGGCGCAGTTCATACAACTGCCTACCCGACGCAGTGTCATATATCCGGATGAGAGTGCCCTTGAGGGAGGCGGAAGCCAGCAGCGAGCCGTCAAAGTTGAGCGACATGCAGGCAATCATGGTGGCGTGTGCGGGTATGATGGACGGGGCAACTGGTTGCGGCGCCTGTGATGACTGGGATGTCTGATGGTGTTGAGGCGGCGCGGATGTAGATGATGCGAGCGGCTGCAGCCGGCTCAAGTCAATTAGTTGTATGTGGCCGGGTTGGCGGCCGGGTATGGCGAGTATGGAGTTGTCGGTGGCGGCGCACAGGGCGCACATTCCACGTTCATTGGGCGCTGTTTCATACATGGCCAGCTGGACCGGTGTCGCGGCCAGTGTAAACACATACACCCGATGCACCAGCACCACCACAATCCTACGGCAGGTCGTGCATTATGAGATACTTGTGCATAAATAGCTTACCTGTCGCGGCGTAACCGCACAGACTTTACGTCCGACCGAAACTCCAGCTCGGCCACCGTGCGTCCCGTAACGTCATCGTACAGCATGACCTTGTTGGGAGGGAATTGCGGGTTGCGACCGCCGCCCACCAAGGCCACCACATTTGTGCGGAACAGCATCTCGCATATGGCAATGCCGGCATTATAGACTGCGGGAATGCGGCAGTGTTAGCCGGAGCATATGTACATATACGGGCAGGCATCAAGCAGCTGTGCAGACGCGCACGGACGCACCTTTGCGCGTCTGCAGAGCGAGTGGGTCGCAGTTGTGTATGCTGAAGCCGTCCTCGCGGCCCACGGCGAAGCACCCGCAGTCCTGGTTGAAGCCGGCATAGAGCACGCAGCGAGATGTATATGCTGACGACCATGCGGCGGCACCACCTCCACCCGAACCGCCGCTGCCCGCTGCCTGCAACGAGGACATTGGAGTGTGCACGTGTGGCTGGCTGCCGTATGTAGAGTGTGATTGCTCTGTGTTACAACGCTGATGATTGCTGCTTGATTACATATGTGTATGGATGGATGGACGGCACTTGATGCTCGCAGTAAAATCGTCGTAACGTCGATCACTTTGAACCATATGTATGTATATATGCATGCCGGTTTGTGTACACTGAGTTAGTGTGAAGTTGGGAGATTGCTATAACATGCCAACTAGCTCACACTAGTACATACCAAATGATTGTATGTACTCCAACCAAGGTGTTGGATCTGCACGATCAATGGATATAGTCGCAGCATAATGCAGACATAGATTATGGCTATGAATGAAGTGGCTCGTTTTTTAATCCATTGCATAGACCACGGGTTTGTTTCTCGGGTACGTACGTACGCCAACTGTAATAAATTGTTACTTCTCATACATAAGTAAGCAGCATTGGGGTACAGTATAGTTTCGACTGTATAATTGGTATCAATACGCGACTGTAACCTTTCGCAAAATTTATTATATATACTTATGGGATAGTTTCGCCGACTCTGTCATTATTAATATATTCCTGCAAATAATATTGTGGTCAAATATCGCGGAATGCTCCGATTGGCCGCGGCGAAATGCCATTCAACATTGTGTGACAGTGCAACGTCGCATCGTTCGCTATACATCGTTGTTGTGTGCCAAGAGTCCACGCGCAGCCTCACGTTTCACAGACTAGACGACACAGAGACACGGGTCATACTTGCATACGTACGCACAGGTGTCGACATGGAACAAATTGTGCACGCCATCGAGGAGCAGCAGCGCGCAAACAATGCCGCCGGCCGCTACGTGACACTGTTGCCCAACACGGACTTGCCGGCGTCGCCACTGCAACAGAATAGCAGTGTTGGCGGCGGCGGCAAAGGATTCTACGCGCTGGTCGACTCCAACAACAACAGCAGCTTCAATGTGAACGCGCACAGCAGCACCAGCAGCGTGCAGAACATGCTTGCCCAGGCGGGGTAGGTGTCGCAGGAATTGTGCGCGCTTATTCTCATAACTGTCTGAATGCAGGTTCCACGACACCATGCCCTCGCTGCCGTCGGCGTACCAGCAGCAGCAACAGCAGCTCATGGCACAGCAACAGCAGCAGATAAAGCAACAGGCGCAGTATCAGATGCTGCAGCCGCTGCATGGACTCGACAATCAGCAGCAGCAGCAGCAGCAGGACCGGCCAAAGTCGGGTCTGCACGAGCGCCGGCTAAAGATTGACACTAAGCCGCGCCAGCTGGGTGGTGCGGACAAGGTGGCGGCGAGTCCGGTGCTGCGCCGCCGAAACAACTACACCACCGGTGACTTTGGACCGGCGTTCAACCCGACAGTGCAGCACGAGAATGTGCTCACCGGTGACAGTTCCGCCAGTGTCGCGTTCAACGTGGCCGGCCGCGTGGACAAGGGCTTCTTCCTGGCGGGCAGCGACTGGGCGTGCTACCGTCGCAACTACTTCCAGGCCAGCGGGGCTTTCACGGCGTTTGTGCAGGGCCCACACGGACCCATTGACTATGACGCGTCGGGCGAGGTGCCGTGCGTGCTGCAGCTGGGCGAGCGCTACCTGCCCATCGTGCGCTACACCATGGGCATATCGGCGTCCAGCGGCGAGGGACAAAAAGCCGTGCCGCTCGTGCAGCACACCAGTAAGCGCGACAAGGGCCCCACGCTGTCGCCGTGCTGTCTGCCGGTGCGGTGCGGCGGCAACGTCCTGCACTCCCAGCTGCCGCAGCTCATGGTCAGCAGCCCCACCGTGCAGGGGGGTCCCATAGGTGGCATCGGCGCGCCCATGTCCGTGGTGACCTTTGAGCGCATCCAGTTCAAGAGCGCCACCGCCAACAATGGCAAGCGCCGCGCCGCCCAGCAGTACTACGTGGTGTCGCTGGACCTGTACGCCGAGGTGGCGGACGAGTCGGGGGAAGGCATGCGCTCCGTCAAGATCGCCTCCGCCACGTCCTCGTCGCTGGTGGTCCGTGGCCGCAGTCCCGGCCACTATGCCGACAGTGACAGCGAGGTGTTCTCCCCGCACGGCGGCAGCAGCTACACCTCGTCGCCCATCATGGCCAAGCAGCCGACATCAGTGCGCGCACACCCGTACAAGGTGCACACTCTGCAGTCGGCGTCGGCAGCCGCATTCCAGGACCCCTACTCGCCGTCGCGCTTCTACGCGCAGCGGGACTCGCAGCTCAGCACGCTCAGTCTGGACATGGCCGCCGGGCGCCTCTACAACTCATCCTCCGCCATGCAGAACGAGTCGACCATACTGCCGCCGCTCAGCGCGCACACCCTGAACAGACTGAACGGATTCGGCGCCGACTCGATGACGCTCCAGTCGCCCAGCGCCTACCTGCTCAACTCGCGGCCCACATCATATCTGGCGCCGCCGTCCGCGTCGCTGAACCAGGGCGGCCGAGACGACTCACCCGATACTCCACTGGTCGCCACGGCGCCCAACTCTGCGCCGTCCCTGTTCTCCACGGGCAGCAGTAACGGCGGCTACTCGCCGCTGAACGACGCGCAACTGACAGCAATGGACGGCAACCGGTCCGACTTGCTCATTCAGCAGCTGCAGGGCGGTACCGTGCTCAGCCCGTCGCTGCAGCCGCCGTCGTCGGCGTCTGAACTGACATTTGCGGCGGCGTCTACACAGCCATCCACAAAGAATGCGGGCAATGGTGATCAGCAAGGGCAAGGTAGTAGCTTTGAGCAGTTTCCCGAAGTCACCAGCCAGTTTGACAGTGGAATCCTGCCGTTTTAGCGTGAGCAGCACTCATGGTTGTGCTCGACCGACACACATTAGATGGTAATTTAAGCAGCAATGACAATAGATGTGGTTCTAGTATTTTTAAGTGATGGTGTTCTTATTAGATTACTTATTAGACACATTGGATGGTAATTTAAGCAGCAACGACAATAGATATGGTTCTAGTGATATCTATAATTATTTTTTACAAGGTACGCCCATGTATAAATTGAAGCATGCTGATTGGCTGGAAGTCATTTGATTTGCATCAGCCAATCAGCGCGCAGTTTTGTGTCACTTAAGACGTGACAGTGAAACGCGCGTTCGTGCTTCAAAAGATTCTGTTTCGTCGCTCAGCCAGTTTCCACGTAGGTGCCGTCGAGTAATGGCTGGATTGATATCTGCAGGGCCGGTGGCAGTAGTCCGGTTGATGTGCCGTGCGTTCTCTGTCAGGTGAGAGTTTTTGTCATAGGATCCAATATCGCGCTACGAGAACGCATGTAGATATCCGGTGCGAACGACCTTGTAGACCTTTTTTTATCACTGGTACGTATTGTGATTATTTATATTGTGAGTGCAGTTACTGCCGCGTAGGTGCAGATGATTCTATGGCAGACGCACATTTAGCCAAGATAAGTGCAGTTATCATTGCTGGAAAGTACTAACTGATACAGGATTGGCGGCATCGGTCCGGGAGTGGTGCTGGGCTCGGTGTTTGAGTTACAGCATTTCGGAGGATGTGTGTAATAAATTCCAATTGTGACTATTGATACGTGATGCTATTTATAACGCGCCTCTCACCACACAGATTGAAACAGTGCCATGAGTGAACAAAAGAGCAAGATTGTCAACAGCGTGCACGACGATGCCATCCGCCGGCAGATGATCAAGTCGGAGCTGGACTGGCAGCTAAACTGGCCAAACAAGTGGGGATTCATGATGGCTGCGTACAACGAACTGGTTAGCACACAGTGTACAGTACAGTACATGTCAACACCACACTGACCACCACTGTATTCACAGGACGCGGAGAAAAAGCAGAACACGTCCTCGACAGCCGCAAATCACTTGCCAGCAGTGGGCACGGCTGGTGCGGCTGCATCCAATCTGCCCACCCGGAGCGAGCGCTTAGTGGCAGACCTGGCACCGATCACCAGTCGCCTCCCCGAAGACACCATCCTAACGGACGCCGAGATGAAGAGCTTCTACCTGCTCACACATAACATCAACAGGCTGCAAAAGGCACTGGGAGGGCCGCGTGACAAGTACACGTTCCCGCCCACCAAGAACAGCGAGATCGGCTGGTGGACAATGGACGCGCAGGAGCGTCTGGACAAGGTGGAGAAGGCGGCGGGGAAACAAGCGCGTTTCGACGAGAAGAACATGAACACCCTGCTGGATGTGAAGATGCGATTCCGCAAGTAGTGAGCAGGCTACAATAATGCCCAGCTAATATATATATATATATATATATATATATATCATTGTGTTGCTGATCGTATCTGTGTTGTGTAGCCACTCATGGCAGAGAGGAATGTGCGTCAGGCTGCGAGTAGAGCGGATTAAAGCTCTCGGTGCAAGTCCCCTTATACAGCGGGTTTGACATGACGTTGGCGGCGTAAAACTCTTTCCGCCACTACATCAATATAAAGACAACCAATTACGAGTAAACCTTCACTTACCGTGCTCTCAAACTTTGACGCCGCAATATAGTAGTATGCAAAGTACACCAACACCAGAGCGACAATGGCAAACAGGGCAACGCTGCCAACCACCAGCCCGGCTACTTCACTTGAGTTCAACACCGGCACATCGGCAGTGAGCGGTGGATCTAGTGAGCGAGAGATATCAGTTCAAGTAGAAAAACCAGCTTTACCACCGTGCGCACCTATCGTAATGACCAGCGAGGCGTAAACGCGCGACGTCCCATCGCTAACCTGCCACTGAATGATCTCGACACCCGGCGACACCGCCTTGTAGTGCAGCATGTTGTTATTACTCTTTTGGTTGTTGTTGTTGTTGTTATTGCCGACGATAGCCATGTCCGCGTAGCCCAGCTGCGGTGTGGAGATGATGGTGAACTGCAAGTCCTGTGGAACCGTGTCCGGGTCCATGGCACTGAGTGCAATGTCTGCTACATCCCCCTGTCGCATGGTGCATGTTGTGTTTTGTGCGACTGGTGGTCGCAGCAGCCGGTTTACCAGGATGTTTACAGTGCCGACCGTAGAATTGGCCTGGCGGTCCGTCATGATGTATGTGATGGTATCATTGCCGCCAAAATACTGATCAGGGGTGTATGTGAGAGCGGTCTCTGCGGGAAACCATGTGTTCAGTGGCTGGTTGACGGAACCGTGTGCAGGCATGGACAGCAGCATGAACTGCAGCCGCGGGTTGTAGTCGGGGTCGAACCCTTGGAGAGCGAATGTGATATCCGTATTCTCGGTGGTGAGCACATTGAACGTGCCTACTTGAGGCGCGCGGTTCTCCGGCACTATCGATGTGGTGATGTGGAATGTACTGCCGCGATAGTGGCGCTCTGCGTGGAATATGGCCATCTCGTACGAGGCGTTCTGCAGTAGACCCAGAGAGTCCAGCTGCACGTTGCAGGAGCGCGCTGCGTGTATAGAACCCAGATCGCACGCTGTAGCCCGGCCGTCGATGAAAACCCACAGGTCGTCGTCACCCGTGAACTGGAACTGTTGGCCGGCGCGGTAAAAGAACTGCACACGGAACTCGGTGGTGAACCAGTAGTTTAGCACGCGATCCTTGCCCGATGTTGATGCCGGGTCCATCAGCTACATGAACGCTATAAGAAATAATGCAACCAGTAGCAAGTAGAAAAGGGAAAGAACGCAAGGCGTAAGAGTTGGACGAAACAAGCTCAGACAGACAGACAGACAGACAGACAGACAGACAGACAGACAGACAGACAGACAGACACCGATATTTTAATCAATTAACAGGCACACACCTCACGCTGGTAGCCTTGGCCGTTGATGGGAAAGAACGAGTCCGACTGGTATTCGTACAGGCCCAGCACGGGGTCCACGAGGTCCAGCACGATCTCGATGGGGATGGCGATGTTGACCCCGGGCACGTCTTGATACATCTCGTCAAAATACGCCTGGCCAAACATGGATAGTGCGTACGGAGTCTGACGCGCAGTATCATTGCAGTACGGGTAGATTGTGAGCGCGTCCGCGGCGCGTAGTTCGGGCGGTGTGAACACTGGCCGACCGTCGCTACTGGCCAAACGCGGTGCCAGCAAGCCTATTTGCTCTCGGCAAAACTCGACCGGCGGCTCAAAGTTGACGTGAGACGCGCTACACGTGACTTAAGTGTGGGCATTAGAGCTATGTATTGGCCAAGGGTACCTGAAGTCACGTGCCAGTCCCTGCAGTGTGATGGAGGGCGGAAGTGCGGCCATCGACACTGTAGCAGTGCTTGCCAGAACCGTGAGCACCTGCAGCAAGCGTGACATTCGGTCGGTACGTGTAGTTCGCGGAGAATGGAGCTGTGTTTGTCTTTGAGCTGTGGGTGTTGCTGGGGAGGGGGCAGGCGAAGTAAGGAGATCGCGGCCTAAAACTGGCGATCGAGCGCCAGGAATATCTTACGGCCCGTAGTCCTCGTCGAGTGGGCATTTGCACATGCCTCTCTATTACCCTAGCATGTGTGAGCCGGGCGGCAGGCACCCGCAGGCACTAGCAGACAGGCCAAGGACCTCCATGCCGGTTGCCATGGCAGCTTGGCAGCGAAGATTGCCAGATTGCTGCCCGTCGGCACACACATTCATAACATAGACACCCACCGCGACACCTAGACCCATAGGCACATGGATGCAAAGCTGATGCAGTCGAGCGGTGGCGTGGCTGCTACTACGGCTGCCGTTGGCAACAGCGTGTCCTCGTCACCGCCGGGACCCGCGAGCGGATTCAGGGTGTCCGCGCGTAGACTGTTCCAGCGCGACCTGCCGCCCTCCACCGGCTCGCTGAACCGCCAGTTCGCCGAGATCATCCCCTCATTCATCAGCAACCACGTGCAAGAATTTGTCGACTCGCGGCTCCTGGAGGCCAACGCCGCCGACATCGAGGCCGAGAGCCGTCAGACCGGCGTGGATCTGGCCGTAGTTGCCGCGCGCCACGACTGGAAGGTGCCCGTGTTCAAGCCAGAGGCCATCACCTCGTTCGCGGCCGTGGTCATGGCCGACGTGAGCGGCTACTCCAAGCTGACGGCGCTGCTGGCCGAGCGCGGCAACACCGGCACCGAGATCCTGTCGCGCACCATGAAGCGCTATCTGGACAGTGTATGTGGGCCTCCGTGACACCTGTGCAGCCACACCTGTCTCACACAGACGCGCGCTCGTAGATCGTCAACATCATCATGCGGCACAATGGAGACATTGTCAAGTTTGCTGGGGACGCCGTGGTGGCCTACTGGAAGTGTGACTGTGAGCCGGTGGAGCTGGAGCGGCGACAGAGGCTTCACTGCGTATGGGAGGTGAGCCCGTGGGAGCCGTGCGAGTGTTTGAAGTGCACCCACGGCGAGGTGGTGCTGCGTGCGGCCACATGCTGCGTGGAGCTGCTGCAGAAACTTGGCCGCTTCGCCGTGGAAATCCAGAACTGCTCCGTCAAGCACCTGAACATTCACCTGGGCGTCGGCGCCGGCCAGATGTTTGACGTGCACGTGTTTGGCGACGATGACCGCTGGGAACACTTTCTCGCTGGTCCGGCCGTCAACCAGCTGGAGTTGGTGTTGGACCGCGCCAAACCAGGTACGTAATCTTCGCACGGCTGCACTGACACTGACTGACGTGACTGTCTCTGTGTCTTCGCAGCACAACTCGGCATATCAACCACCGCGTGGGACCTGCTGAATCGTGTGGCAGCCGTGTCCACACTGCAGATACTCAAGATCGATAAAGAGTACGCGATACTGGAGGCGTCCGAGTTGTCTGGCCGGCGCGTCACCTGGCCCGTCAAGGCCATGAGCCCCGTGGCCGGCCACATTCCCTTCGGCGTGCGCATCTCGCTCTATAAAAAGTACATCAACCACGCCGTGATCAACAAGCTTGTCAGCGGTTTCGACAACTTGATGGCGCTGAATGAACTACGCCAGCTCACCACGGTCTTTATTCGCATTGGCGATTTGAAGTTCACATCGGTGCACGAGCTGGAGAAGACTCAGTCGGCCATTGAAACCGTACAGCGCGCCGTCACAAAGTACGAGGGAAGTTTGCGCCAGTTTCACGTGGACGACAAGGGAACCACGGTGCTGGTGTTCTTTGGGTTGCCGCCTCTAGCGCACGAAGATGACGCCGGATATGGCGTCAAGACTGCCATGGAAATCGCCAAAGAGTTTGAGGCGTCATTCCAGCACTTTTCCATCGGGGTCACCACCGGCACCGTGGCCATAGGAGGCATCGGAGTTCAGAACAGGACGGAGTATGCGCTGGTATGTACATCAAGTACTTGTATATATACCTCTCTCTTATAGCTCATTGCAGTTTGGAGACTCCATCAATATGGCCGCGCGACTCATGCTACTCGATATTGCCAAGCGATCCACGGTGTGCGACGACCGGACATACATTTTGTCTCACCGGGGGATACGCTATGACAAGGCGGTGCAAGTCACGGTCAAAGGCAAATCAAAACCCATATCAGTGCACAAGGTCACTGGGAATAACAAGGAGCGCATGCGACGCACCGGCAGCGAAACCAAATTGGACCCCACGTCCGCAGATCACCCGACGATCAAACGGAAGGATCAGGTGATTGGCAGGTCCTACGAGAAGGCCAAGTTCCAAGAAGCTCTAGATCACTACATCGACGGTGAGCAGTCTATCCTTGTTGTGGAAGGAGATGCCGGCGCAGGACTCTCCACATTTTATGCATACCTCAAGGACCAGGCTACCGTTCGGGACATTGTCGTGTGGTATGTGATTTTTTTGTAGAACAATATTTGCTAACCATAAAGCACTGGGATCGCTTCCGACATCAACAAGACAACACCACTCTACATATTCCAAGACATCGTATATGACTTGCTGGCTATATCAGAAAAGCTAAAGCTTGTCGAAGATCGCGCATTACAGAGTGCAGAAAAAGTCATGATAATTCCCGAAATGCCGACAGATAGTGCCGTGCCAACCATTGGTGTTTTATCCACAGAAAATCGTTCCAACAACGATCAGAGCGACTTCCAGGGTGACCTCCCAGTCACGGAAATCACAGAATCGCCACCTATTACAGAGGTTGATGATCTCATCGCGGCTAGCGCTGCCAAGCATAGCACTGCGCGGTCACTATCGTACTTACCGCAAGACCCGCCAATATTTTCGTCCCTGCCGAAAAATGAGGATAACGTTGGAAAGCGAGCAAAATCCGTGTATGGTCTTGAACAGACTCTAAGTCCCTCTACAGCTCTGCTTCGAACATCTGCGGGTGCCATGTCTGCGAAGGAAATAGCATCGGGTAGGGCTAGTCGGGCACAATCGATCATGCTGGAAGATGGCCAGATTGACACGATGCTTGCCAATGCTTCAGTTGCGACATTTTCTCATGATGATAACTCGGCGCGGTCGTCGGGACGCTACTCCAGCCTAGAAGGGCAGATTCGCGCAATGCTGGCCAAACTAGGAGAAAATGCAAACCTTGCCCACCTATTCAGTCCAATATTCCCTGCCGATTTTTTCGACGACCATGCATCGAGGATCTTTCATGAACGTACCGCGCTGCGAGAGCTATTTGATTTGCTGCGTAGGCTGCTCAACATCATTTCTGAAGACATTCCAATGATGCTTGTGGTAGAGGAAGCGCAATGGAGCGATCATGTATCTTGGGCATTACTTGATGAGATCGCCGCCGGATGCCCCAACGTGATGCTGTGCATATTTTCGCGCTATCAGCGACAATACGAAAACTCTACCGGACTAGAAATACTTAAGGCGCTGAAAAGTTTGCCCCACACCAGAAGCCTCGAGATTGCAGGATTCAAGCTTGTCGACATGCCCGATCTGCTGCTATTCTACTGGAACGAAATGGTGTCCAGGATGGAGACACCCTCGGCGGCTGCACACATGGCATTATCGGTGGATCACAAAATAGTGGAGAAAGTTCACTTGATATCCGATGGAAATCCACTGTTCGCGCGTTCCTTGCTCTTGTCGCTCATGGAATCGGGTGCAGTAAATGTTGATCGTAATGGTCAAATAACCATTTGTCAAAACTCGAACGGGAAGCAATTCGATTTCGGCGACATATTGCCCGGCCTAGACTTGCAAAGTGTGGTGATCTCCCAGTTTGACAAGTTGGACACGCGGTTCCAACAGTTGTTGAAAGTTGCTTGCGTGATCGGCGAGCAGTTTCTGATCGAGGATGCAATCTACTTTGTGCAGAAAAACATGCAGACGGCTTTTTGGGAGGATAATCTTCGTATCATGGACAAGTACGGATTCTTGAAATGCGAGATAATGGACAATGTGGTCATGTACTCGTTCAAAAGTTCAATGATACAGAAAACAATCTACTCCATGATGCACGAGGAGCAGCGAAAAAAGCTTCATCTCGAGCTAGCTGTACATTTCGAAAGATTGCTTGATTCGAAGAATCGCATGCGCCTGTTGGTGCTCATTTACGAGCATTATCGAGAAGCCGGCGAAGTCGACAAGACTCGATCATATCTGGAGACCGTGGCACACTTTTACTTTGACACGCGCGCATTCGAACAGGCAATCAAGCACTATCGTCTGCTGATTGATGGAAACAGTATGGCACGTCAAGATTCGTCCCAATCGTCCGTGACACGGGTCAGCAAACTAGCGGTTTGGTACCGTGAATTGGGAGAGGCGCATTACTTGGCCGATCGGAATTGCAAGGCGGCAAAGCAGTACCTCGTAAAGTCTGCAAAAGAGTTGGGATACAGATTTCCCGGAAATTCGTTAGGCAGGCGGCGGGAACGTTTTGCGCAGATGCGGATTCAGCGGACTCATGCGTCCAACGGTAGTGTTTTTGATGTAAACTCTGGAGAGATTGCACAACATCAGACCTTGACCGAACTGCGATCCACGCTGGCATCACTGGGATGTGTCATTAGCCGCAGCAATTGCGGGTGCAAATATGAATACGAAATAGCAATGCTGGCCGCGCTGAATGCATCTCACCGGCTGCCAAAAGACGGTGGACATGCGGTACTTATGGCACTGGTGGCAACATTTTGGTGGAAGTATTGCGATAACGCGTTTGAGGTGTTTGAGTACGTCGAAACAGCCGAAGAACTCATGCATCAACAGACCGTCGTCGATATTAATCAGTGCTCCACGATTGCGTCATGCATCGGCATAGTTTTTCTAGCCACGGGACATGCCGAGTTGGCACTTCGAAAGTTCCGCTCGATACTGGCATACAGTGAGATAGTTGACGACACTGCGCATCTTGTTTCGGCCGCGGTATATCAATACTGGCTGGAGTGGCTGCTTGGTCTAGACACAACCCCGGTAAATGCAATCGAGCAAAAACTTCCCCACGGCACCGAGGATGACAATAGGTGTCGTGTACAGACGGCCCTATTACACTTATCGCACCACCTGCACAAGTTTACACTGGACAGCCTGGGACAGATGACATCGATATTGGATTCCACAATGGCGCATTGCGAGAATGGTTCGGATTCAGCGCAGCATTTCGATCTTGCAGACCGCATCAATTTGGAAACTTTGGCCGTCGCGGTGGAAATTGAGTTGTTGAAAAGCGCATCGAACGCCGGCGTCGATATCGGGCAAAGATTCCGAAAAATGGTCATTAGGTTAAATAACGCCACGGCGCTGCTGCAAAAGATCAAAATTGCGCCGCTCAACATCATTTTCGGCATGACTAACCTACTTGCGCCGCTGCTTCAACTCTACGTGATATTAATGACGGACGAGACAGCCACCGCAAAAGGCGCCTTTGTGTCTCGCCCACATGTTACAGCTACATTACGGTACCTGAACGCGGCGCGCAAAACACTGCGAAGCTTGAAGAAAGCCTCGCTAGCAATGATTGTCATGGACTTGTACGAGATCTATCAGAACATGTTCATGCCGCTCAGTTGCCGCATCGCCGCCAAATTTGCGCGATCACCGCGGGCACTGCTCATAGTGGCAGTACGAAGGCCCGAGCTGCGGAACTTTCCGCGGTTGGAGGAAATAATGACGCAAGTCGAGGAGCAAGTTGACACTGTGACTGCAGCTAGAGAAACAAAAACGACTGCGACCATGGCGGCCAAAAGCAGCAATGCTGCACCTTCAGCACACATCAAGTCGGCAATACTTTAAAATCAGTAGAGCGGCTATGCATCTCATACCATTTCTCTTCTATTGTTGATTGTTTCGTTCCACCTTGTCTATGGGGAGTTCTAGAGCTCGCGGCCAAGCACCGCAGCATTAACCTTGCCACTTTCACGGCTGGAAAACTTTCTCACCACCGTCATGGCTTCGTGAACAGAAATTCCAGCGGCGGATGCCAGCATTGCCGCCGCCTCGTGCACCTTCATGTCTGGAGATAGCATTGACTTGAAGGTTGCAATGGAATCGGGCTTGCCGCGCAGGTTATTAACGATGAGCGGATAGTTGGCTTTAGGGAATTGCGCTGCATGGGTCTCCATGTAGTTGAGTGCAAACTCATCTGCATCAATCAAGCGGAACACACGGCCGTGGACCTGTGTGCATGAGCGCCGGTTTAGGTATGGTATGCAATGCACGAACCGTCAGCTGAGCGCCAACGAACAAGTCATTTGGTTCGTAGTAGTTGTGCGACACTGGATCGATCGGGGTGCCGCGCTCCATGAATTTGCCGCTGGCAATGCCTGCCGCCTTATTCGGCGTCTCGTAGATGGACATGATGTCATCAGCCAGACGATAGTTGATAATGAACCGACGATTAGCATCGTACTCGTCCACAGGGCCGTTGACACCTTCGGCAAACTGTGCCGCGAATCGCAGCACTTTGCCCTCATTCTGCAACATGCGGAATATATTTGGACGCCGGGACTGCGGCTTCAGGAATTCATCTTCAGCGCCATCGTTGCTCGGTTTGGACGACTGCTGAGCTGCGGAACGGGAAGTTCGCTGGACACTCGTAGGACTCGTCACAGGCATCATCTCGGCTGCTGAGCGCTGTCCGCGCGTCACGTAAAAGTTTCGCGTGAAGCCATCCACGTCGTACACAAAGAACTGCCGGCCCAGCATCTCCACATACTGGCCAACGTGGAAGTCGCGCCAGTTGTAGAACTTGTTGACACTGGAATTGGCGGGCGAGTACGCCGCAGCACCGATTGGCGTAGTGCTGGCTAGATCCTCCATGCCGGTCATGTGCTTTGGCAGCTTTTGACGGCGGATGAGTATGGGGAAGGCATCCAGACCGCTGTTGGCTCGCTTGACAGGTCGCACTTCAATCGTATCATCCAGCAGATAGTAATGCACCTCCTGGCACAACGTTGGTTATACAAATGCATGGCAGCAGGTAGTAATCACATACAAAGTTGGAGATGTCGGTCTGATATTCCGAGAGGCGGACTTCCCAGGTGCAGAAGAAGCGCAAAACTTTCTTATCATCTTCAATGAACTTGCGCAGCTTGTCATGTCCATCCTTGTCGACGTGGCGAGCAGTGTCGGCCGTGGCAATTCTGAACAAGTGAGTATAGATCAGTGATCATTTGTATTTGCACCCACTGCAGATTCTTCAAACGGGACTGCAGGTAGGAGTCTGGGGGGACGGCACCGTCAGACTTGCCCAGCGAGTGCTTTAACTCGCGCGCCACATAATTCTACGTGCAGTGCCGTCAGTAAAGAAACGGTATTGCTAGTAGGCCGCACCTCCGTGAACTGGTCACACGAACAAATATGATACGCGCGCCCGTAGAACACGATATCTTTGCCCAGCTGAAAGTCGTAGATTGTGTACGGCTCAGTGCCTGCGTGAGTTTAAACATATACGGGACGTAAGCAAACGCACGAACCGTATTGACCGCTCTTGGGGATACGTTCACGTTTCAGCACGCTGCCCTGCGGCAAGCCACTGTTCTCCATCAGCGGCTCTGTAACAGCGATCGTGCCGTCCTTCATGTAGTACGAGATGACCATTCGGCGGATCATGGTGTCGGTGCCACCCGCTGTTTCGATGCGGACACCGGGCGGCAGTTGCTCCTTGACGTACCCCTCGAATCGAAGCACAACCTCGTCAACGCTCATTGGAGCCTTATTGACGCGCGGGTCGATCTGGGTGGGCGGCAGTGGTAGTGGCGCCTCCGCCTTCATCTCCAGTGTCACTTTGGGTGGCAGAAAGTGGACGCGCCCGCCAAACCGAAGATCATTTGCCTTCTCCAACACGTGCTGAATATCGGCCTCGGTGACGCGGCTCGAAGCGCTTGCGGGACTGTTTGTGCGCAGTGTCTCGGCAATCTGGTCCACGCGGTAGCCATTCTTGTACTGCAGTGTCTGGGCGCGGTTGAAGGACTGGCCGCGCTGATTGTGTCAGTCAGGTGTGTCTATAGTGCCTTCAAGTCCCATGTCTACCTTTTGCGGGGCGGAAGACTTGAAGCCAGGCAGGGCCGGAAGCGTGATTTTCTCCTTGTCCAACATTCTAGGTGGTGCGTGTGCAAGTAGAGAGCAGAGTGCGGTGCAAAGCTGGTCAGTCGCACTCTGATACACCAAATCTATTTTCCGTCCCTTGACGACTACGGATGGATAGTGCTCGCGGAATTGGCATCATCCACATCGCTGCCGTCAGCACCATCATGTTTACCATCATCTGGTTGAGCGGGAAGCGGGGCGTACTCATATGTCAAAGTATGGCTTCTAGCGGAGATGTCTCCATTGACATGAGCGTCTACTGCGGCAGTCGACGCTGAATCCCCCACCTCGATAATGTGGGCATTACCATCTGCAGCACGGCTCACCCGAGGCATCCAGCTGGACTCCGGAACCACAATGGCCCACTGAGGTGCGGGGAGCGGCGGCATGGATGCCATGACCTGTTTGATAAGGGCGCTGTCGACTGCGCACATGGTTATTAGCCACTCATACAAGTGAAGCAGGAAGCTATGCACGCACGCACCATCAGACATTGTCGCCGCATCACGATCGCTGACCACTACGCGGGAATAGGGCACCGTGGCGGCCGGAGAGGCATTGGCAGGAATCGTCATTGAGAAGATTGCTAAACAAAAAGAATAAAGCTAGGCAGGGACGCATCAAGGCCCTTTAGCTCAGTGGTTAGCAGCGCGTCGCTAGTAACGACGAGGTCGAGAGTTCAAATCTCTCAAGGGCCTCTTTTTCCTGTTTTGCCGGGCACGCCTTGTGGTCCCTATGTGCTGCAGATACTTATGTCACGTTCATTACATGCTTGTGAAGCAGTGGAGTGGTGCTCAACTACACTCAGCTTACTTACTTGTAAATCTCACCTGCACATTTTATTCACAGCCTATCGAACAAGTACATCCAACCAACAATTATAGAGTATAGACGGCATATCCAACGCGTCACATGCCACCTGACTGGACAGTGTTTGTCGCCAGCGGCGCATCGATCAGCTGTGCTTGCCAACGGGATGAACAAATTCCTTGCACCTTGAGGCCATTGCTTCACACGCACGATCGTCACTGCCTTCACATATACAACGTTCACATGAGCAAACCACTGTTGCGCGCAATCTACGGATTCGGCAAGGCAAATTGCCAGGGCCGCAGCACATATCACGTCACCGACACTCAATCCGTGGTGTATTGGGCCGGCAGCTGCGTGATCAGCGGGGACTTGGCATCGCAGTCACAAACCATTGTCGCCAACAATGTTGCAAATATTCGCGGCATAGCCGTCTGCGAGATCAAGGAGTGCGTGGCCGTGTTCCGACGCGACGCCCAGGGTCCCGTGCTGATCTACGATATGGAGACGTCGCGGTTGAAACAGCGGCTGGACTTTTCACAGAGAGCTGCTGCAGTCACTAGCGGCGGCGCGGCGATCGCGCCAGAAGTGTCTCAAATTGGATTTTCTGCGGACGGCTCGTTCATGTTTACGTATTCGAGCAGCACCGGGGAGTTGCTGTACTGGAACTGGGAGCGCAATCGACTGCTGGCAGCGCTGACTCTGCGCAACCCGCAACCCCTGCACATATCCTTCTCCGCGGATGACATGACCAACGTTCACGTGCTGGACCAAGATGGATTTTACAGCTGTCGTTACTTTGAAGGAGCTCTTATTCCATCGGCTGCAGATCACTTTAGATTCTCAGACAACAAGGTAAGAGTTACAGTTACAAGTGTTGGCCCTTGCTAATTATCTCCATCCAGCCTGCCAGCGGTTCAATCGTGCTGCTCTCTGCGGCCAAGGTGGCTATTGCCGCGGATAAAACAGTCTCAATTGTCGATATGCAAAGTGGCGCGGTTGTTCAAACTATAACCGCCGACCTGAACCTTGTGTCCGTGTGCAAGTTCAAGGATGGATTGCTCTTATCTACAAAGAGCGACATTAGTGTCTACTCGCTGCCGAAAAAGGCTGCAGAACCACAGCAGCAGTTGATTCTGTCGCGGAAACTCCCGTACCCAACTGATGCCGGAGCAGACATTCTGTCAGTGCAATGCAACGCTGCCTCAGACGTGATTGCCGTGATCAATGGGCGCCGGCAGCTATTTTTCCTCGATACCGACGACGAGGCATATGCAGTGGTGCATGAAAAAGCCCATCAGATTCGTGCCTGGGAACGGTGGAATATCCCATCGCACGACGACACCATTACCGGACTGGCGACGTGCGTGCGAAAACCGTGGCTGGCCACGCTCAGCAAGGACGGCACCATGCGCGTATACGACTACTCCACCAATTCGCTGGAACTGTTTGAGAATTTGGGCGAGGAGCCGCTCTCGTTGTCACTGCATCCCGCGGGCCACTTTGCAATTATTGGATATCAGGATCGGCTGTCCATGATGGACATTGTGAAAGATGGTCTGCGCCTGCACAAGGAGGTGCCGCTGAGATTTTGCCGAGAGGTATAACTTGCACATTAATGTTGTCGTGTAACGTAACCCACACACCAGTGCTCGTTCTCAAATGGCGGACAAATGTTTGCAGCCGTCAATGGAGCTGCAATTCAGGTATTCAACACCTGGACGCTCAAAGTGCTGGCGACGCTCAAAGCACACAATGGCAAAATTCGATCGCTTCACTGGTCAAAAGATGACATGTTTCTGATATCTGCGGGCAATGATGGCGCGGTGTACAGCTGGTCTCGTGAGAGTTGGAAACGTGAAAACGAGAGCATTATTCGTGGAACAAGCTACAATTCCGCCATTTGCACTTCGGACGGGTTCACCATGTATGCAGTCAGCTCGGACAAATCCTTGCGGGTAAGTGTCATAATGTCTTGAAGACTCGCCGTGCTCACCATCAGGAAATACGGGATTCCACCATCACAAAGGAGCTGCTGTTCACGGACGTGGCTACACAAGTGGCCATGTCGTTTGTTGGCACGAGCTTCCTGGTCGGAATGCAGTCTGGAGCCATTCGGTCACTCAACTATCCGCTGGAAAGCTCACAGGATTTCACCGAAGTTTATGCCCACGGCGGCGCGGTGACACACATCACCTTCTCGCACGATGATAAGTATATCTTTAGCGCAGGGGCTGATGGAACTGTCGCCATGTTTTCCTTCACTGACGATGAGGCGGTGCAGCCAATCCTTGCCGGTGCCGTAGATGACGTACGTTGTTTGGTGGTGATGCAAGATTGATTATTGACACATTTTTAGGTAATGGTGACCAAATCCGATCTGGAGGAGATCAAGTCAACTATTCGAGAATGCAACAATCAACTTGAGGAGCTGAAAGTCGCCAACGAGTATCAGATCCGCTTGAAAGACATTGAAGCCAATGAAACGATGCGAGAACAAGTCGATCAGTATGTGAAGCAAATTGATGAACTCAAAATCGCCAATGCTCTCCTCGCCACGTCCTTGTCGCAAACAACTGCCCAGAATCAGGCGCAATATACCGCGCTTACGCAAAAGAATCTATCCGAGCTGCAGTCGTTGGAGAATTCGTTTCATCAGAAATTGCTTGACGAGTACGAGCGGTACGAAAGTCTGCAACAAACCACCACGGAGAAGCAAAAATCATTTGAAGCCACTGTCCGCGAAAAGGAACAAGAGCACTCTGCAGCGCTACTTGAACTTAATCAAGAATTGGATGGACGTTTAGCCACTAAAGCTGGCGATATTAACCGCGTATGTGTATATGTATTTCACACCGCATTTCTGAGTAATATGTTAGCTAGAGGATGAAAAAAGCATGCAGCTTGCCGAGTGCGACGAAGTTAAAAAGCAAACCGAACAAGACATCGAGGCTGAATTTCAGCATTTTCACGAACAATTTCAAACGAAGCTCCAGTCAGCCATCAGTGACAACATGCGCATCAAGGGCGAAAATGGAATATTGAAGAAGAAATTTATCGCCCTGCAAAAAGATATCCAGGATCGCATATCCGACATCAAGCGCATGGAAGTTAGTCATCAGCGATTGAATGAAGTTGTGCGAGGTATCGAAAAGGAGATCCTTACGTACAAGGTATGCGACTTGCCGATATTATGAATACCTTGTGTTGATGCATATTCGCATAGAAAGAAATCCAAGACCGAGACGAGTTCATTCAGGAAAAAGAGAAACGAGTATTTGAAATGAAGCGGGCCAACCAAGAATTGGAGAAGTTTCGCTTTGTACTCGAGAACCGGATCCTCACCCTGCGCGGCCAGATCGATCCTAAAGACGAGGCAATCAATGACCAGCAATCCAAGATTTCTGAAAAGAGTGCTGGTCTAGAATCCTTTTTCGCCAAGAATATACAGCTAGAGAAATTGATTGCTGAATATCGGGCACAGCTGGCCGAGACAAAGAAGGAAGTTGAAGATGCTAAACAGCAGAGCAAAAAGATGAACCTAACAATCGCAACGTTCCGACGAGATCTCGAAGTTCTGGTGCAGAGTAAGTTTCAAAGTCAACCTCGGGAACTTCAGGTACTGGTGCAGCTCAACTGTGCTGTAACTTTAAAATGCTTAGAAAGCGTCCATGGCGCTGCATCACAATTATTGTGGCAACGACTCTCTCGTTTCAGCTTCAGTAGAAGACGAGCAGCAAGTCCACTGCGAGTGGCAACGACAGAAGACGCACTTGAATGTGGTAGTTGATCGCCTCAAATTGCAGAACCACAATGCAACACTACAATTTAACCGCGACAAATCTTCGCGGCTGGAGGAGAACCAAGACGCCATCCGGTAAATATTAGCATACTGGTAAATGTGCGCTTATATCAATTATAGCAATCTGATTGCCGTACGGAAACAAATCCAAGCCGACGAACGCTTTCAGATCATGAACGGCGACTGCGGCGAAAGGCCAAAGAAACGCCTGGGCGGGCTTGCAAAGTAGCTGCATCAGTAAATGCAAATAAATTGACTACATGATCGCAAATGCCATCAAGGCCCTTTAGCTCAGTGGTTAGCAGCGCGTCGCTAGTAACGACGAGGTCGAGAGTTCAAATCTCTCAAGGGCCTACTTTTTGCTATTTGTCTCTTTCGCGCCTGACAATATAGCTGCTTCATGGATGTATAAACTTTCCATTACTAATTGTATTGCATGTATTCAAACAGCAACTGGAGCCGGCACAACGACCGAGTACTGCTGATACTGCTTCTGCAACTCCTTCAACTCTGCGGGATCGCTACAGTGCCGCATCAGCATCAGTACCAAGCTGTGGAAATCATTTAATTTGACGGCAATAAGGAAAAAAAACAGACATACTTTTCGTTCATGACGTGCGCGCAATACTCTGCCAAACTCCCCCGGACATAGCACCGTGTCCACAGCGAACAAACCAAGGCAAACGACAACTCCAGCAAAAACAATCCCAGCACCACCACGTTCAAGTACAAGATCAAAATCTTGAGTGGCGACACGGCGCTCACCAGAAACAAAAGTGCCAGCACATTCAATACAAATCGCGACAGATCGCAGAGGAGTAGACGCAGCCCGCCGCGCAGAGTAAAGTACACAAAGAAAGCAAGCTTTTGCCGCCACTGCCGCGTCTGCCACACCGCAGTGAGCAGACAATAGTTGCGGTAGCCGTCGCGGCAGGTATGACTTGAAGTAATATTATTTTCCGTCGCCGTCACACTCTGCTTGTTTGCCCCTCGCCAGCTCCGCTGCATAATGTAGTAGTTGTAGGCGATACGGCATGTAAAAGCGTCGCACACGCTGCCATGCCTGACCAGATCCCTGGTGCGCAACACGTCCGCCATCAGCAACATTAAACTCACGGCAACCATGCCAAAATACGGGCCGGCCAGTTCAAAGTGTTGTCGCCACACAAGCAGCAGCAGCACCCAAAAATCGGAGATGAAGCCCCACACGAACCAGAGCGCCATCACAACGTTTGCGGCGTAGCACAGGCGCCAGTACACGGTGCGCAACAAGCCGTCCTTGTCGCGCGTCACACACACCGAGTCAATGAACTCGGGAGTCAAGTGACCAAACTGCAGCTTCAACGGCATCATCTCGGGCGCGGGCCGACTACGACAGGCGGCAAAACGCGCCACAACCCGGCCCAGCAGCGGTGTGCGCGCGATCGCCTGCTCCAGACGGGCGGTGGCATTACTGCCTGCGTGCGCGGTCACGGGTTCCACCAACTGGCACTGCATAGGAGACCGAGGCGTGCTGGGCGGAGGAGCCGACGAGCCGGACGGAAGCCTCACAACGGCCGCCTGCGGCATTGTTGCAAGTTGGAGAGGATTGTTCGCCTTGGCGTGATTGTCGCGTCGCGTTATTTAAATACGTATGGCGTATATTCTATGTAATATGGCGTATATATATATATATATATATATATATATAAGTATGCTATTAGACTCTAATAACATACTTATTTTAGTGGGTGCATGGTACGGCGGGCACCGAGCCGAGAGGAGAATCAGGACAGGACGAGATAGAACATATCGTCTCTCGATTAGCCTCGTCTACCTAGTAGTTTGTACGGCTAATGATTATTATTGGGTAATTCAGATTTGCTTGTCGCACTAGCTAAGCTGACAGTTAATGCCGACTCTATTTACAATACTGCGACGTCGCATCCCGAGAAAACCCTCCAGTGGCGGGAAATGCCTTGCCGCGTAATCGCAGATATCTTTTCGACAGCCCGGTTCCAAGAGACCGCCAAAATGCCGAGGTGGGACATACACTACTTCTGCCCTTCCTGACTCGTGCCGGTGAGCGCCAGCAGTTTGCTCCATAATACCGTGATTTAATGATGCGGCGGAGCATTTCGGAGATCAGTGTTTAGTTGTTCCTGTAGTCGTCAGAAGTATGTTTGTCATCTAAGCTCGGAGATCAGTGAGAAGTATGTTCCTGGAGTATGTCAGAAGTGTGTTTGTCATCTAAGCTCAGCTAAGCTTAGATGACAAACACACTTCTGACATACTAGGACTAGCTAGTATGGCAGAAGTGCAACGGTGGAATTGTCACCTCAACGGTTTCTTGAAAACCCACATATCCAAGTAGTCACATATCTTACAGTACGTATAAAAAATTATCCATCTCACGTCACAACAACAGAACAATTACTCTTTGACAGAATAGGACTTCAAGTACAGCCACTGCCGCTCCACACGCACCAACAACCACAACCAGCGACGCAGCAGTTCCACTGCCAGCAGCAGAAATGCACCCACGGCCGAGTCTAGCGGGTGGCGCCACCGTGCAGCCGCATACAGGCGCAGCGCCCAAGAAAAACGGGCCAGACAGTTGAACAGGAGGATGGCGTAGTAGAATGCCGGTTGGCCATTGCCGCCACCACCGCTAGTGCCACCTCCACCACCGTCCAGCCGCGCGCCACTTCCAGCATCGACATCAACATCCGCTTTCGAGCTGCTTGCGGCGGCGCGCCAAAAATGATGCAACCGGAGAGTAATATGTTCACGGAGTAGCGGGTACCGTGTCCGCCGCCAGTGCCCCAAATCCCAGTCAAACACCACGTCCCACACCAACGAGTACGCAGAGTTCAGTGTGGCCATGACAATCCTAGTAATTATTGATATTGATGCATACTTATAACTTGTACTTGCCATGCAGTCGGCAGCCAGGACAAGGAATGTTCCAACCAATTGTGCTTCGACGGTTGCAGCGCCACCGCCAGCAGCAGCACTGGGACCGCGGTCATATACTTTAGGGCATTGAACAGTTGCGCGGTGTTGCGACCTCCACTTGCCGAAAAGTCCGCCACGCACTGCCTGAACCGCCACATGTACGGCAAGCTGGGTGGGGGTGTCAGCGGTACAGTGGGACATGGAACAATATCTACACTGACAGCATTGCCACGGCGTGCAGGGAGCTGTGCCGGCAATGAGAGCGCTCGGCACCCGACAGCAGGTCCTGGCTACTCTTGGAGAACATGACCGTGCAGCCGGCAGTGTACACGTCGCCAAACACCCGCGAGAACGTGGTCAGAATGTCGGCCAGCAGCACGTCCACGAACGCCGTCTCCACCGACCAGCCGCCAAACACCACACGCCGCATGGCGCGCAGAAAGCGGAACCGCTGTCGATGCCACGCGCGATGAAGCGGCAGCACAGCCACGAATGCCAGCAGCAGCAGCGACAGCGGTGACAGTATGGCCCCCAACACAAAGTCCGCCGTGAACCTGACACTGCCAGCAGGTCTCCGCCACCGCAGCACCAGGTCTGCCAAAAGCACCACGGCCACGGTGTACAGAGACATTGCCATGGCCATGCTGCGCGGAATTGCCAGGCAGTCTTCGGGCAAGTGTCCCGCGGCTGCTGTGCCACTTGACGGCGAAGTAGCCACGGCCGGCAACAACTGCAACTCCTCCCCGCCACCGCCACCACCAGCCACAGCAGCCACAGCCCTGTCACCGCCGCCGTCCGTGCTGCACGCAGCATCCAGCGGCACACGGGCATTGTGCAGAAAGCGCCTGGCCGCCCTCCACAGCCAGAGCAACGCGGTCAGCAGCAGCAGCGGCCGGCAATGGTCCAGCACGAGCGGCCACCGCTCCGACACCATGACCGTGAGTAGGAGCAGCGCCAGCACCGCCCCGGCCACCACTCTCAGCAGCAGCATTGTTGGCGCAGAAATTGTCGTGGTTGCCGTCGCCGCCGCCATCGACAAAGACGTGCTTGACAACACAGCGGACGTGGCCATTGTGTGTGTCCTGGTGGCTACATATCCATGCGCGGCCAGAGTTTCAATGGAGTTGGCGCGTGGCGCGTCGCCTGGGCCCTGCTGCGGCAGAATCATCTATTGCGGCCAGCGGTGAGTGTGCAGACACTGTCTGACTTGCCGGCCAGGCTCCTGAATGCCGCTGGCCAAGACGCTCTGGCGGGCGTGCGTGTACTGGTGCTGGACAAGGACAATACTATCACGGCGCCGTACGCGCGTCAATGCCATCCGCCGTACGTACCAGCGTGGTCTGCACTCAAGGAACGGTATCACGGCCGCATATATCTGCTCTCCAACTCGGCAGGCAGTCGCGATGATGTTGGGTACGAGAAGGCGGCCATTGTCGAAGCCGATCTCGGTGTTCCCGTGCTCAGGCACCGCGTCAAGGTCTGATATGTTGTATCTGTATGCATGTATGTATGTATGTATGTGTGTATGTATGTATGTATATATGTTTGTATATATGTAGTATATGTATGTATGTGTATGTATGTATGTATGTATGTATGTGTGTATGTATGTATGTATGTATGTATGTATATATGTATGTATGTATGTATGTATGTATGTATGTATGTATGTATGTATGTATGTATGTATGTATGTATATATGTATGTATGTATGTATGTATGTATGTATGTATGTATGTATGTATATATGTATGTATGTGTGTATGTATATATGTGTGTGTGTATGTGTGTATGTGTATGTATGTATGTATGTGTGTATGTCTATAGTTGGATATATGTATGTATGTATGTATGTATGTATATATGTATGTGTGTATGTATGTGTGTGTGTATGTGTGTATGTGTATGTATGTATGTATGTGTGTATGTCTATAGTTGGATATATGTATGTGTATGTGTGTGTGTATGTATGTATGTATGCATATCTATACTTGAGTTGTCCACATTGTACATTCGCTTACTTTGCCACATTATATAGAAACCAGGAGGCGGAGACACTATATTGCAGCACCTGCAGTCAAGGCATAAAGGACTTCATTCGCACCAGGTGGCCGTGGTCGGCGACCGCTTAATGACAGACGTGCTGTTTGCCAAATTGAACGGCATGGTGTCGGTGCACATTCAACAGATTGTCACCGAGAGTGGCGACAATGCTTTTGCTGCAGCGGTAATTGCTGCTACGTAGGAATATCATTTATGACATACCATATATATAGATGCGACGCCTCGAACACTGGTGGCTACGATACACATTGAAGAAATGTTCATAGATCTGAATAACAGAACATTGCCTCTATTTGGGCGAGGGAATCCGCCCAGCGGAACCTTGTCCCGCTTCATCATCATCGCCGGCCTGCGACGGCGGCAGAGGTGAGGGTGGTAGGGGAGACAGGGGTGCCGGTGAGTTTGGACCACTTGTTCCCTCCGCCGCACCACTCTGAATACCCTCCAGCGATGATATGGATGCCGTGTCCATGGCAATTATGGATCCACGAACCAGCGGCGAGGAGTTTTGTTCCAGCACGCGTGACGACTGCCTTCGCCGGCCACCTCTAAAGGCGGGATTTCCAGGTGAGGTCGATACGGGGCTGGACGCGGAATCTGCAGCGGCAATGGGCGACCAGTACGGGGGCGACATTGCGGCCGAGTTGGGCCCCAACGGTGATGGCATCTCCACGGTTGTCATTCGACCAGGCGGTCGCATGACGCTGCCACTGCCACTACTGCCTTGGCCTCCTGCATTATCTGGTGATGTGTTGGCACCTAGCACGGGCGGTGCAGAACCGCCAGCAGGCACCGTGGCTTCTGGAGGTCGCAGTCCAGCAGTGTCAATTCGTGCCAAACGCTCAACCGATTGAAAGTGGCCTTGGCGACGCCGAAATGTGCCGACAGTGGGTGATGCCAGATTCGATATGTGCGATGCCATTCCCGGCTCCTGCGAGAAGGCAAAGCCGGTGTTGGTCCGCGTGGCGCCCGTCTTCATGAATATAACGGACGTGGCACGACGCAGATCCGTGTTAAGCGACTCGAAACCTTTTCGGATGGGCGAGGCGATGATACGGTCGAATTCGGCATTGATCCGGTGCGCAATTGCCTGAGCCGACGGAGATGATGGTAGCAGGCCAGTGAATGCGCTCGTCGGCCTTCCGGCAGATTCCTTGTTTGTCGCGGTGTCAACGGTTCCGGGCAGCTTGGCGTCGGCCCGTGCTGAACCAGAAGCTATTTCATGCATCTCAATATCGTCACTCGAAGGTTGTTTGGCCTTTACGTCGGCATCATGTTGATTATCTTCGGCGGCCGGTATCTGGCCAGGATGCTGTTGGTGTTGCAACTCCAAGCCCTCCAGGTCGGCGTGGATGTACTGCCACTCATCCAGTTTGTAAGCCTGGATCTCGCGCAGTAGATCAATATCATTTGGGAAGCGCCAAGCCCGCACAAACTTTACAATGAAGCGGGGGATCAGGCAGAGAATCACTCCCACAGGCAGGGTGAGCCAGAACGCCGGCTGCGCGAGCAAACTTGGCCCCAGACCGAGTAGCGTTGACTGATACATGGTGGAGTAGACGGCGGAGAAGATAAAGAACGCGATGGGACTGCCCCATACGCAAAAGTGCACCATCCACGTCCAGTGATAGGTGTTCATGCCAATGTAAAAATTGGCACTCAAAACACCTAAAGTGGCCGCCAGAGTGCCAAGCTCCATGGCCCCGATGTCCAAACCGCGAGTAGACAGAAACGTGTCTCCGCCGAGCGCCCAAATTGACACGAAGAAGATCACGACGCTCTGGTAGATTCCATCACACACGTACAGCACAAACTGCTTGGTGCCATACAGCTCACGTTGGATGCCGCGGCGATATACTTGTGGCACTGCCAGCGAGTACTGATCGCGGATATCCTGGTCAAATACCCCGACCATTATTGGCGGCAAACTGGTGAATACGAGGTTGTAGAGGAGCACGAAAAAGTAGTCGTAGAGAATCTGAGCCGAGAATCCACAGTAGAATTGGTACCAAACGAGGACCAGTGTCCACACCATGTTCTTATAGAACATTGTCAGCACCATCTCGGCCGTGCGAAAGTAGGACCAGCGGCCGTGCACCAGCAACAGCCTATTCAAGTATCGAAACTGGGCCACGGCAAAGTCGCTTGCCATCACGGCTTGCATGCCTTCTTTGCCCTGGATGCCGACACCAATGTGCGCCTGCTGGATCATGCTGACGTCGTTGGCGCCGTCCCCTATGGCGAGAGTCATGGCGGACTTTAGCTCCTTGACCACACCGACTACCTGCGCCTTTTGCAACGGGGAGACTCGGCAGCACATGACGGCCTTGCAGAGACAGGCCAGCTCGACAAAGCGGCGCTTGCAAGATTTGTCCAGAGCGTATTTCAGTGACGTGCCGTCGATAATCAGCGCAAACACCTGCGGCCGGCCGTCATTGTGGTCCGTGTGCGAGACAAACTCGGCAGGCTGGGTGATAGTCGGTGAAGTGGGCGAAGTCGATGCCGATGCTGCAGCACTGCTGCTGGGTGGTGGATCTCCAACCTCGGTTTCCTCGAGTGTGGCTGGATCAACGCCAAAACACTTGGTGAGCGCCTCATTCAGCTGCATGCGCGTCGACAATAGATCAGTGCCCTTGATCACCACCAGCACCATCTCGCGGCGCAACAAGTTGCACGAAAACCCGATATTGATTGCCGTCTCCATCTTGTCTCCCGTGAGCACCCAGATCTTGATGCCACCATTAGCAAGCCGGGCGATACACTCTGGCACGCCATCTTGCAGACGATCTTCGATAGCAGTGGCACCTAGCAGCACCAGGTTCTGTTCAATTTTGGCCGCCACCTTATCCGTCGCTGCCTCGCGGTCATTTAGGTCAGAGAGCGCGACCTGATATTCGGCAGACCACGCGGCATACTCCTCCTGCGGTATAACTTTGTATGCGAGGCACAACGTGCGCAGACCTGTTATTATCACTTAAGTGCTTTAAAGAGCATCATTCACTACGGCGTACCTTCAGTGGCAAACGACTCCAGGTGCTCCAGAGTCTTTTGCTTCAGGTCATTCTGTTCCGAGTTAAGTCGTTCATAGATAATACTGTCGGCACCCTTGCAGTAGAGGAGAATAGTCCCATTGCCGGTCTTCACCAAAACAGACATCCGTTTCCGCGTGCTGGTGAATTCGATAATGTCCAGAATTTCAAACTTGACCAGGTTATCCAAGATGTTGACGGTAAGCTCATTTCCAACGCGGTCAATAAAAGTGAATCCAACGTCCTTGGCCGTGGTAACAAGAGCAGCCTCGTCTGGTGACTGAGCCTTGTACACAATGGTGAAATCATCATTCTCGTCCGGGTATTCGGAAAGGACGGTGTGGCATACGGCCAGATGCGTAAAGAACTCCTTGATTACTTTACTCTGATCCCGCTTCTCGTCGCACAAATCCTTGGCGAACTGCTCGTCCACAAACGTCACATTGTCCGACATGTATGGGTTGCGATAGAATAGCGACATCCTATCCACCATGCTGCTCTTTGAGTTTCGACGATGCAGGAACGGTTGTTCTGGAGATGAATCGGGTGTCTTGCTGGTTTTTGCACTTGAAAGCACGCTGGCGGAGTCAGTGTCGCGTTCGTGGTAGCCACCATAAGAGACACCATTGATGCTGCACTTGCGAAAGTCCATTACATTTCTGGTCAGCGTGCCCGTCTTGTCCGAAAAAATGTATTCAATTTGACCTAAATGTTAGACGTTAATTATTAAAATAGACACAAAGTTTGTCACGCACCCAAGTCATCAGCAATTGTCCACGTTTTCGGTACACATGGTGCGTCATACTCCTCATAGTACATGTCGGCATCGGTATATATGAAATATGACTATGGAAAGTATTATCGGTTAATGTACAAGGGGCACATACAACTTGCCTGCATTGTCTTTACAATTTCCGCCGTGACGTACAATGAAATTGGAATGATATTCTGTATCAAAATGAGTGAAGACCTGCGAAATTATTACAAGTGCCATGGAGAAAAAAGATAAAAAAAGATTGATAGTACCAAAATGTGTAGAATGCCAATTCGAACGCACTCTGGTCCATCTGAGAGTCCAAGAACGTGTCGGGGATAAACGGAGCCGACAGCCCAATGAACTGCGACTCAAAAACGCCGTTGCATATGGCTAGCACAATGCAAATGGCAAACGTCAGCACAAAGCTCAGCATAATCTGGGAAGAGATAAGCTGATGCATAACAACATCAACATAGGGTTAACATAACATACCTGCGGGTTCATCTGTCGCTCGATCATGCTGCGCTTGGAGGGCGTGACACCCGAATTCATCATCAGCTTGGAGTCGTCGCCTGTGTACACCACGATGCCAATGACCCATGAGGTATTCCGTATTATGCAACCTCGAAGCAGCAGCTCATTGACCGATATCGGCAGAGTGATAGGCGGCGGTTGTGGTGGTTGCGGTTGAGGTGCATCGGGCTGCTTGGTGTCACCGCCTGCAATCGCGCTGCCACTTCCACCAGCGTCCGATGTGGGCTCCTCGGGAAAGACAACCATGGCGCCCTTAAATGTGTACAGATGGTTGTTGGGCGCCTCGGCGTGCAGTTCACACTGGAACCGTGAACAGTCGTCGGGGGTGACAATGTGCGACGCGGCACTTAGGCCACAGCGCAGCTTCAAGTTGGTCTCGCCGTCCAGGTTCTTGGTCTCGACGTAGCAGATGCCGTCAGCCTCGCTGGTGGACAGAATGACGATGTCGGCGGGTACAGTTTCGTCATTCTTCAAGTAGACAAAGTCGCCGACGCGCAACCGCTTCCACTGCGTGTCGCGCCAGCGCGGCTTTGTGTCAATGACTGACAGACTGTCCCAGGGAGCGTGCGCGGCAGTGGTGGCGGTGCCGGGTGACACGGGTGGGTTGGCCGTAGATTTCGGGCGTGACAGCGAGACGGGACTGGTGGGCTGTATGTCGCCGCCTCGCAGACTATCAGGAGTGCCCAGACGCCGACCGTCCTTTTGCGCGCCGGCAATCGAACGACCGCCTGTCCCGGCCAAAGCGGCCGCACGCTGTCTAGCACGTTCTTCGGCCTGCAGACGCTTGAGACGCTGTTGGCGCCAGTGAAGTGCCGCGCGCACACACCTCTGCGGCGTGGTACGGATATTGTACCAGAAGCGACGCCACCACGGTAACTCGGCGCCAATACAGTTCATGTTGTCCACGTTGGCGAGAACAATGCACGGCGAGTGGTTGATGCTGAGGTCGGAGCGGCGGCGTTTCCAGTCCTCCAGCACGTCCTTGCACGCCGTGATGAGCACAATGACCGTGATGGGCATGGCGGCGTAGATTGGATCCGCCACTTCAAACACCGAAAACGACTGCAGCACCACCAGGCCCAGGAAGTAAAAGTTGGCCAGGCGCCGGAACTGTTCAAACAGATTCTTGGGCACGAAGGAGAAGACGGTGTACTTGGTGGTGCGTATCCTGTTGTCCACGTAGGTGATGAAATTGCGGCCCCGCTCGTCCAGCTTGTCGGCGGGCGGCAGCACGTTGACATACAGTACACGCGGCTCGCCACGCATGATGACGCGCTTGGATGCTAGCGAGGCGCCGTCCGAGGTGGAGCCGCCCGGCAGGCCGCCCACGCTACTCCGCAAACGTCGGCGCACCTGCGACGCCATTCGGGGCAGTGCCATGTAGAATGGATGTGTGCGTAACGGCGGTTATTATGATACTTTGCAAATTAATGGATTTGTGCGTGGATGGAGGAGAAGAAGAGGGGCCGGGGTGGGTGGCACGTGCTGCAGACGGCCGGGACGGTGCGGCCGATGGTGCGATGGCGCCGATTGTGTTTGTGTGTGTTAACGCCGTCTACATATATTGTAGCTTTTGTACAATGAGCTCGTTTTTCTTCTTTCTTCTTTCTTCCTTCTTCTTTCTTTTTTCTTGTTGCTCCTGTCTTCCTTCTTCTGTCTTATATCTTCCTTCTTCCTTCTTTTGTCTCCTGTCTTCTGTCTCCTGTCTCCTGTCTCCTGTTTTACTTCTTCCTTCTTTCTTCCTCTTCTGTGTTCTATCTTCTGGCATCTGTCTTCTTCTTCATTCTTTTTTCTTCCAATTCGTACTTAGTCTTTGTTCATTCTTTTTCGTTCTGGCTTCATTGCAATTCAATGCGGTTATGGTTGGTTATCGTTCTCATGCATTCGTCATTCTTTGAGCATTGTTAATCGTCCTATATTATAAGTCCTAACTGCAGGCTTCTTCTTTGGCGTTACTTAATTGTACTGTAATGGATAAAAGACGTAAAACCATTATATTGAAAAAACAAACAAACAGGAAAAGCCCATTCCCATAACCAAAATGATATAAGCTGTTCTTATTCTGTAAACTGCGACTAGTCAGATTCATAGTCATTTGTTGCTGCGATCAAGTTCAAGTGCCGCCTCGGCGTGACCGGCACGTGCAGCGCTCTTGGTGGATATACGTTGTCCACGCTTCATCACTTCGGCCAACACAGATGCCGGAACACGGGACTTGGCACTCAATTCCACTTCTACGTCGGCATTTGGTTTCAGTCGCAGTACACAAGTGTCTTTAATGGAAAGCGGGAAATGTTCATTATTGATACTCGGCTGGAGTACGTGAGCCAATTCTGACGCTGTTTAATAGTAAATAGACTGAAGTGACATCAAGTCTCAGATTCAATAATCAAATGAATATCATATCAGCAACGTACAAGTCATTGACAGCACACTGTCGACGTGTCCACCGCGCATCTGCTCGTCTGGGACGCGTATGGCCACATTTACTGGCTGTGACACCTGTGACAGTGCCTCGTGCAGATCACGCACACCAACAGCATGTTCCCAGGCCGGATGACGGGACTGTTGGGTGTCGGTGGCATTCTTGAGACGCTGGACAATGTCGCGCACGGCTTGCTCAGAGATGTTCGCCGTGGTGCTAGAGGCCGCAGGTCGCGTCACGCTCGCAGACTGCTGATCAATATCCGCGCCGCTGCGTGCACTGGCAGAGTACAAGTTGTAGCCAGCGGAGATGTTGTTGAACCGACTGACACGGACACCACGCTGGATGCGCGCCGCAGCAGGGGTTTGAAGGGCAAGCGTTTGGCGCAGCGGCATCATGTTACTGAATGAATGAGCGATATAAGTGACTCATAATGCTGTAAACATTCATATGAGCGGTATTTAACAGCAAGCAGATAAGTTAGCGTGCTATTGTGCTGTTGTTATATAAAGAATTGTTTTCTTGTCTTTCTCCACTTTTAAACTATTGTTCTGCGTGACTTCAACTCTCTCACGGCTGCAGACTAAAAAGCGCAACAGCGCAATACACTCACAGCCATAATAATACACTTGCAACAATTACATATTTTAAATGAAATTCGCAAAGTACCTGGCCACCGAGTCGGTGCCGGAATGGCGCAAAAAGTACCTCAACTACAAGCTGTTGAAGAAGCTGCTGAAGCAAATTGCTGCCGTCCGCGCCGCTCAGGCTCTGGTGGGCGTGGCGCCGGCTAGCGAGGCATCGCCACCCACGTCGGCACAGCAGAATAGTCAGCAGAAAGCGCGTCGCGATTCAGTGCCCATCGCCACTGGTTCAATTGGACGCGGCAGTGCCCCGCCGTCGCGTCGCCTCAGTCGCGTCCCATCTGCTCTGGATCTCCCACCGCCTGCCGTGCCGCTACTGGCGCACGGGAGCGCGGCGCCGGTAGCTGTTTCTAGTGCCGACAATGCGTCCGACTCTGCGCACAGTCTGCGCAGTGTCGCAAGTCGTCGCCCCGTCAGTCCGCCTATAATGCCACCCCAGATTGCCGCATCGACCGTCAGTACGGCGCTACTGTCACCGCCTCCGGGGCCGTCCGACACGCTACAGCGTCGCTACACAAAGTCGCCTAAACTGTTTGGTGGCATTGTCAGGGCAGATGGCGGTGGTGAGGGCAGTCCTCTAAATCGATTTTTTCGTCGCATTGCCACTCCGACCAGGTCGCGTTCTCCTCAGTTCTACTCAACTGGTATGTTTACTCGTGTTGTGTATGTCTATCATATATTATCCATTCAATATCTGGGACCATTAATGCTTTTTCCACAAAGTATTTAGTTCATGTTATGTCGGCAGATAAGGGCGGCGATTTGGTGGCAGAGCTGGATGAAATTTTGCGTAACCGATCGGCGGAGGAGCAAAAGTTTTTCGACCTGTTGTACAGTGAATTGACCAAAATTGATTCCTTCTACAGAGGTGAGATAAATGTATCTTAATTGCTCATCGGTGGCAAACAGTTGTGCAGAGAAGGAAAAGGAGGCCACTGAAAAGTGGGACAAGCTGCGGTCGCAGATAGAGATCATGGAGCGGGAACGGAAACGGAAAAAGGGCGCAAGTATATGAACGCGCATGTGACTGTCAATTAATATGCTTGCAGAAAGGCAATCGACGTGACCAGGCGTCGAATCCAGCCAACTTTGCCCGCATGGAGTTTCAGCGCCTGGGACAAGCGATCAGCAAAATTCGCCGACCCGAGAGTGAAAATTCTCTCGTACGCCCAAATGGGGATCGCAGCTCATCTGAGCCAGACACCACTGAGTACCGGCAAAAGGGCAAGAACGCCCGCGGCAAATTGGAGTTTGCCGTGTCAGAATATTATCGCAGCCTGGAGCTGGTCAAGAATTTTAAGATTTTGAATTACACTGGATTTGTAAAAATACTGAAAAAGTTTGATAAAACAGCCGGCTGGCGAAGCAGTGACCTCTTTACTGGCATCGTGGACCGAGCTCCCTTTCAGGTGTCGAAAAAAGTCGATCACTTGTTGCGCGACACCGAGGTATCACTTTTAGGTGATTTGCTGGAGTCGTGGAGCTCATCACACACAGGAATTGTTCATTGCACACTTTGCGAATGGCAGACGACAGGATGGGATGCGCAAGCTGCGAATGCCCGATTTGCGGCATCAGACGCACCACAACACTTCGTGGCGACTGGGACTCTACATTGGGCTTTCGCTCCCAGTGCTTGTTGGTACCTTTGAGCTATGCAAGTTGTAGTGAATGTGCATTGTATTGTCAAGACTGACTAATGGATATAAAGTGGCACAGCCGGAATTTCGTCTCCAATTCCCAAACTACAAGTCTATTGTACAAATTTACGCCGGTTTCAGCATACCGATATTATTCACCTTGTTATTTGCGGTGAATTTGCTCTTCTGGTCGCGCGGGAACATCAATTACCGTTTTGTGTTCGAGTTTGACCCCCGCGACAATTTAGACTACCATCAGTTCGCAGAATTTGGCGGCCTGTTGCTGCTACTTCTCAGCTATGCCATGTATGCCACGTTTGCCGGCGTGTCTACCGTTTTCGGAATTGCGCCCATTTATATGCCGCTGCTGCTACTTCTGGCCGTGCTGTGCATGCTCTTTCAGCCATTTCCCTTCTTTTACCAGTCTTCTCGGCGGTGGTTCGTCTCCACACTGGTACAGCAGTGTGTCATTGTGCCACTTGTTGTAGCTATCT
Source organism: Aphelidium insulamus (assembly GCA_036784855.1). NCBI lineage: Eukaryota > Fungi > Aphelidiomycota > Aphelidea > Aphelidiaceae > Aphelidium > Aphelidium insulamus. Next base: position 68,170 of record JAZDSV010000012.1, on the reverse strand, counting down.
GACCGCTGAATGCGTGCCGCAGGGCCGCATTGTTACTACGCCCTACTACCACGTGGAGTTCCGAGACTTTTTTGTTGCCGATGAGCTCAATTCGCTGGTTTACTCCATCGGCACACTGCAACTGTTTTCCTGCTCATATGCCGTCAACTTTGAGGATGCCGGTGCGTAATTTTTATTTTAGATCAATTATACCATGGTTAAATATGATTTTAGAGAGCCGATGCTCGCTCAGCTCGTCGTGGCTGACCCCCGTGTTCGCAATGCTGCCGGCGTGGTGGCGGTTTGCGCAGTGTATTCGCCGCTACCGCGACACTGAACTCGTGTTCCCGCATCTGGTCAACGCCGGCAAGTACTCATTCAGCATGTCTGTGGTGTGGCTGTCGGCCGTGCAAAACATCACGGGCAGCGACGGGGCGAGGTTTGCGTGGATATTGGTGTCGCTGGCCACCACGTGCTATACGTACGCCTGGGACGTGTACATGGACTGGGGCTTCCTGCAGCCGGGCAGTACAAACAAGTTTCTGCGCAACGAATTGATCTACGAGTGGCACTGGGTTTACTACTGGGCGTTCGCGTCAAACCTGGTGCTGCGACTGGCATGGGTGTTTCAGCTGTCGGTGGGGTCGTGGGGCGCGCTGAACCGCAGCGAGCTGGTGTATGTGCTGGCGGTGATGGAGATGCTGCGGCGCTTCCAGTGGAATTTTTTCCGTCTCGAAAATGAGCACCTGAACAATTGCGGCATGTTCCGCGCCGTCAAGGAGATCCCGCTCCCGTTCCAGATCGTGGGCAGGTCCAGCCCCAAAGTTTCTGCCGGAGGCATCGTTGGTGGCCATGTCGGTGGGGCAGGCGCCGGCGTTAGTACCGGTGCGGCTGACTATGACGATGTGGAGGCTGGTGGCGGCGACACCGCGGACGAGGCCGACGACGGCGACGAAGACGACGAGGATGACGAGGAAGATGACGGTCCCGACGATCAGCGCGTGGTGTACGTGGAACGCGAGTACGACACCAAAGCATCCTACTCCAGACGGCGACCCGCCACTCCTCTGGCCAAGACCGCAGGCAAGCACACTCGTGATGGGGGTGGTGCTCGGCGACATGATGGCTCAACCGCGTACAAGCTAGCCGCGCCGGCAAATACCGGCAGTGATGCATCGGTGTTCTCGGGCGCGCTGCCGGCAGTTCCCATGTCTCCGCGTGCAGAGCCAGAAGCTGGGGCACGACAGCAGCAGCCAACATCGGCACCGCGCAGCATCAGATCGTCCAACCACCGCACCCCACCGCGAATACCCAGCCGCAACTCGTCGCTGTTTGGCGACACCGATGAAGGAAGCATGATGATGTTCAGCGCGGAGGAGAACAGCGGCACAGACAACCGCCGCCACTCAAACTCGCAGTCAGAGTACCGAATGCAACCGCTCTCCTCCCCAGCACAAAAGCGGCCGCAGCCTTGAAGGCCTTTCCGTAATGAAACTGACTGAGGACTGTAGTTGCACTGTTATGACAGGCACATGTAGAAGAATATTTCGTGATGCTTTAGGAGCACAGCAATAGTTGAATGTTGAAGCATGAAGCACACACCGCGTGGTCTACACGACTATATGTTCGGAATACATCAACAAGACAACCATATATGAACATGCTTTTGTCTATAAAAGTCTCTATATCGACATGCTAATGCCGCGCCCCGCACCACCGAACAAGGTCTGCAATGGTGATTATGCGCAGGTTGTGCTGCTCGGCAAACACCTCCAGATCGTCGCGGCGCGCCATCTTGCCGTCATCCCGAGTGATCTCGCTGATTACCGCAGCGTGTTGCAGGCCTGCAAGTCGGCACAGCTCTGTAATATGTGTGTGCGTATGAGTGTGCATACTTGCCGACAGATAACATGTATGGCAGACACGCACCAATGGCAGCCTCCGTGTGGCCGGGACGTTCACGGACACCACCGTCACGCGCGGCCAGTGGGAACACATGCCCAGGACGTGTCAGCATATCGGGCGTAGTAGCCTTGTCGGCCAGGGCGCGTGCAGTTAGAGTGCGACTGGCTGCCGACACACCGGTGCCGGCATTCACGTGATCCACCGACACCAGGAAGGCCGTGTGATGGGGGTCCGTGTTGACGGTGCACATTGGTGGCAGTTGGAGTGCTGTCACCTTTTCCGCACTCAGTGGCACGCACACTATTCCACTGCACGTCGATACCGATGGGTGAGTGTGCATGCAAGCAGTGTGGTCAGCGGAGGACGCGCCTGGTGTGTCTGATCATGAAGGCCATCTGCGCTTCGGTGACCAGCTCTGCCGCCACTATCAGGTCACCCTCATTCTCGCGGTCCTCGCTGTCGCACACAATGACGAAGCGGCCGGCGCGAAAGTCTTGCACCGCAGCCGCCACGTCGCCCCACAGTTTCGTCATTGTAGTCAGTGTGGAATGTCTATTTTAAATAATCTTTATTTTTTTTTCAAGTCCGGAAGGAGTTTATTAAAGTGAGTCAATTACTGCCGCGCGGCCAGTGCCATAGCCGTCTCATCTTTATTTGCAATACTTAGGCACAATACTTAGGTCAGAGACAGTTCTCATTGATCACTCGAGAGTGATCTTGTGCATGCACAAGTTCTGCATGTGCATTTAGGCTGAAGTCCTGGTGATGGGTAAAAAGCCTTGAAATTTTCTAATATTAAAGTTTGATAAGACAGTTTGGCAACTCACCTTAAGATTCTGAATGTCAACTGTCTGCTCGTCAAACGGTCTGCTTGTCAAAGTGGAGTTTATAACTCTTTATCTACGTTCAATATTCTAAGATTGAACAAGATTTTGAATGTCACATGTCAAACTGGAGTGTACGCTTTATCTACGTTCAATATTCTTAAGATTCTGAATGACACATGCCAAACTGTACATGCCAAAGAATACGAACGAATTATGATGCATTCTGTTGACACTTTCTAGCTACTTTCCAATCGTGCATTTTCCTGAGGTGCGTAAGCCTGGCATTTGCGTCATGAGCTATTCTGATGCGGTGTCTCTGGGCCTCGGTCAAATCTTTCCAATTCTCATATTTGTTGCTATAAGCATCGCGAGATCGGAATTTGCAATTATTACCGCGCTTTTGCCGCTTTTTCCTTTTAACCTTGTCGCGACGTTTTCTCGTTGCCATGGCCAACTGAACCACCTGATCAATATCCAGAAACTGATTGCTGACTGTGTCTATATCTTGAAACGCCTCATCCATCGTAATTAGCTTGCAGCTTCGTGGCATCTGCGCGGCAATAACACCTTCTAGTCGACCCATTCCCTCCTGTAATAGACGCTCATAGTGGGCGATGCAATCTGGGCCAACTTCTTCCATCACTGCAGACAATGTTCGCTTTGTGCCTCGCTGTTGTTCGCTTTCATCAGATGATGGCAATTCCGACGTAGATGTCGTCGATGATTGGATCAGTTCTGGTGAAACTGTTCCCGAATCGAATTCAAGTTGCTGATTAGCATCGGGGCCCAGAGCAGGGAAACCACCTCGTTGCACATGACCATCAAGGATTTGCATCAAATTGCTCCATGCTTCGTCGGTATCTTCTTCCACATAGGCTGTTGCCGGAGGGTCGCCGACCGAGGCAACAAGCAACGCGCAAACACCCTTGCACCACACAATGCACCACGCAGCTGCGCATGTCAACTCTTTGACCCTGTAGCGCATTTTCGGCCGATATGTTGAGCGTAAATGTAAATTTCAACGTAGGATAAATGTCTGTAAGGGGCTGCACATGTGCTCAACAAATCGCCGACCAATCATGTGATCTCCCGTCCACAGCAGCTAACATGGCCGGATTATGTGCACTGTATTCAAGCACAATCCAAGCAGATAACACAGTCCATCAGCGAATGACGGCGCCGGTCAGGGACTTGGCGCGCACCGGACCAGACTTGGTGCATAGCGGTGCCGACTTGTACGATGCAGTACGATCGTCGCTGGTGCGCAGGCCATCCAGCACCTCGGCGTAAAACTTTTGCTTGGGATTCAGCACGGCGTCCGGCGCCACCCCCGGCTCAGTGTAGCCGGTCACCGTCACAGGCTCACCTGGCGCTGCATCCGCATGCGGCTCCAGCAGCTCCACCGTGCTCTTGCCCGACTCCTCGGACGCGACACTGGCGCACATGACCATCCCGGCCGAAGTGATTCCGCGCAACTTGGACGGTTTCAAGTTGCACAGCACGAGGACGGAGCGGCCGAGCAGCTCGGCGGCCGAGTAGTGCGCCACCAGTCCCGAGACAATGGTGCGCGGCTCCGCTTCGCCCACGTCGATCTTTTCAATGAACAGGGCGTCGGCGTCCGGGTGCTTGTCCACCGCCACAATCTTGCCCACCCTCAGGTCGAACCGCGCCACCTCCTTGGCCACCGGCGCTACCTCCTTTGGCTGTGCGGCCGATCCGGACTTGTTCTTCTTGGCGCCGCCGGTGGGTGAGTTGCCTTTTGCCGCGGCGATTGCGGCTGGCAGTGGGATTTCCGGGTAGGCGCGGCTGGTGAGCTGCAGCAGTTCCGGGTTGCGCTGCCAGTGCTGCCGAATGGGCTCCAGGAATCCGTTGATGGCATCGGCGATGCCGCGTTTGAGGTCGCCCGGGTGCAGGCTGTTTGCGGCAAATGCCGACTCCAGTTCGACATATGTGGCGTACTCGACATCGCCGCCAAACTCGGGCTTGCGCGTGAATTTGAGTGAGCGCGCGGGGGTGCCGCCGTTGTCGGCCGCGGCTGTGCTGGGCTGCAGCTCATACAGCGGGTACAGTACGTGCTTGGCAAACGAAAGCAGGCCGTTGTCCTTGACGTTGCCCTCCTCGCAAAAAGCCTTCTTGATCTTGCGCTCCACCACCTTGGCACTGTCCAGCAAGTCAATCTTGGAGTCTGGGTCCGACGAGCTCATCTTTGATCCCATCAGCCCGGGAACCTATACAAAAGTAGGTGAGTTAATCGGGAACATCTAGTAGTAATGTGTTGATACAGAGATTAAATTATAAGATTCCACCACAAGGAACAAATAATAAATAAATAATCAAAAAAATAATCGATGAGGTGAAACAGTATTAGCGAGGTGAATGTATGGGAAAGGGCAAACGTCCAGCAGGTGAAACAGAGTCAACGAAAGAATAAAGAAAAGTAAAACAGCAGAAAAACGAAAGAAGTGACAGCCATCCACAGGTGAATGCTTGAGAGAGGGACCAGACACCTCACAGCATACACACATTGCAGGGGGGGGGCGCATAACAAAGAACCTTCAGTTACACACATGCATACCATAAAGTTCATGAGGTGGGCGCGCTTCTTGTAGCCCAGCTGCGGCATATACTTCTCGGCGTAGGTGAAGATCTTGCGCTGGTCAGTGCCGCCAAACTGTGCATCGACCTTGAGGTACTCCTCGTCCAGCGCTTGCAGTCCCGGGTAGATCAGGCCGCTGAGCAGCGGGTGATCAACCTGCTTCACCACCTCGGCACCGGCCTTCTTGGCGTCGTGCTCGGTGACCAGGGCCGCCAGACGGTACGCGTCCAAGTTGTACTCACGCGACAGCTGATAGTCGGTGCCCACCACGAATTCGAGCGACTCGGTCTGCACGCCAATCGACTGCAGCATGGCCGTGATGATGTGCTTGTAGTACTGGACACGCAGCCGCAGCAGATCCCACGGCGCCTTCTGGTTGTCCAGGTAGGCGTGCAGGTCCGCCAGCAGGATCTTGACCTTGCAGCCAGCGTGCAGAAAGTCGGCAATCTTGCACATGGGCACAAAGTAGCCAATATGGGGCTTGCCTGCAGATGTAGGTAAAACAGTTGTGCATGTAGCAGCTATACACGATGACACGTAGCTTACCCGTGGTGGCCGTGCCCCAGTACACCACCAGGTCACGCTGCTCCAGCACGGACTTGATGGTGTCCTGGCCGAGCACTTCTTGCAGATTACGCGTAATCAAGTGCAGCTTGTCGGCCTGAGACTGCTGCTGACTGGCGCCAAGACTGACGGCCGCAGCAAACTGAGCGCCATCAGTCACGGTGGCAGAGGGAGTAGAGGCGGCTGCAGAGGCGGCAGAGGCAGACATTTTGCGTGATGGCGGGGACGCGTTGCAGGCAAGCAAGCTGATTGGGCGACGGCTAGAGGCAAGCAGACGACAAGAAGAAGAAGAAGATGGCACGGTTGGCAGAGACCGTGTGCAGTCAGCAGCTCCTGCCAGACGTGAATGCAGTGCGCGGTGTGTGGCGCGAGTGTTGGAGGCGATATATCCGCGCAGATGCCGTATGATTTGCAGGCCGTGGGCTGCTCGCAGCATGCAATCAAGTGTCTGTGTGCAATAATCTAGCAACCCTCTATCTGCAAAAGGCTTATCATGGACATTCGCGTGGCCTCCGACTTGAGCGCGGTGTCGCGTCTAGTTGCGCGTCAGATCGCGGAAGCCAGCCGCCGCGCCATCAAAGAGCGTGGTCAATTCACTATAGCCTTCTCTGGCGGGTGAGTGTGAGTAGTGCGTGTGCATGTGCGTGTACGGAGAGTGTGACATCCATGCAGATCTCTACCAAAGACCGTTGCAGCCGGGCTACTTGAGCTGGCCTCAGAGCTTGGTAGGCACGCCAACTCTCGGGCCATAAGGTATCACTCACGTGCTTGCAGATATTGATTATACAAAGTGGCACGTGTTTTACGCCGATGAGCGCTGCGTGCCTCTCGACCATGCCGATAGCAACCATGCACTCGTCAAGCAGCACTTGCTCCCCCATGTCAACATTCCCGCGGCCAACGTGCACACGATTAATCCTGCGCTGGTTGGCAAGCCTGCAGACGCCGCAGTGGACTACGCACACACGCTGGCCAGAGTAATTGGAAATTATACTGACTCGAATGGCATCCACAAGATTGACATGGTCCTGCTGGGAGTTGGTCCTGGTATGTCAGAGATTTTTGATATTCATAGCAATCCATCTTACATTGTAGATGGACACACCTGCTCCCTGTTCCCCGGCCACCCGTTGGTGGGTGAAACGGGCGCGGCTGTGGGCAGTCTGACAGACTCGCCGAAGCCGCCGCCCGAGCGTATCACGCTGCTGTTCCCGTCACTCTGCGCAGCCAATGCAATCGTGTTTGTGGTTACTGGCTCATCCAAAAAAGATATCATGCCCAAAATTGTGGCCGCAACAGAGTCGTCTGATGCCAAAACGCGTTTGGGCGTGCCATCGTCCATGGCCAGTGCCCGTGACGGTGTTACTGTGTGGTACCTTGATGCGGAGGCTGCCCAAATGTTGGATGCAGCTGATTACAAGAAGTACTAACGGGGCTTTTGAGCATACAGCTATATCAGCCGACAAGGATTTAGGAATACATTGCGTAGCAGTATACTCAAATAACACTCTCAAATAACCTTGAACACCTAAAGGGCGTGTCTATGAACATATCACCTTAATATTGAGCGCCTTTGAAATTGCATTTGAAGAGCATGCAACTGCATTTCAGAAATTCCGCCGTTTAGATGCATTCTATCGAAATAAAATTCTACGCTGTGTACCATCACGAAATATGTAGGCGCAATAGGCACATAATATTATCTTTGGCTTCGCTGTCTGGCCGCATTGCACAAAAATTCCCATAATCAGCGAGAAGCAATATGATTGGCTGCAGCGGACAATCGCAGTCATGTGTCTCCCCCCTGATCGTCATTGCACGAAAACGCCTCACCGCACAGCACACATCGCGACTTGGCGCTACATCTCAGCTTACCGTTGTCACAATGCGCGCCATGCGGCAGAAATGGGGACAGGTCAAGACGTACAGACGTCTGCAGGCCTTGTGGGAAGAGTACAAGCAGGTGTCTGAGCAAGAGTACGTTGCGTTGTCGTGTGCGCGCCGCGGAGCAGTCTGCCAACATTCTCTCTGATTAAACTCACGCTTGATGTGCGTATAGTGACATTGACGTGATGCACGGGAAGCTGGCGGCCTTTCTGCGTGCATTCCAGTCTGCTTATGCGGACAGCGCGGACGCGGCAGGTGCCGCCGTGTCGTTGGACAAAATATATGGCGACATATCCGAGGTTGTAGTCGAATTATTCAAAGTATTGGAGCGGCAAGTAGATGCAACTTACATGCCTTCTCTTAACTCTTTTGTACAGTGAGCTGGGAAAAGAGCGTCCAGGTGAATATGTGGTCATATTTGAAGAATTTGTCGCGCAAGCTCTGAATGTGGCCGAAGTAATTCTTGCGGTATGCCACATATATTCTCCTTGTACATATTCGATAACTATCGGTGTAGGATGAAAAGTATAGAAAGTTGGTCGCACGGACGCCCAACTTGATCAATCGTCTGTTGGACCTCCTCACGTCCATTGACGGCAAAGAGACCAAGAAGCTGGGACTTCGCATTCTCAGCGGCCTGGCAAATACTGCTGACATGAAGATTGAAATTGGGCAGCAATCTGGATTTCAAAATTTGTTGAAAATGCTTGCAGACTCGGAGCAAGACTTGACGAGCGAGATTGTCAACGTTGTGAAGCAGCTGCTGGATTCAGGCAACGATGCATCTGAGAATGATGCCGGAGTCGCTGGTGTTGGCGCAAAGCTCTCTGAAATAGTGACCGACTTTCAACAGATAGTTGTCGCGGAAGTGGCGAAAGTGTTTCCCGCGATCGTTCAGTCCATGGTTCCGGCTACGGCAACACTTGCAAACATTGATACCTCCACTTCCTCATTCTCTGTTCCTTCGCGGGAGCAACTCCAATCGGCATGTTTGCGGTTTAATTCGCATAATGACGAAAGTACTTTAAACCTTTCGCGAGCCAAAGCTCCCACTGAGTCGTTTGAAGTACTTCGAGAAATCCTGCGTGTTCAAGGTGCGCTTTCTTCGCTGACGTCGGCACTAAAGCAAGTTGCCGAGTCGCAAGTGGGACAATTCGACATTCTGGAGACGATAAGCAAACTATTGCTCCGCGATCGTAAGAGCCAGATCGAATTTAAAAAGCTGGACGGATATACCCTGTTCAGTGATGTCATTGAATCCGTATCGGTGACGGAAGCGTCGGGTACAGCCTATGCGACGCTTTGCAACTCGTTCAAAATACTTTCGGTACTCGCCGCTGATGGAAATAGTGACGGGCTCATCGGTAACTTGGACGTGATAGAGCTTCTAGTCCGCCTTGCTACGCAATCGAACCAGTTGGTCGTGCGGCGGCTGGCGCTTGGTGTTTTAAGCGACTTGGTTCGACTCAATTTGCTAAATGTAGTGGCAATTGAACGGGTTCGTGGCTTCGATGCTTGCATTGAGGTCATTTCGCACGCATGTTGTCACGTGGATGTTACGCCATTGCACTCAGCGCTGGGTATTACGAATTTGGTTGCACCGCATGATGACGATGAGCTACGAAGAGCAACTACAGTGTCAAACGCTTCGCAGCTTCAAGAATGCGGCCCCGCGTATGGCTATGTGGTGACAATAATCAATTTCCTGACGTTATGTTCTGTCATCAAATCCAGCTGCGACAACTACATTGTACAAGAGTTCACTAGAGTACTTATGGAGGTTCGCCTGCCCACATTTTGCGGCAATCGGCCAATTGTGGTACTGGTCATGCGAACAATATGCCGTCTTTTGGAAGATTTACGTGCACGGTCAATTCGGCGCCCCAACGCGGTGCAGGTTGCCCGCGATGATGTGACGAAATTCATAAGCATCTACTTGCAACTCTTGCTTCGAATTAACGGCAAAGTTGGAGGCTTTGGACCTGCGATTCCCAACGACCAGTAAGCTTTGTTACCTTGCTTTCCACTCTGTAACCCGCAGGAACTCAATGATATACGACCACTATGTCCGCGATCAGTATCTACATTTGATGCATATACTGGCATTTTTGGTAGAGCTAACATCTCGGGACACCAAGGTTTTTGACGAGTCGCATGGCTGGGAGGTTTTGTTGGAAAGCGTGACCGAATCGATCAATATGTCGTGTCTTAATGGCGTTTCTGTCACTTTCGATGCTAATCCAGCCGAGGTGACAGAATTTGCAGTTTGGATGCTGATGGAGTATAGCCTATCTGCTACTGCCGGGGTGACCGCTCAGTCGTCATCCGAGTCAGATCCTTCAACTGGTGACCAACTGCCGATGTCATGGGTCGTACGACTTCTGAGTTTGCCCTCTTACGGAGTATCTGCGCCGCGCATGTCGTTCGCGATAGATAGTGCGGTCTATACGGCCCATGATGATGCTAACAGTAACGAGACTTCAACCAGTCCGGCATCGGACTACTTCGCGATTGACTTTGGACATTCGCATCAACGAGAGTATATCTTTTGGCAGTCACTTCGAATGATTATTACTGCCGTTGGAACACTGTGCGATACTTCGCGAATTAGTTTACATAAGCTTACACCGGCTGATGTTGCCACCCAGCTCATTCAATGTCAGTTTTTGGAGGCTTTACTTGGTCTTTTACATTCTCTGTCGAGATGTCAGAATGAGAACAGCGTATCAATCGCCACAGACTTGGCCGCACTAGTTCTCAAATTAATTTATTCATTTGTGCGCTCCGACTCGTCCGTGAAGCACCACATATTTCAAAGCATCGGGGCTACCAAGTTTTTAGACGCACTTCGCGAACGATTGGATGAGCGGGTTGTGCGAGAACAGCGATTGTGGCATTTGATTCTCGAGCTCTCCATGAGCAATCCGGCGCGGTCAAGGAAAAGCATTAGTGAGCTCCTGGAGCAGGACGCTGTCGCAATTGATTACTTGGACAGTCCGATGGGTTCCACGCACACCGAGTCTGCCCATTTGATACCAGCCGGCTCAGCCGCCAATGGCTTATTTTCCGAGACAATGATTCGGCTCATCCAAGATCTGTCCATGCCTCAGCCACTATTTGAAACTCGAGTTTCGGCCGAAGATTCAGGCACAGCCAGTCAGTTTCACAGGACGGAATATGATGCCATTCAAACACACAGTAGAGCTGGTTCTGGACGTCATAGCTTTCCGATCAATCCAGATTGGAGGCGAGCACATGTGCCGCGAGAAAGTCGCAAACAGAGTGCCTCGGTGCCAAATTATGCCAGTTTAGTTCTGTCGTCCGTGACTTCCGATCCAGTCGGATCATTTTCACCGGAGAAGGTCACATACGCGCCATCTTTTGGTCGTCGAGCAATAGCTGGCTCCAGATTGCTTTCGGATCCTCCCCGACCGACCTCCATATTGACCAAGAATCTCTCGTCATTGCATTTGCAGTCGGAAAAACGTTCGTCGGTCAAGATTTCTCGGTTGATTTCTATATCCTTTTTATCCATTGACGCAGCGAAACTTGTTCTTGCCGAACTAGCAGATTTAGACAGCTTAGATACCTTTGCAGCTCGAGAAATGGCGCAAGTTATTCGCTCAGCACTGATTGCAAATCCCAAGAATATGCAGCTCATCAACAATGCTGACGGTTTTAACGTCATATTGGCCTTGCTGCTTCGATACCTCACTTCAGTTGATGCAACTGGAAAGCCGTGGCCACGAGAATATTTTCTACCCTACCGAGATCTATTGATTGTCCTTACGAGCTATCATATGTCACCAGTGAATTTTTCAACATTGACTACTCTAATCGAAAATCCGAAAGCCATTTTACAAAGTTTGTACTGTCGCACATTTTTATTCCATTTCTGACATGACCTTTAGCTTTTCCGGCATCACCTACTGACCTTCGCTCGCCCATGGAAGCGTCGTATGAGTGTTCACGCAGCGTTACAGTTGAAGTTCTCGACATTGTTCGGCGTCTGGTTGTGTTGTGCGACCCTTGCCTTTACTATAGCTTCAACGGAGCGACGTCCTACTTGAAAACGGCGCCGCTGGAGAGGTTTCCCACTGTCAAGAACGGCTTTACCCTCAGCTTTTGGATAAACCCCGTGGCCTTTCCCGATCGTGACGCTGGAATATTCTGCCTGGAGGACCCGTCAAAGGAACCGGGCAATGCTACCAACAAATTCGAGATATACTTGAGTGAATTGATGGCAACGTCTGCACATGCAAAAAGGAACTCAAGGCAGCACCGGAATTCTGCCGACAAGACTCCCTTTAACAAGCGCGTTTGTTTGTGCGTTCGTTCTGAACATCCACCTATGGCACGGGAAGACTTTGTGTTTGACAGTTTTGATTTTTATTCTGACGGCTATCGCCGGTGGAGTCATGTAGTTCTGACGCAAAACAGAACCGGTGTGACCCTCTTTGTCAACGGCAAATCTGTCCAAACTTGCTCCGCGTTCATTTATCCACGCCGGCTCAATATGAGCAAAGACTCTGCTTTTTGTGCAGTTGTAGGCAGAAGGCTGAAGACTTTGCGCACAGATGTGGCACTGGGTGCAGTTCAGGACACTCATAGTGGATATTTTTCCGGATCATTGTCGCCGATGTACATCGCTGAGAGCTGTTGGGATCGTACCGCTGTGGAAACTGTGTTTCGTGGCGGCCCAGAACCCTCAGAGGCTATGGGCCCAATTTCATCGTCAAAAATCGTCTACGCTCTGACTCCTCCGCAATTCAGCGTTGATGAGACGAAACTGCCAGACGACTCTGTGATTCTATGCCATGATCCGGATTCATCTTTTGCGTCGGCTCAAACTGCCGCTAGTGCTGGCAGCGCTACAGTGTAAGTGTGTTGTGTCGTATGTTAATTGGCATTAACAGCAATAATTGGCGCAGCGTCAATAGCGAACGAAGTTGGCGCAGCAGCGATGCCAAACAATCTGAGGTCGACATGGCACGCGTGCAGTTAAGCCCGGAAGGTGACTGTCAAGTTCATGCTACGTGCAGCACCCTTGAAATTGTTCACCAACTTGGCGGTCCACATGTGTGGTACCCAATGATGCGCGGCAAACCTGAAGTCAGAAGCACTGTTCTTGATATCCTCGCATCATGCCTAAAAGACTGTCGCATCTACGAAATGGTGGACTGGCTGGAGTTGGAGGGAATACTGTTGAAGATGGCCGATGATCTACAGCTTGATGTCTTTGAGCAGCTACTTTGGATCTCATGCCCGCCATCGAGAGAAAAGTTGCCCCATCCGCAGCTACGTCGCTCGGAACCACTTGCGCTCTTTGTCGATCTTATTCAAGAATGCAAGCTTCCGCTCCAAGCAGCCAGCCTTCATTTACTTGCCGATACACTTGCGATTCACCCGGGGAACGGCCCGGTTTGGAAGTCGCAGTTTGGGCCTGAAACATTGTTTGAACTGCTTATGCTTCTCCCGGACTCCAGCCACGACCCTGTTATTGCTATATTCGCGCAGCTAATACCCACCATGACGAGCGAAGAGATTTGCAAACTGTTTGACTTTCTAGTGCTGGACAGGAAGCAGCTACTGGGCGCAAAGTGTAGTTTATTTTCTCAACTATTCCAAGCAGCATGCGGCAAAATCGATGTGCTCGAGGGTATAAAAGCGGCTGGCGGAGTTCCTTTGCTTATCCGCCTGATGGATTGTGAGTCAGAAAGCTGTCGGGTCACTCTCGTCAAACTAGTTGGTTTGCTGCTGAGTAACGCCACTCAAAAAGCTGGTCGTGCGCTCATGCAAAAATGCAACGGATTTGAAGCACTGTGGCTCTATCTGAGCACGTACAGCGTTTCCGTTGCGCTATGCGAGGCGCTCATCAACGTTTCTATGGGTGCCATTTTATTCTCACCGGTCGCCGATGCATCGACGTCACCAGCACGTACTACCGTTGCCAGCAGAATCTATCGATCTCAGGTTGAAGTTGCCGCCGGCAATTCAGTTCCAGTGACTGCCATTCAGTACCCAGAAATACTGAAGATTATTCTAGATCTGATAAAGGCGCCGTCAGATATGGAAACAATCGTTCAAGTTCTGCAAAGTTTACGGCGTCTGCTCACACTGGAGAATATTCGATTGCTATGGGAATACCCGTGGGTGGATTGGATGTCGTCGTTCCTGGAACAGCTGCGCGCGAAAGGACTGGAATCACGCATTGAGGTCAAAATATCTGCTGTGGCGCTGGCGTTCACGCAGAAACTCGTCGTCTATGACGTGCAGCGAAAGTCCTCCGTGGCGTCAAAAGTGAAGGGCGTGTACACCGACGACGACGTCTACCAGTTCGACATCATTCAGTCAGTCATTGACTGGTTTGAGGTTAACAGCTGTCTGACCAACGATGCCGTGCCCGAGGTACTGAGAAATTTGAGCTACTTTTACCGGTTTCTGGTGGAGCACGCTGGACCGTCATCTCCACTATATGGCCGATTTATGAATTGCATCAACCACGTTGCCTGCCACAACAATGTGCAAGTACGATCCATGCTTAAGGCCGGCGGCTTGTTCGAAATACGGGACGAGATACTGGTGCACACGCTACAGGCGGACTTGACGGATGAACAGTACGCCAACATCATCTACAGCTTCTCGTTCGAGGCGATTGTGGATCAGCCGCGATTCCGCGATGCGAATGGGCTGCTGTGCTTGCTTCGCATATTCCACCGCTGCAGCCAGTCAAACTTCCAGCAAACCCTCGGAGCGATCATCATTGGCATATTCGGCGCCGTGTCCGAGAATCGAAAGATATTACGGCGTATCCTGGATGATGTAGATGTGCTGGACCGGCTGTACGTCGGCAGGGACAGCACTGATAGCGGCACGTCACCCGTCACCGTTTCCGCACTGGAATCGTCTAGCAGTCTGCTGGCTGTACCAGATGATGACGGCAGTTCTGCGCCCCGACTGCGCTCGCTCTCCGGACTGACCAGCAATGCCGCGGCCACCGCCTACCAGAACATGTCGGAATTCCTGCAATGGTACTACACCAGCACACCAGAAATCGTGCTGAAGCGCCACTTGATCGAGCAGCGAATCGAGGCACTGTTCCAGCCCATACAAGCCGGCACCCAGCGCTCACTGGAGAAGATTGCATCACGGGTGAACAAGCGGAGTCGGGCGCGCCGCGACCGGGAGCTCCGTGACAAAGATCGGTTGAACCGCGCGCTACTAGAGTTCAAGAAGCGCAGCGAGGTGCGGGTCTCGCGCATGGCCGCCTCCTTCCAGAGCCTGCAGGATCAGGTGCGGATCGCGCGGTATGAGCGACGCAAGGAGGCCGTGGAGCTGGCACGCAAGTACTTTAACAATACAGAATAGCATTGCATTATTAAATAGTTGAAGAATGCCTTTCCGACAAGATATGTACACAACATACAGCAGATGACTTCACTAGACATATGACTGAATAAGACTAGCGTCTTATTCAGTCAAAAACGGCCGACGATCACCGCGATGAGAGCTGGAGTTCAGTTTGCCTCAAATTTAGTTAATCTTCACATAAATAAAACTGCATTTATTTGTGCATGCTGGTTATAGTTGGTGTAGCGAAAGAGCCTTTTCCACCAGGCATGCTTCAATTAAGCCACGTCATTTGAGAGTGTTTCTAGACTTTCGTCCTGCATGGCTTGTTTCAGCAGTAAGAGGCAGTGCGCTACACCGTATGCAGCAATATTGTAGGATATGCGAGGTATTGTAATGCAGCCATTGAATCGCGCCCCGGTTCTTCCAGCTGTTGTCGCACGTCCCGGTAGACTGTCTCGTCTGCTTCAAGTGGAACCGTGCCCGGCCTAGTGGTCATGCGCGCTGCAATTGCTGGCGCAGTATGTGACACCGTTTCGTAGCTTTGCCGAGTGTTTTTGCAGTTCCATACTGCAGGCGTCAGCAGGGGTGTCTGACGGATCTTGTTCGGCTTCGCGAAACGCTTCATTATGTCTGCCGTGACACCACGAGCCTCCAACATACGGCATTCCACGTCGCGGGCCTGTCCGTACCTATAATCGTCATTAGCCATTATGGGCAACTGCTGAACTGGTGTGCGGCTAAACATCGTGCGGTGGGGGCCGCCTGTTGCCGCCATCGCCTCTCGTTCAACCTGTCACTCACATGCAGATAAATAGTTGTTTATGTGGTATAATCCTTATTACATACAGTGATACACTATGAATGTACAATGTGTCTAGTACAGTTAATGCGGCTCCTTGTTTACGTGGTTAAAAGTCTCGACTGCCTCGATGGTAGTCGAATGCAGCCTGCTAACACTGCGAGGCGAGGTGGAGTTCAGTTCGGGCGCACGGCCACCCTCTGCCACCGTCATGCGTCCCCGCTGCAGCCACGCCCAAAAGTGGAGCGGCAAAAAGCGCGTCTGCGGCGGCGGTATCACATTGTCAATGATGTGTTCGACGATTTTGCCTTGCGAGTCGAAGCGGAACTTGAACAGTCCGTGATAGACGGCAATGTCGTCGCCATCCTCGGCACCTGCAGTGCGCGCCAACTCCCCGTCAAGCACACCCAGCCTCTGCATGATGCAAGTGACCACGGATGGGCGCGGTGTGGCATGCACGGACCACCGCATCAGCAGGTAATTGTCCGCAGTCGAGTGTCCCATGGACAGCACGTGGAATTGTGCGCGTGAAAAATACCAATTAAGCAGCACCTGCATATTCGGTATATATTATACATACTTGTATATTGTATGTATATGAATATATAGACACATGCTAACCTTGCGGGCAGCGGCCATAAAGTAGCGGTACGAGGTGAGTGAGTGGGGAAGCTGGAAGCGAAAATGCGTGGGGTCTGTCACGTGCACGTGCTCCGAGTAGATGCTGAAATCCTGCAGACCGCGCTGAAAGTACTGCGGCCACTGCACCGATTCTGGAGTCAGTACAATGTGCGCAGAGCACTTCAAACGAGTGCCATTTGGGTGCTTGCCTCGGTGCGCAACGTATCCACCGCGCGTCCCACGTTCATCAGGTAGAGAGAGTTGTCACCACGCTTGCCGCCACCGTGTAGATGTGTTCCGTCGGTGGTGCCATCGTCTGCGGACGTGACAAGTGCCGAAGACGGCTGCGGTGACGAAGACGGCGATGACGATACGAATTTAACCGGCCCGCCACCTACGAGTGATAGCCAGTGGAGCGGCATTGGAGCTGCAGACAGCGGCAGCCACATCCACGGCGGACGCGACAGACACACATATCCGCCAAAGCCGCCGGCAGCGAGCAGCGAGACGGAGGCGAACGGCGGCCCAAGCATTGCCGGCAGATTTATCGTCATGACTTTTGTGTCGGTGTGATATTCAGACAGACATTCACAGAACACTCATTTTTATTGCCAAGCTTCTTCTTCTGCTTATCAGCAGCCGCCTAGCTGTGTGCAGTAGGGGGGCTATGGCGACGGCACAGACCCAGTCTTGGCGCACTGGTCCAGCACCCACCGGCTAATGATCACACGCTGAATCTGCGCCGTTCCCTCGTAGATCTGGTAGATCTTGGCATCTCTACACAGATTTAGTATCCAGCAGAACACGTAACCTGAAATCACACCGCATAAGCTTCTCCACGGGGTACTCCGAGTTGAAACCGTTGCCTCCGAATATTTGCACGGCGTCGGCGGCGCACTTGTTGGCCACATCACCCGCCATGGCCTTGGCAATTGATGCGTAGTAGGTGTTGCGATTGCCTGAGTTACATATTATTATACAATGAATGGATAAGCATAGATATGCGTACCCTCATCGATCATGCGCGCCGACTGCCACACCACCAGGCGAGATGACTCCACTCTGCACAATAGTGTAGTGAAATTATACACGTACACAAGAACAAGACAGCACACACGCACCCAATTGCCATGTCGGCAAGCATGAATGCCACCGCCTGATGCTCACAGATGGGTTTGCCCATTGTTTTGCGTTCCATGGAGTACTTGGTCGCTTCATCCAGCGCGCGGCGAGCAAGACCCACAGCGCCAGCTGCGACTGCCGGCCGAGTTATGTCGAAAGCGCCCATTGCAATGCGAAATCCCTGCCCCACATTGCCTGCACATTATTAGTAAATAACGGTAAAAAGAAAACAGAATACAATTTACACACAAATTACGCACCGAGACGACAGCTGTCCGGCACCACAACCTCCTCAAAGCTGATGCCGCGAGTATCGGAGCACCGCTGTCCCATATTAATCTCCTTCTTGCCGACAGTGATGCCGGGTGTGCTGGCATCAATGATGAATCCGGTGAATGCCTTGCCCGCCGGCGCACTGGCATCCGTCTTGGCCAGCAAAAAGTACCAGTTGGCCTTGCCGCCATTAGTGATCCACATTTTCTGTCCATTGACGACCTGTGTGCCCAAAAGTGAGACGGAATATCGCTGACAATAATATATATTATATATATATGTACACTGCACATACCCAGCTATCGCCCTTCTTCACCGCAGAGGTCTTTATTCCAGCCACATCAGACCCGGCGCCCGGTTCAGTGACACAGTAGCCGCACATCAGCGGCTCTTCCGTCATGCGACCGAGAAATTTCTTCTTCTGCTCATCGTTGGCGGCGATGATGAGCGGGGCCTGTGCGAGGGAGTTGGCCTCGGCCGCCGTCTGGATACCGGTACATCCGTACGCCAGCTCTTCGGTGATAATGGCCGAGTCCAGGCACCCCAGACCCAGACCCCCATAAGCCTCCGGGATGTGTGTGTTTAGCAGTCCCAGCTCCCATGCCTAGAGATACTGTTAATTTTTCCTATTTGTAACCATACATACAGAGAGTGAGACTGCGGGAGAACACCTACTTTGGCCAGGATGTCATGAGGATACTCCATGGTGAGATCGTAGTGTGCCGCCTTGGGAATGATCTCATCACGGGTGAACTTGCGCGCCAGCTCCTTGTACTCTTGCTGCTCGGCAGTCATGTTGAAACCGATCTGTGTGGCCGCGGCTACTTTGGTCTTGCCGGCGCCCATGGCGATGTAGCGTGCGGGCTGCACCTGGCACACGGCCGCCTGCATCATGCAAGTGAGTGCGTGAGTGGGTGAGTGCGTAGAGTGCGCAGGTGCACACGCACCATCTGGCGGCTGGCCACTGCGAATCGTCCAAGCATATATTTTGTTTTGTTTGAGCGAGAGATCTGTCGCTGGTTCAACGTGAGACGTCATGGCGGCAATTACATTTGCCGCGCAATTGCAATTATTTACATTTTGTGTTCGCTATAATACACTTGTATCAAAGTCCAACGGATCAATGCTTGTTGATCGAACTCGCCAGCTGGGACGTTCTGGTCTGCCAATTTAATTGTAATTGAATTTTTTTTTAGTAGATGTGGCTTATGGAAGTTGCTTTACTATGTGCGACTAGTGTGATCTAAATACACGTGATGGACACCAATTTCAGATCGCTGTCAACTATCACACGCAGATTGACACCATACCAACACTCAAAATGCCCGGCAATGATCCGCCCGACTGCACCGAGACGAGCGAGCCGCCGTTTCTGGCACGCTATTTGGGCACACTGGCCGCCAAGCCTGGTGGCGGTGACGGTAGTGGTGGTGATGCACGGCGGAGTGCGGGCGGTGGCAATTCATCGCGACGTAACAAGAAGCGGAAGCCGTATGGACGCTTCACGCACGTGGCCGGCACATTTAAACAGCCGCCAACACAGCCGACCACAGGCTGGGGTGGTGGCGGTGGTGGTGCCGTATACGCTGAACCAGAGCTGCCGTGGGATGAGCAGGATGTGGGCTGGATGAATGACCAGGTGCTGAGTCTGGCGGCGTCAGATGTGCCGCGCCTGAACGATACCGTCTCCTCGGATGACGACGACGACGACGACTTTGATGTCAGCGATGACTTTTCAGGCAGTGACGATAGTACCGACGGTGACGAGACGGACGGCGATGGTAGCTCTCTGGACGCCAACTATCCCGACGAGATTTTTGCCGACTTTGATGATGACGACGACGACGACAGCGAAGTGGAGGGCAGTATTGGACGGCGCTTGAGCCGCATCGACATTCCCGACGGTGGAACTGACGGCGATAACCATGGTGATATAATGGCGGTCTTGAACCGCGAGTTGGCCAAGAATCCTCGCATTGCCGCCACCACTTATACTTCAGGCAAATCAAAGTCTCGCGCTGAGGAAATGCCGCGTCTGCCATTTGTGGACTATGCACAGCTGCACTTGAAGCTGTGCGGCTTTCTTGAAGACCCTTCTGTCAGCCAGTTAGTTTGATTATGTTATGCCCTGTTATTATTCGTTTGCCAACATTATCTATGTAGACTTGCACTGCCGCCTCTCCCAAATTTCCTGCGTCGCCGTATCCACGCTTTCTGCTCCGACTACCGTCTGAAATCCGTGTCGCATGGCAGTGGAACTAGGCGGTACATAATGTTGGAGAAGACTCGTGGCTCTTGTTTTCCCGCACTGGGCACTCCAGAGAGGGTATAACATGAATTAATGAAGACATAATTTATATTGATTGTACACAGGTGAGGTTGTCGGAAAAGATGGACCAGTCGTTTGCGTGGTGCGAGCAGGTAGAGGCCGAGTTGCTGCGGGCATCGGATTCCGCGGACATGATTCCGCTCGCCTCCGGCAGACAGAAGCAGCGATACAAGCAGAAGCAGAAGCAATCATCAGTGTCGTCATCATATGGCAATGCCGTGAGAATAGGATTCATATACTGGCCGTCAGCCAAGATGGCCAATGTGCGGCTGTCAACAAAGCCTTCCGACAAGGCCGGCAAGAAAGGCAGAGATGGGAAAGGAGACAAGAAAAAACATGCAAACAGCCGTGAGAGGCGGAAAGCTGCGCGAGAGAACCGTCGCAACGGAGCCGGCAACTCTGCACGGTCGGGACTGCGCGACGCTGGTGGCCGCTCAAACGCAATGGCGGCCGGCAGTGTGGTGGGTCACGGAGCGGCTCCAATTGGCGAAAGTAATGTCGGCCATAAATTGCTGATGCGAATGGGTTGGCGGCCCGGTGATGCCATTGGAGATACATCCCGCGATTCGGCCATCAAGGTTCCCATCGAGGCTGTTATTCCGCGTGCCGGTCGTGGTCTTGGCTACAATTGAAGTGCACTATAGATTTGACTACATATTTATCGCATTACATTATCGTACTTGAATGACTGTTGGATATCTCGTGGATACCCGATAAATAGAAAAATATGAACACGTAGATTCTTCTCTATTGATTAAGACACAACCGCATACCATACATATAGTTGCAATGTATGCCAGAACGATGCTGTGACTTAGCCATTGATCCTGCATTTCCAACATAGCACTATCGCTTCAGGATGTCTTCAATATACTTTAGGATCGGCGCATAATTTCAGTGCTGTATTTGACCTCACCATCTTTTTCGTGAGTTTCACTTTTTAGCGACCTTCTTAACGCGTTACATCCTTCATAATTGATGCGTCCCTAGCGGGTAAGAAATTGAAGCACATGACATACCGCGGAGTAAAAGAAACGTAGTCCACGGCCAATCAGGATATACGCATGTTGTTCCACAGCGTGTTTCATCATGTTTCAGCGTAATACGTTCGTTTAAGCTATTCTTTTTGCTTTACTCGTTGCTGGAGGTAAGCAAATGGTTTTGAGCATTCTGTAAAGATGTAAATACATTAACATACATATGCACAGAAGATGAATGTTCGCTTCGCCATTGTAACAGTTCCAACTGTCAGTCGCCGATTCCCACACAGTGCCAGCCAACTGCAACCCTGGTGTGGCGTGGGGCGTTCTGGTATGAGGCGTATTGTGACTGTGTCAGGCGGGTATAAGTAGCACGGTTCCCACGACAAACCTGCAGTCAACCTATATTATTCAACGTTGTCTGCAGGTCGGTTCGCACGTGCTACCCCTCCGCTCACCCGCTGACTTCGTCGCAAAGGTATAACATTGCAACATTAATAAAGTATTATTCAACGTTGTCTGCAGGTCGGTTCGCACGTGCTACCCTCCATCACCCGCTGACCGTCGCACAACGTTCGGTGACGTGCTACCTCCGCTCACCCGCTGAACCTTGTCGCAAAGTGCCTACGGCCTTTGCTATATAGGTTGACTCTTTAGACATGGATGCCGCTGAGAAGGAGCACTTTGAAAAAGTGCTGAATGAAACGGTGGTTGCAGTGAAGGCTCTCACCATCCACAACAACACACTGCAAGCTACGCTGCAGGCGGCAATGCAGCAACCACCTAATGCCAATGAATTGTCTCGCCGCGGCATGCAGCAATTGATTCGTGGTAATGTTGTTCCCGAATACCACGGAGAGTTACGCGTCGACAAAATTCGCAAATTTATCAACACTTGCAAAACCGCGTTTGATACATATGGCATCACGGAAGATGCGCACAAGATCGCGGTAGCTACGCACCGTTTGCATGAAACGGCAGATGCTTGGTGGTGTGCCCTTGAGGAGCCACCAACCACGTGGACGCTGTTTGAAGACTCATTCCGCCAGGAGTTCTACCCAGCACAGGATGAAACCAATGCACGTACTGCGATTACCTCTATTCAGTTGGACAAGCTCGGGTCGCTTGGTGCATACAACACCGAATTCCGTGGGTTACTATCGCGCATCGAACGCATGTACCCGGAGGCCAAGCTGGAACATTACATTCGCGGCCTGCCATTTGATATGCAGATGTGATGTTACCGGACTCGAACCTGAAATTATGAGCAAGCTATGGCCAAGGCGGCGCGTTATGATGCTAACAAGCAGCAAGCACAGTTCAACACTAGTGCCCGTCGCTCAATGCCCGGTTATAATCGTTCACGCTTCAGCCCGCTTCCGCCTCCGCCGCTTCGACCTCGCGATGAGGCCGTACCCATGGATTTGAGTGCTTCTACGTTCTCCGCCTCCATTTTGCCCGAATACCCTCCACGGTTGACACAGGCCGAGCGTGACCGTTGCCTTCGCAATGGTTTGTGCCTGTCTTGTCGCCAACCTGGGCACCGCAGCGGAGATTCCGCGTGCCGGTTTGCTATTGCCCGTGCCAATAGAGCGTCGTCTGCATACCTGTCAAATGCACTACAAAATGAGCACAACCTACTGCGCAAGGTCGGCCAAGTGAATGGCCACCGCGCCGCCTTTCTCTTTGACCCCGGCGCCACACACAACTTCGTGTCAAAGTCGCTGGTGCAGCGCATGGCGCTAGCCATCACACCCACGGAAGGCAATGGACGCGGCGTACGGTTGCCAAACGGGGCGACGTGTGAGAGCCACGGCGCCGTCATGCTGAGTATCACGGTGGGAGAGTACGACGATTTTTTGCCATTTGTAGTGATCGACTTGCACGACGGCCTCGATTGTATACTGAGCAAGGCGTGGTTCACCACGGTCAATCCGGACGTTGACTGGCGTGAGAATGAGCTGCGTTTCGATCGTCACGGCCGACAGATTTGTTTGAAGGC
This sequence comes from Aphelidium insulamus, assembly GCA_036784855.1. Lineage (NCBI taxonomy): Eukaryota > Fungi > Aphelidiomycota > Aphelidea > Aphelidiaceae > Aphelidium > Aphelidium insulamus. The sequence continues at coordinate 44,933 of JAZDSV010000012.1, read as the reverse complement.
TATTAATCCGCGAGTGGGCCGCGCGATTGAGTGTCAAGTGATGGAATTGAATGCTTTCGTCAAAGCTGCGGCAAAGACCGACGCACCCGTCTTTGCCATTCACCTGAAAGAATTATACCGAGATGACCGCGAGCATGCTGTTCCGTTGACGGGTCTCCAGCAGGTACTCACCGAGTTTTCGGATGTACTTGCCAGGCCGCCGGACAGTCTGCCCCCGCGCCGCTCCGTCGATCATGCCATTCCATTGATTGAAAATGCCAAAACGCCGGCGCAACGCCTCTATCGCCTCAGTTTTGCCGAGTCAGACGAATTGAAGGCACAGTTGAAGAAACTGCTTGACCGCGGTTGGATCCGTCCGTCTACGAGCAGCTACGGAGCGCCCGTACTGTTTGTGCAAAAGCCCAATAACCGCGGTTTACGTCTGTGCGTCGATTACCGCGCATTGAACAATATCACCATGAAGGATCGGTACGGGATGCCACGTGCCGATGACTGTTTGGACCAGCTTGCAGGCGCGAAAATTTTTTCTAAGTTGGATCTGGTGTCTGGCTTTCACCAGATACGTATCAAAGAGGAGGACGTACACAAGACGGCCTTCCAAACCAAGTATGGCCATTTTGAATATCTGGTTGTGCCGTTTGGATTGACGTCCGGTCCTGCTACGTTTCAGCGCCTCATGAATCAGGTATTTCAGCCGCTCCTCGACCAAGGTGTGGTTGTGTATCTCGACGACATTTTGATATACTCGAAGACGCCGGCAGAACACCTTACATTGCTGCGTAAAGTTTTTTTGCTGCTACGCCAGCACAAGCTGTACGCTGAGACCGAAAAGTGCGAATTTGGACGCTGTCAGACGAAATTCCTCGGTCACACGGTTTCAGGTCAAGGAATCGCGGTTGATGATGCCAAAGTCGATGTTGTCCGTGACTGGCCGACACCCAACTGACCAGACGGACCTACGTTCATTTTTGGGTCTGGCCAACTATTATCGCCGTTTCATTGATCAGTATTCCCATTTGGCTGCGCCACTGACTGCTCTTACGGGTAAAGACGTGCCGTGGCATTGGTCGGACGAAGCTAACGTTGCTTTCGAACAACTGAAGTCGCGGCTCACCAGTGCACCAGTGCTGCAGCCTCCCGACCGGAACAAGCCGTTCATCATTTTTTTTGATGCATCTTTGGTCGTCGCTATTGGCGCCGTGTTGTGTCAAGAAGATGCCCTCGGCCATCTCCACCCCGTCGCTTTGAATCCCGAAAGCTGAACTCGGCTGAACGCAACTATCCGGTTCATGAAGTAGAGAACGCCGCTCTGGTTCATGCCTTAAAGAAATGGCGTCATTACCTTGATGTTGCTCGCTTCTATGTGTATACGGACAACATCTCGCTGCAAACCCTCCATTCGAATGAAAATCTCAGCAAGTGCCAAATCCGCTGGCTTGCCGAAATCCAGAGCTTCCAATTTGACATCAAGCACATACCGCGCGATCAGAATGTTGTGGCCGACGCGTTGTCCAAAATCAACCACGCACCTGTTACCGTTCCCTCCAATGCAGTCGACCTCACTCCTCATTCCACGGAGACACCGCACCACTGGTGGCGTCTGTTGAGCTTGTCTGATTCTACTGGGACACATTCCGCTGAACATTCCGCTTTTCCTCCGCCTAGTTCTGGCCGGCTACCAGACCGATGGCCGATGTTTACGACTGCTAACTAATCCTCAGCGGCCATTTGTTTTGCGTGACGGCCTGCTCTATTTTCAGCCAGACGGCACGCACGAGCGGCTTCTCCTACCTAAAGCGCCGGCGGTTCTCCAAGCTGTCCTCCGCGATGAGCATGACCACGCTGGCCATTTCGGCATCGACAAAACTTTGGAACTTGTCCGTCGCAAGTACATTTGGAACAATATGAACCGTTACATCAGTCACTATTGTCGATCGTGTGACTCCTGTCAACGTGTGAAGGACAGTAATCATCCGCCGCACGGCTTCTTGCAGCCATTGCCCATTGCCCTTCACCGTTGGTCGGACATTGCTATTGACTTCATGCCCGATTTGCCACCTACACGCAATGACCATGACATGATCATGATTGTGGTCTGTCGCCATACCAAATCTATTGTACTGATCCCTTGCAATGGCAGTGCAACGGCGAAGGACGTCGCTCAGCTCCTGAAAGTTCACGTCATCCAACACAAGGGCTTCCCACGTCTGGTGTCTCGGACCGCGACCCACGTTTTACGTCGCATTATTGGCAACAGTTGATGCGTCGATGGGGCGTTACGCTGAACATGTCAACTGCAAATCACCAGCAGACTGACGGCCAGGCTGAGCGCGGTGTACGTTCAGTTAAAGAAATCTTACGCCATTATGTCGATTTCAACCATGGCAACTGGGAAACACTGCTGCCAGACGTCTGCATGGCCTACAACGATTCAGTCAATACTTCTACTGGCCTCACGCCTTTCTTTGCTGACTTGGGTCGCCATCCCAACATGCTAAAGCTGCATGCCTCACCATCATCCGCACCTGCAGTTGAAGAGCTAGCCAGTGCACAGGCGGCTACTTCGGCCTTGATTGTAGATAAATTGACACTGGTAGCACAGGACCAGAAATACTACGCCGATGTCAAACGTCTCCCGGCCCCCAACCTGCAAGTTGGGGACAAGGTGCTGCTTGATGCTTCTGCGTTACGCAACTGGTCCATATTTCGCTCATCTCCTGTCCGGAAATTGCGCCCTCGTCGATTTGGTCCCTTTTCTGTAACAGCTATTGATCGCCTCAATGTGACACTTGCACTCCCACCAACTCTGACGATCCATCCGACGTTCCACATTGGCTTGATTACCCCCTACATACCGCCTGCCAATACTCCACATGCCGAACTCCCGCCGGATCTGATTGATGGAGTTGCAGAATTTGAAGTTGAGGGCATTGTTGGTCACCGCGATGCACCGACGCCAGCGGCAATTTTGGTCAAGTGGCGTGGGTATGGCAATGAGCACAACACCTATGAGCCAGAACGCAATTTGACGCATTGTAATCAAATCCTCGCACGACTATCTTGCATCTCACGAACTCAACTACAGTCGCTCAATTTTGCCCGGGAGTGTAACAGTTCCAACTGTCAGTCGCCGATTCCCACACAGTGCCAGCCAACTGCAACCCTGGTGTGGCGTGGGGCGTTCTGGTATGAGGCGTGTTAGCGACCTGTGTCAGGCGGGTATAAGTAGCTACGGTTCCCACGACAAACCTGCAGTCAACCTATATTATTCAACGTTGTCTGCAGGTCGGTTCGCACGTGCTACCCCTCCGCTCAAACTCGCTGACTTCGTCGCAAAGGTATAACATTGCAACATTAATAAAGTATTATTCAACGTTGTCTGCAGGTCGGTTCGCACGTGCTACCCCTCCGCTCACCCGCTGACTTCGTCGCAAAGGTCGGTTCGCACGTGCTACCCCTCCGCTCACCCGCTGACTTCGTCGCAAAGTGCCTACGGCCTTTGCTATAGCCATTGTGGGGTTCCTAGCATGTGCTTGCTTGATTTTGATGTGCTGTCCTATGGATGTTAAAGCAGCGTTTTCACTCACTTGGCGACCAAAGGGCCGCGGTGCTTCCAGAAGCACGGACGCGTCCCGCAGTTTAAAATCTCCCGATGGAATGGACCCCATGTCAAAAGCCAAACATGCCCTGATTGAACGTGCCGGAGGAGGCAAACGCAACCAAAACGGTGTTCTTTGTCTGTCCACCAAACCCCACATTGATGCGGCGCGTCAGGAGGGAATGATTCCCCCAGAAGGTGTGAATGATAAGCTGGCCAACCAATGCCTCACGGGAGAGCAGCTGACAAAGAAGTTCAAGTCCGTCAAGACGCGCGATTTAGCAGAAAAGATCACGAAAGCCTTCCCAAAGTTTAACTTCAAGGGAGCTTTTACTAATCTAGTTCGATCTCTTCGCAAAGCCAAGTGCGGAAGTTCTCAGGTTGCACAGCAAACTGTGGACGTTGATACTTTACAACAGGATTGTCATGTTAAAGATTGTGTCACAGAAGTGCTGGACTGCACCAACAACAAAGGTTCCAAAGGTAAATCAAAAGTAAGTGTGCGAAAGCGAAGCTTAACAGGAGTTTTAAGGACAACAGTGGCGGTAAAGTTAAAATTGGTGTTGTTAATTGGTACTTACGTCTAGTAGATTGGAGCAAGTGTTGTAAGTGTGGTTGTAACACGGAGCTGTACTCCGTGTCAGCTTAGCGCCGATGACGTCATTATGACTCATCCGGTACCGACAGTTCGGGAATCTTTCGTCGCGCCGGTAACCGCGGATTGGCAACCGGAAAGCGCTCAGCCAGAGGCGGTTGGACACCAACCCTGGGAGGCGTCGGACGCCAGTATTGGCCATACATACTGACATTGAGTCGAGAAAGACCAGCAGTTGATCTACGTTCATTATCAACTACTGAGCCTATAGGTTCGTGATCTCACTCTGCTCGCCTCTACTCTGTACCGGGTACCAACGGCACAAGGTTCGTGATCTCACTCTGCCCGCATCAACTCTGTACCGGGTCACAGGTATATAATAAATACGTTCATTATCAACTGCTGAGCCTATAGGTTCAGTGATCTCACTCTGCTAGCCTCTACTCTGTACCGGTACCAACGGCACAAGGTCCGCCCGTGGCGGTCAGACTGTGTCCATCTGACACGTCACAGGTTCGTGATCTCACTCTGCTCGCCTCTACTCTGTACCGGGTACCAACGGCACAAGGTTCGTGATCTCACTCTGCTCGCCTCTACTCTGTACCGGGTACCAACGGCACAAGGTTCGTGATCTCACTCTGCTCGCCTCTACTCTGTACCGGGTACCAACGGCACAAGGAGCCCCTGGCCCTTGTTACAGTGGTACTACAAGCTCTCCTCCTCGTAGTAGTGAGACTTTTTCAGTTTGGTAAAGTTGTCCTTATTTTGGCAGCCGCATCCCCCCTGGCGATACTTGGCGGTGTTGCCTGGATTGGCAGCTCGCTCTTTTACCTGGCGCTGGAGGGCCAATAATTTATGATCAGCACAATCAATCATCATTGTGGGGGTTTATTATGGATAATGAAATTGTTGCCTCCACATCGCTCAAGGCAAGCTTCTGGCGGTTGCCTTCATAGCGGCCACGAACCAGCGTGTCCGTAACCGGCGAAACTTTTGCAGACCGCTATGTTGGACCTGGGAGCAGCAGCGTGGCATGACGCTAGAGTCATCAACTTGGTCAAAGCCCCAAAACCACCAAATGAGTCCAAAATGAAAGGAAGAAAATCGACGCCAGCTTGCCGACATTGAGCAGCGTAACGACCACGCTTTCGGTCTTCAGCACAATCAATTCATCAATTATTAAATTCCATGATCAATTGATAAAGTAGCCGGCCAATGCGCTATTCGCTAGTCAATGTTGCACAATGATGTCATATGCGCAATGTATCGCATACAAAATACAAGAAAACAAGTGTTGAATTAACACAATACAATAATGAACAGAAATTGACGCAAAAACTAGCATTATATGCCCACTCAAAGGTCGACAACAATCCGCATTTGCAGTTGCTTGAAGAAGGCGTGCTTCCTGGGCAGTGAGGCGGATGCTGATTGACGGCTTGCGCCGTCCAACCGCTGCCGCTTACTGCTACCCGACTTCTGAGCCTGCTTGCCATACTTGCCACCACCATCCGCATCATCATCGTACTCTGGCCTACAATACATACAATTAGCAACTATTCTCATTACTATCGCAAACATACCACAGCACCGGCACTGCTTCTTCTTCTAGCAGAGTGGAGCACGTGGACCAACTGAAACGAATAATCTCTGGGAACCCAAACACGGGATCAATATTGTCCCGTAGCCAGCGTTTTGTGGTTGGGTCTGTGATTATATACGTCACTCTTACACATATGTCACACAACTGGGCGCACCGCCAGGATAGCCAGAACCAAACTCGCGGTTAATATTCTCCATTCCCGGCTCATGAAACTTCCAGTCGCGCAGCACTGCATCTCTCTTGACCTACATAATCGCATAGTCACACATGCCGTAATAAACCGCTAAACACTATGCTCACCTTGGCGGCGATTGAAGCCGCTGACACAATGGGAAACAAGTGGTCGGCGCCCTTGGACACGACGCACTTTATGCCGGGGAACAGGCGCGACAACATTGCCTGATATTTTTCGGGCGAACCGACAGTGTCGACGTAAAGCTACAGTAGAATCATTCAGCAACTACCACACATTGCGCACAATGCAACCTCCGTGACACGGATTCCCCGACGCAGCGCATCCCTGACCAACTCGATGGCGGTGTCGTGTGACAGCGTGTTCAGGTTGTACTTGTCTCTGCCCGACATAGATGTAAGTATCAGACGTCATCCGAGAGTGATTTAGCGCAACCAACCGCCGCAGCATTGCCCGTGATATATCGCGCGGCATCAGCACCCGCACTGTCCACGTGAGCCAGTCTGCGCATGTGACCATCATGTCCCGGGTGAGCATGCGCTCCCGCGCGGCCTCAGTAATCTTTTTCGAGTCTGCGCGTGTAGTGCATTGTGATCCAATGAGACATCATAGTAGCCAGTGCGCACCGTCAATGCCCAACTGTCGCAGCTCTTGCTGTCGGCCCAGCGGACAAATTGCGGCCGCATATGTCATTGGACCTGACATATTTAGTTAGTTATAGTTGTGTGGAGTTAGTTGTAGAGATTCCATATCAGATGCTTACCCAGAACGGGACCACGGCCAGCCTCGTCGATGCCCATGCTGCACGGTCCAGACAGCAGGACGGCTGGTATGGGCGGCAATGTATTGGTGGTCACGGCGTCATCGCTGGTTGTGATGGCTTTAGTAGCTGTAGATGTAGCCGTGCCACTAGCTGCCGACTTCGAGTGGCTGTACTCGGTGTGGCTCAAGTGCACCATTCAATTGCTTGCGTGAGTTTAATGGTGTGCATGCATTACGATATTACGTTAATATCAACGACGTGTATTTAACATCTTCATACTAGGTAAAGTTAAACATTAATGAGAAAACCGAGCTAACGACTCAGTGGGGGTCTAGCTCAAATGGTAGAGCGCTCGCTTCGCATGCGAGAAGTACAGGGATCGATACCCTGGACCTCCATTTTTGTTTTGCTTCAATTTGCTACAGCTGCAATGTACTGTCTACTTTTTGCCATGTTGCGCTGCACATCATTCCTGGCAGCAATGAGGCACGGATGGGAGAATGGCTTTGAATGTCGGCACGGATGGGAGAATGGCTTTGAATGTCGGGTCGATTTTCTCCCTTTCATTATCGAATCTCTGGGGGCGTTTATTACTCGAACCATTTCCGTTGTCTGACGTGGACAACCTCTCAACTTCTGTCAGTAATCAGCGAGTGTGGCAGCGACTATCATTTATTGTGGCACATGAGCAGGGTGGCATAGCCGCGCGGCAGGCGATACTTGACCTGGCAGTAATATATCCATAATCAAAGGCATTCTACTTATTACAGCCCAACAAGCCTTAAAACGAATAAGGTCGCGTCTGACATAAACGACACGAAATGACAGCAGCGCTGCAGGGTGTCACGAAAGATTACGATAACAAGATCTGCATTGTGTGTGCAGCACCAGAGCAGTAATCAACTGCCACACATACACAATGACTAATGTGGAGGAAATCGGCCGCGGCATCTTTCTCGGCCGCTGTCTGAATGCCGCCATATTCCGGTGGCTGGAGGGCTTGAAGTGCTCTCGACACGTGCTGGTCACCGATGCCAACTTGGCCGCGCTGCCCATCACTGGCCAGCTGCAGGCAGACTACAGCGCGCACTTTGCCGGCAGAGCTCTCACGGTGGGTATCCGTGCACACACACACTCGCACACACCTACACGCAGATATGGCACACACACCCATGTGTTGACATTGACTGCTGCAGACATTTGTGGTGCCGCCGGGGGAAGAGACCAAGTGTCGCGCGTGGAAGGAGCGCGTGGAGGACTTCCTACTGGAGCGGCAGTGCCCGCGCGACACCTGTCTACTGGCTCTCGGCGGTGGTGTTGTCGGCGACCTGGTGGGCTTTGTGGCCGCCACTTATATGCGCGGTATCCCCGTCATCCAGCTGCCAACCTCGCTGCTGGCCATGGTGGACTCGTCGGTGGGTGGCAAGACCGCTGTGGACACGCCGCACGGCAAGAATCTGGTGGGCGCCTTCTGGCAGCCCAGCGCGGTGTTTATTGATGTGGCTGTGCTGGCAACGCTCCCGGAGCGCCACTTCACCAACGGCATGGCAGAGGTGATCAAGATGGCCGCGGTGTTTGACGGCGCCTTCTTTGCCGACTGTTTGGAGTGCCAGGCCCGTGGCATTCAGTCCCGAGTACGTGTGTGATGATACAGATAGTTGCTATATATAGTAGTGTTTGTGCTTAGACCCGTATATATGCTTGTTACTGGTTAATGCTTGAGTACTGTCAAGTCACAAGTTGCTATATATATATGCTTGTATATGCTTGTTACTGGTTAAGCCTTGAGTACTGTACATATGTCAAGTACTTTAATGAGTAACACTTAATATCCTATACATTCCTTTTACGTTTGAATACCTTTTGTTGATCATATTTGCAGGATGAGGAGATGCTGATGCGCGTAATTCGCATGGCCGCTGGGCGCAAGGCACAGGTGGTGGCACTGGATGAGCGTGAGACGGGTTTGCGTGGCCTGCTCAACTTTGGCCACACTATTGGACACGCCATTGAGGCAGACCTGGCTCCCGATCTGCTGCATGGAGAAGCCATTGCCGTCGGCATGGTCAAGGAGGCAGAGGTGGCGCGGCATCTGGGCCACTTGAGCCAGATGGCGTTGGCGCGACTAGTGCGCTGCCTGCGCTCCTTCAATCTACCAGTGTCGATGCACTGTGAACAGATCAGCAAGGCACTGAAGGCAAAACACATGCCGGCACCGCTGCGCACCGACCGCCTCCTCCATCTGATGGCCATGGACAAGAAGAATCAGGGCGCGCAGAAGCGGATGGTGCTGCTGAGCGGCATCGGTGCCACCGTGGAGCAGAAGGCGTCCAGTGTCGTCGATCGGGTGTTGCGCTTGGTTCTGGCGCCCGCGGTTCGCGTCACCCCGCCCGAACAGTGGCCGGCGTCTGTGCGGATCCGCGTCCCCGGCTCAAAGTCCATTTCCAACCGGGCGCTCCTGATGGCGGCGCTGGGCAGCGGCGAGTGCAGGCTGACCGGCCTGCTGCACTCCGATGACACTCAAGTGATGCTGACTGCTCTGGCGCGACTGGGCGGCCTGGAGTACCAGTGGGAAGATGGCGGCGAGACGTTGTTGATGCGTGGCACCGGCGGCCGGTTGTCTGCTGTTGCCGATGGAGATCTCTATCTGGGCAATGCGGGCACCGCCGCTCGATTCCTTACTTCAGTTTGCGCCCTGGCCGGTATGTACCATCTACATATGCTTACTTGACATATTTGCCGTGGAAGATGCCGACAGCAATGCCGACTCCGTTGTCATCACTGGGAATGCGCGGATGAAGGAGCGGCCTATTGCGGCGCTTGTGGATGCTCTGCGCAGCAATTATGTGCACATTGACTATCTGGGGCGTGAGGGATGTCTGCCGCTGCGCATTGGCGCCCGAGGTCTGCCCGGCGGGGATATCCGGCTGGCTGCCACGGTATCGTCGCAGTACGTGTCGTCGATACTGCTGGCGGCACCATACGCAAAACAAGCCGTCACCCTGCACCTGGAGGGCGGCTCGTGGGTCTCGCAGCCGTACATTGACATGACGGTGGCGATGATGCGCAGCTTCGGCCTCCAGGTTGCGAACCCATCACCGGGAGTGTACTCGGTGCCACTAGGCCCTTACCGCAACCCGGCGCAGTACAACATTGAGCCGGACGCATCATCGGCCACGTACCCGCTGGCGCTGGCCGCTCTCACCGGGATCCGTGTCACGGTGGACGGGATGGACCACAAGTCGCTGCAAGGCGATGCCAAGTTTGCCGCTGATGTTCTGGCTCGCACAGGCGCCACAGTCGAAGTAAGGGACAGTAGTGATGAGCAGCAGCCGGGCAGTACAACTGTCTCGGGCGCTCTTGCGGTCTCTGCCGGCGGCAAGGTGCATGCCATTGGTGCAATTGACATGGAGCCCATGACCGATGCATTTCTGACGGCTTGCGTCTGCGCAGCAGTCGCAACAGACGCACCATTGACTGACAGTGGCAATGGCGACGCATCGTCAGTGACCACCACAATCTCGGGCATTGCTAATCAGCGGGTGAAAGAGTGTAATCGCATTGCGGCCATGATCACGGAGCTGGGCAAGTTTGGCGTGCAGTGCGCGGAGATTGAGGACGGCCTGTGTGTCCATGGCGCACCTGGCGGACAGCTCACCGTGCCCGCGTACGGCGTCGACTGTTATGATGATCACCGGGTCGCAATGAGCTTTGCTGTGCTTGCTTGCGCTCTGCCACGCGCATCCGGCGGCGTTGTCATTCGCGAGAAGCACTGCGTGGAAAAGACGTGGCCGACCTGGTGGGACGAGCTGAGCCGGCTGTTTGGAGTCCAGCTCGAAGGCGTGGACTTGGTCGATGCTCCGAATGTCCCAGATATTCCAAGCAGCGTCACGAAGATTGGCAGCAGTAGCAGCAATGCACTGTCAAAAAGTGTGGTAATTATTGGCATGCGCGGCGCCGGAAAATCTACCATGGGCAGGGCGCTTGCGAGCCTGTCTGCGACGCATGGACGTTTTGTGGACGTGGACAATTTGGTGGCGGAACATCTCGGTATGCCAATCGCAGACTCTGTGCGCCAAAAGGGGTGGCAGCACTTTCGCACTGCGGAATCCAAGTGTTTTAGCAATGTGCTGCAGCAGCACGGTACAGGCACCATCGTTTCATGCGGCGGTGGCATTGTGGAAGCAGAGGGCAATCGAAGTCTTTTGCAGCAGTGGATGGCTGATGGCGGTGTGGTGCTCCATTTACATCGAGACTTGGGCGCAATTGAGCGATTTCTACTGGCAGACACGTCTCGACCGTCCCTTTCGTCGGCTGGCAGCGATGGCAATAGCCCCAGTGTCGACGATGTACGCCAGGTGTGGCAACGGCGCCTCCCACTATATCGACAGTGCAGCAATTATGACTACTACGCCACCGAATCCATCGGCATAGAGGACAACCAAATGCTGTGCCACACGTTGATCCTTGCTGCCAATGGTAATCGCACGCGGAAATTGCCGCACCTCTCTGTACTGAGTAATAATGGCAACATCATGTATGTTGCAGACGCTGAACATGGCTGCAACACGTCCACATTTTTCTTGTGCTTGACGTGCCGCAATGTGCGCGACGTTCTCGGCGATCTCGAGGAACTGACGGAGGGCGTGCACGCGATTGAATTGCGAGTTGATCTGCTGGAGAGCGTGGAACAACCGTTTCTGGCGGAGCAAGTGACGCTGCTACGCCATCACACAGGCCTGCCACTGATTTTTACCGTGCGAACGCGTGGCCAGGGCGGAACATTTGGAGTGGAGTCCGCGAGTGAAATATCAGCGCTGTTTGACCTGCTGGAGGTGGGAATACGGCTTGGCTGCGATTACGTCGACATGGAGCTGTGTTGGCCGCGCCAATACCTGGATCGCCTAGTTCAACTGAAGCATGGCAGAAAGTCTGTCCTAATCGTCTCCTACCACCACTTGGACCAGTCGGTGGAGCGACCGTGGCGCAACTCTGAGGAGATCAAAGGCTACATCGCGCTGGCTGCGCAGTATGGAGATGTTATCAAGCTTGTGGTGCGTTCGCGGGACTTTATGGACAATGTTGATGCCGCCGAGACAGTTCGCTCACATCCTCTGCTCCAACACCGACCAGTCATTGCCATCAATATGGGCACTAGTGGACAAATGTCGCGCGCCTGCAACAGCACCCTGACTCCAGTGACGCACCATAGGCTTGCGCAGGGCAAAGCAGCTCCTGGGCAGTTGTCTGTACAGGAAATATACCATCTACGCCAACTGGCCGGATTGATGCCGCCGCGCCAGTTTTACCTTTTCGGCCATCCAATCCAGCAGTCAATGTCGCCATTCCTGCACAATCTGGTCTTTAAAGCGCTTGGTACGTTGTCTCATATATGTCTATTTTTCATTTTTCTATTTCTCATGATGTAGGAATGGCACCGGCGTACGAGTACTCACTGTTTGAGGCTGACACTATCACGGACCAACTTCGTGCGGTAATACGCAGTCCATCATTTGGCGGGGCATCGGTAACTATTCCGCTCAAGGAAGCAATCCTGCCATTGGTGGACGAGTGCAGCCAAGATGTCGAAGCCATCGGGGCGGCCAACACGCTCTTTGTGAAACGTGGTGACCCGGGCGATGGACCACGTCTCTGTGCGGCCAATACGGATTGGGTAGGAATGTCGGTGACGTGCAAGAGTGCGCGCAAAATATGTGCCACAACCAGTACTCCACTCCGAAATGTTCTTGTTATTGGCGCTGGCGGTACAGCGCGCGCAGCATGCTATGCCGCACAAAAAATGGGCGCGCACAACGTATTTGTGTGGAATCGCACCGCCGATAAAGCCGTGGCACTTGCCGCCACATTCCCTAGTCGGGTCCGTGTCGCGATCTGTGATGCCAGTAGCAAAACGCTGCAAACATCCGGCACCAAGGCGACAATTGACACTACAACAATTGACGTTGTAATATCGACTGTGCCAGCCGCTGCCCACTCGCAACTGCCCTCTGCATTGTTAAGTGTACTTGAAGTTAAGGACAAGACAAAAGTCTTTGTGGAAATGGCGTACTTGCCACGAGTGACGCGGCTTGTAGAGAAGGCTCGAAGCAATGGCTGGACGGCCGTGGAGGGAATCGAAGTGTTAATTGAGCAGGCACTTCATCAGACGCGGCTGTGGACGGGACATCGCGTGAATCGCCGTGCTGTACGGGACGGGGTACTGTCAGAGTTCACTGCCAGACATGCTGCATAAAATATCAAGTAGTATATGTAATATTTAATAGCGATGTATATTTGATAGGCGACCCTGAGCGAGGCTCATTTTACGAGGGCCAACCCCACAAAAAAAAGGATGAAGGCAACGATTAAAACGGGAGCCGCCACAATGCCACTAAGCGTCCCTCCAGCCGCGCCTCCGAGCATCGAAAAGCCAAAAATGGCGCTTATCGAGATAAGAGCAAGAATGAAAGCAACGGCAAAGAAACCGATAGCCTGCCAGTTAGCCGTGCATACAATGTACAATATCATCATCATGCTTACCATGATGGTTTTGACGGTCTTCACGATCATATTTCCAAAACCGCGCTTGTGCACGTCAACGCTGGTTCCAGTCGCCGGTGCCGCGGACCCGCCACATCCTTTAAACAGAGCGCAGTCGCCAAAATGCGCGGCGCATGAAGCAACTGTGCCGGCCGTTATTTTCGGCTTTGGCTCGGTGCTGTTGGCGCAATTTTGATTACGAATTTGCTCGGCCAGGTTTGTTGAAGCTGTTTTCGCGTCGAAATCAGGAAATTGCTTCTTGGCTTCCTCTCCGATTTTGGCCAGCAGATTCTGGTCCGTCTTTGACATCGCCACATAGTATTCTGCCAATTCGGTTTTCGTCACGCATCCGTCCTTGTCGTCGTCCATGGCGTCAAAATTCGCCTTATCCGGACCCACGGCCGGAATGTACTTTGCCTCGTTCGCCGCCTGCATGTGCTTGGCGAGTTGTTCGCGCGTAAAGCATGGCAAGCCGTTCGCTCCCTGGTGGCCTTCCGCGAAAAGGTTCACGACCTGTTCGCCCAATTTTTCGGCATTCATCGGGTCGTGGTGCACCACACGAGTGAGGAGGTTTTCATTATTCGCTGGAGCTCTAGCGGAGACGAGTGGAGACCAGCACTGGCACAGCACCACCGCGAGCGCGGCGCCGAGAATCGCGTCAAAATGGCGCATTTTTGCTGAATGCACGTGGATGCAAATTGAATTGTGTGGCGCTTCTTTTCCATTCGATAAAATCGGCCAATCACAATGCTCAGGGGCTTCATAAGATCGACCAATCAGAGCAACGGTGCTTGCTCAATTCCGTGAATTGCATATCTGCCGTATTTCGTAATCATGGGATAGAACCTTCACTCCTTTACAAATACTATTGACATGTATTATGATTCAGCTGCTGACGCACTGCGGTTTAACTGGTGGTCTTACCGTTACATAGCAATAATCTCCTGATAACCTGAATGAGCTAGTGTCATGAAGCTATAAAAGAACTATTATACGGACTGTATAGAAATCAAATACTACATAGAACAGGTTTATTATTAAGCTGTTCAGAGCGGTTAAGAATAGGAATGTTCAAGCCGCATTAGCGCTGTTTACAGAACACCGTTTCACCACGCCAAAATGTTTCCCGCACTCGGGCAGAGTCCCGCCGGTAGCCTGCACTCTAGCGTCAATGACCTGGTCAGCGCCGCGCTCGCCGCCGCAAGCTCGGTCACTGTCAGCGACTCTGACGACGAAGATGTACACCACCTCACTACCGGACATGTGGCCAACAGCAACAACAGTGTTTTGCTGCGAACTCGAGCGGCCAAGCTGATACCTGAATCGACTGGATTTACACCGCGGAGCAAACCGGGAGCGCTGGACCCGGGCGACCCATCATTCTTTGCACAGGATGGCTTCATGCCCGACATCGCTTCTCATCGAGAATCCGATGGCTTATTGTCGACACACTTGGACACTGAACTGGACCGGCTGCTGAGCGATGCCGACAACTTCCTCAACAGGTTCGGCACTGCAAGCAGTCTCGAAACTCGTGCCGACACCGCACCACCAGACTCTCCTGCGGATGCAGTGCCAGCGACCGACGCAGAGAACCTGTTCGCCAAGTATATGCCGGGCGACATTGCCCGCTCCGTGTCGCTGAGCAGCGTCGACATTAATTCCATGGTCCAGGTGATCAGTTCGGGGTTTGCGCTGACGCGGTCGCTATCTACGGACAATGTGGAGCGCACGATCTTGGCAAGTACTGCGGCCGTTCTCACTGAGCGAGACACTACCGGCGCGTTGATGCGGTCTCGGTCAATGACGACTGCGCGTGCTGGCATCAAGTACGCAGCGCACTCGGCCATATCTGCGCGTGGCATATTTAGCACTTCGGCGCCAATATTCGGAGGCGCAGAAGAGTATGGAATGCGCGGCGATATGTTGCCGACTGTCTTCATTGACCTTCGTGAGACAACCAGTATCACTGATCTCGTCCCGGAGTTGAAGCTGAATGCCAAGCAAGAAGAAGAGCTCCTAGTTGACGATAGTCTGCGAGTAGGCGAAGCGACTGCGGACACCCCACTCAACAATGAGCCAGCGCCGGTACCGACCGTTAACGATGCAGATGATGCACCGCCACAATCCCCAAAGAAAGCAAAGGCGCACAAGAAAAAGAAAAAGAAAGTCAGCAAGACAATTGCATCGCCACAGAAAGACCTGCTGGCATCTCCAAAAAAGTCAACGGACGTGGTATCCAGCGAGACGTGGAATGGCGTGTCAATCGATGTCGAATCGTGCACGTCACAAGAATTTTTCTCCGTACTGTTGTCTATATTTAAGCTTGCTGGCATCAAGGCCATCTCTACTTCTCACGGGCGCGGCTCCAGGTTCGTCTTATATATGTAACTTTATATATATGTTACTTGTATTTCAACTTGTTTAACGTTTGGGTAGCGGTTCAACAGTTAGCTCGGCGCTGTATTCGCAAACTGTTTGTGTCACGTTTGTCAAGGCAAGTCTTGGCAACTCGCTACCACTGCTATAATATTACAGCCTTCGTTAGCGTCTGCAGTCAGCGAGTGTTTCATGGGCCGGCTAATACGATACTCGCGGCTGCCACATTCGTCAGCTGTCGAACCCAGTCCTTGTCACACTACGCGCGATGTCGGAGCTGAATATAGTGGCGCTGGCGAATCATGCCCCGCTTTACCAGAGGTACCTACATCCCGCACATAATGGAATTACTGGCAGATAATTGTCAATGCAGGATATCGTTGTTGGGTTCACCGAGTTTACGCTGGCCTCGCTCTTGACGGTGCTGTCGGAGGAAAGAACCCCTTTCGAGATCCCAGCAATTTGTACCGTGAAGGACGGCGATACGATTTTATTTTTCCTTGTTATGCGGATGGTTGCTGCGCGCCAGTGGGCCAGTCAGAACTTGTCAGCAGTGGCACAATTCCTCTCTAAAACCGCTCGACAAACGGATTGCTGGATGTCGCTCTACTTTCCGCCCAATATGGTGGCATACAGCGGCCGGTCGTGGCCAAATGTACAAATATACCCCGATGAATGGGTGCACGGCCGGGAATCTCTGCATGGCAATGGCGTTCTTGAGACCGTCATGATTGCATCTGTAAGCATTAGGGCTCGGTATTAGCTAAACTAATTCTTTTCAGCTTGTTGACGCCACGCTGTTACTGTCATCTCTGCAGCGCTCAAACTTGGTCATGAACGGCATTATAACGGTCATCACGGGCACGGCCGACATTGGAACACTAATGCTGGACGTGGATAGTGGGCCCGTGAAATGGCATGCCCATGACCGCTTGATTGCTGTCCTCTTAACTGGAGTTGATGCCCTCGCGCGATGCCGTTCGTGAACCGTTTAACCGTTTTTGCTCTCTTATCAAACTCATCATTTTGCAGGCGCCATTGTCGCAACTAGTGGTGGCCGTGTGCACTGCGCACGCAACTATGAATCTTCTGTAATGCTTGTCAGTCAGCTCTTTCCAAACGGAGGATTCGCAACGGTAGCCTCGCGTTCGTTGCCTGCCTGTGTAGGTGTCACGGGGCATTCTCGCCTTAGTTGTTCCACTAACTGTTGTAGCAATACTATGAAGTCAGACACAATTGCTGGAAGAACAGACATGGCTACCAAGGTGACAGCGATGTGCGCAGTGCCCGATTCCTAGAGCGATGCATGGATGGAGCACGACCTGCAAATTGCACGGTACTGGTCGCATTTCCCGCCGACGCTGTCCCACACCACGACATTGCCTCCATGCCCAACATCATTGACCGTGCACTCGCGTCGCTGAACAACTCTGGCTTCCGCGTCGGCTACGTGACCGTCAAATGCTATTCCGACGAGACTATCGACTCCTTCCTCTCCGCTCGGGGACTGAGTCGCGGTAGTAAGCTGTATCGATACTTCAAGGTAGGCGCCATATAACAATTACGTCACCATTGTCAATCAACAATCAGGATAAACTGGCCGCCGGTCCAGCCATGATTATTGTCACCTCACACACGGACGCGCAAAATGCTGTCGATTCTCTCTTTCGGTAAGTGCAAATCCTCATTAAAATGATCTATGTATATATGATGTAATCAAATAACCGCGCTGGCAGAGCCGCAACCGATCGATGGCTTCGACCACACTTTATGCGCGCAGGACTGGGCGCCGAACAAGTGTTGCGCGACATCAACTTGCTGCTGCGTGATGACATTGGCAGTGTTGAATAAATCAGCAATTCTCCCAACGTCAAAATATTGCGTATGTATGTATTGCGTCGTAGTAGTGTAAATAGAGTCGAATTAGCTGTAAATATGATTAGTTGATTGTGCGCGTGTCAATCAACTGTTCCGCGGCGCCGGGTGCGCGCTGTACCACTTCAGCGCCCGGCTCAACGCCACGCAATTCAGTACTGAGCATGAGATGCAAGTGGCTTCGCCGGCCAGAGCGTACGGAATGGCAGGGTATATGACCGGGCCAACACAAGTGAGTGTAGTGATGGCGGACGCGGCGGCCACCAAGGCACCACAACAAGCTGCATCTTGACACCGAGTGGTGTCGGACCACAACGGGTCCAAACAGCAGCTGTCGTCGCGATGTCGCTGGGACACCGTGCAGACCAGCGCGGCCGCGGTGACTGTGCAGCCAACGCACGGACCCATTACGCAGCCAAACGTGGGCGCGATCACTTCCCCAAGATAGCAGCCGCCCATGAACGACATCGCAGCCAGAAAACAGCACGAATGCTCACCACATCTGCGCATGTGCGCGTTGTTCCGACAGTGAACTCTCATGCTGTCCATTTGCTGTGCCGAGCGTGATGTCAGTGATACGGGAGGCGACGCGTCCTCAAGGGCGGGCTCAATGCTTTGCGGCTGCTGAACAATGATATCAGCGCCAACATCGCCACCACCATTATCTGCACCAGCGATTACGGCAGCAGCCGGCGTACGCGTGGGCATGGCGCACACCAGCCACACTGATGCCGCAGCCAGCAGTAGTATCACGGTGTATGTTGCGCGCATTTTTCACTTCTGAACTAAATACTCTCGTCTTATCTTATTAATAATTGTGTTCGTGTGTTATTTAATGCATGTCTATTGCCACTGTCAATAGTGCCACTGCCATTCTCAATTATTAATGCTGTCAGCGCTGTTCCGGCGGGCAGAGTACCACCTGCCGGCCACGGTAGAGAGGTGAGAGCGCGTCACACTACACGACGCAGCCAGACACGTGCTTGCCAGTAAGCAGGGACAGCTGGGACACAACAGGTGACCCAGTGCCAGCCCGCCAGCCACACTGCCACCCGTGCCAGCCACGACGGCACACCCGTGCAGCGCCCACTCACACCGCCCACAATCCGGCTCCAACACCAACGGCCGCAGACACAAACTCTGATCGTTGTTGGCACGGGACTGCACGTATATTGCGCGCGCAGTCTCGACTGTCTCCATGACGCCTCCTGCGGCCAGGGAGCCGACACCCGGTGCCACCAGATGGTTGGCCAGCCAGTACGCAGACCCACAGAATGGAAACATGAATGCAAGCCGCGTCAGAACATTGATGCAGTCCGTATCACCGTAGCAGCAAGTGTATTCTACCCACGCTGCACTGCAGCATGTTTCCCGTACTTGATGGGACGTGTCGGTTGGCTAGCGGACAATGACAACATCATCGCCGGTACTGTAGCCGTCATTACTTTCGCTGTCACTGCGTTTGCTGCCGGCTTCTTCGATTGCTCCGTACGCAGGCGGGGTGGGCATAGCACAGGCTTGCATCCCAATGCACACCAGGGCCAACATGACGTGAATGGCTGATTTCATCGCGGCTGCCGTGGATCCAGTGAAAATCGGTAAGCGAAAGCGAGCTGAATCCTACATAGCATTTAGCTGCATAGCATCAAGATGTGTCACATTGCACGGAATGGTCAAGCATAAACCAGCCAGCAGGCATGAACATGTAGTTGGCAAGCAGAGTTGGCCAAGTGCAAACCACGATTTGAACACACGAGTACGCGCCACCGGCCGCAAACCAATTCACGGACCGCTCCAACGGAGTACAACCAGGGTCTCCCTTATCACGGAGCAGTAGTTGGGATCATTGTTCTCGCGTGCCGTGTTGTACACAAGGTTTGCATTGTACAGGGATTCTTGGGCGCACACACCGCACAAACAACCACACCCAGGCACAATCAACTCTCCAGCCACGTAACCAGTTGAAAAGTGCAGATCGCCACGCATGAGTGAGCCGAAACTATACCTGGATCGCAACTGCCGCAGAAAGTGTTTTCCATTTGCACTGCGGTGATTCCACGGCAGCGGCAGACCGTTGTCACGGTGCCAGACGTGTCTACAGGCTGCTCGGAAGCGTATAGCCCACATTATTGACATGCTGTGTTTCCGCGGCTGCACCGTTGGCAGTAGCGCCATACACTTGCGCCATCGCGGGCACCTCTCCTATCTGTTCTCCGACCTGATCACGCGGCATCGCGGAATCAAGGTCATACTCTTGCGCTCTGGCGACACCATGGGCATTCCCCGTGCCTGCAGCAGGAAACCCGCGATCAATGCCGATTTCATTTGTCTGTTGTCCGCCGAGCGTGTTTTCGCACTACACTGTCTGCGTGTTTCATCGCAGCAATTGGGGTGTGAAAGATGTTCGGCAACAACATCGGTTGGAAGAGGAAAGAACAATCGGGGCGCGTCGTTCCCATCGCCGGTCGGTTGCGTGCTGATCATCAGAGGGATATGGCTTGCATCTGCATCGCCCTTGCCACGCCGTTCTACATTCTCAACAGCGCTTGCAGCGGTTCGATGTGTCAACCTGGTGGGCGAGGCATCTGTTTGCACGACATGGCAACTACCAGCATGATGTAGATAAGTGCCTTCATGCGCGCGATTTTTGTACGTTTTGCAGACAGAGGTCCGATATGCCGTCATCAGCCAAGTCGGCACAGGTCGAGTGAAGAGATAAGCACATCGTAAACACATTCACACATTCAGCCAAAGGTTTAGTTGTAGATACCCTTCTGATGCTATCTGCGCACCTTAATATTCTAACCATTGTGGACTCTTCAACAACCAATTATCGCGCTGCGTTGATCGGCAAGTCCCACGGCGGCGTGCATTAAGGCGTATCATATATGCATTCAATCGATGTCAACATCTGTGGTCAGTTACATATGCAGAAAGGTACCTCAGCAACATTGAAATATACAATCACATACGTGTCACGTACAGTTTACGTGGAAATTGCCACAATACTCTGGCGTGAAGGATGCGTCGCTGTTCACAGGGCAAAGCTGCAGTTCCTTATAATGCAGCTAATTGTCGCTCAGCCAATTATTGATCTCTGGAACGTCTGGCATTACACCTGTGTAACTACAGGCAGGTAATTATGGACATAATACACGGAATGTTCAAGACCGTTACGCGCAGCTAATTGTGTATACACTGGCATGTGCCGATTCCTGCTATTCAAAGGCCGCTCGCCCATTCTGATAGCAGACCTGCTCACACGGCCCGCGCACTCCATCATCAACCAGAGCTATGACAGCCGGTTGCGCGTGGACCAGCGACGGCCGCTGAACGGTGACGGGTTCGGTGTCGGTTGGTATGGCAGTCGTGGTGATGCGCGTGCCGGTGGCCCCCCTGGCACTGGGAGTCCATCACACGGGCACACTCAAGATGAGCGCGATGACGATGATGATAATGATGAAGGTGATGCGGCTGTGACGGCGAGTGGTGGCGGCAGCGTTACGATCGTGGTCAGCGAGGCGGCAAGTGGAATTAACACTAACTCTCACAATACTCACGTACTAACTAGTATTCAGAGCGTGGATGACGCCGACTGCGCATTGTTGAAGCCACTTGATGCGCTAGTAGACTCTACCGATGGCGCCAATAAGCATAGCATACATCAAGATGGAGATCCAGAGTTTGATCTGATCAAGGTGTACACTGCCCCCGACGGTCCATGCGTCTTCACCAGCATATTACCCGCGCAAGTACATTCATATAATGTAGCTATGTACTATAATACAATTTGCAGGTGGAACAACTTGAACTTGATACGGCTGACGGAAAAGATTCGATCCGAGTTGGTGTTTGCGCATGTGCGCGCCGCCTCTCCCGGCTTTCCCATCTCCGAGACCAACTGCCATCCGTGGTCGTACGGCAAATTTCTCTGGATGCACAATGGCTACATTGCGCAGTTCCACAAGGTGTGCTTACCTTGTATATACTTGTAGACCGCGATGTGCACACCAACTCTGTTTGAATGCAGATTAAGCGCCGGTTGCAGGCTGCGCTGCGCGACGATCTGTTTCAGTTTGTGCAGGGCAACACGGACAGTGAGTGGGCGTTTGCGCTATTTCTCAACCAGTTTGTCGATCCGCTTAATGACCACTTCACCGACATGGATATCCGGCGCGCCATCCTGCAAACTATCCAGCTATTGGTGGAGTGGTCGCAACAGGCCGGCATCACCGAGATCTCGCTGCTAAACTTTGCCGTGTCCGATGGCAGTGCAATCGTATGCACACGCTACGTCAACTCGTCCACCTTTGAGCCGGCGTCGCTGTTTTACTCGTCGGGTAAGTGTGATGGATGTGTTGTATTTCTACTGAAGCTAAACTGATTATATATCCAGGCAGCAAGTTTGAGGAGGCGACTCCGGGTACCTACAAGATGGCAAGTTGTCTTTGTGTTGTATATATTATATGCATATATATGTATGTATATAATATATACAAATAATTGTGTATAGAGCAAGTACGATAAACGAGAAGATATAATTGTGGTGTCGTCGGAGCCGCTGACGTATGAGCGCACGGACTGGATTGCCGTGCCACCCAACACGTGCCTTGTGGTCACGGACAAGCTGAATCTGCTGCTGTACCCCATCGAGGACCAGTACTACAGCACCAAGCGGGAACGGGTCCAACTTGACTGTGAGCATGTGCCGGATCTCCCTGCTCATGCCGGCTTGTACAGTCCACGGCCATCCACCGCGGTCACTGACTGCTCTGCCTCTGTTTGGGGGTAATCTCGCACAAAAAAACTAATGAGTACATATTTTGTTTAGGTGTATATGTTTTTTGTATAATTGAAAAACCCGCGATTTTATACATTAGTCTATGCAATTAATCACCGTGGGGTTTTACAAGTTTGAAGCTAGCTCTCGATAGCGAGGAATTCCTCAGTCTCCACGTGGATCGTCTTCGATCCAGCACAATGAATCGAGGTCCACTTGCATTGTCACTTTTGAAATCATAATTGGGGAATGCTAGCCAAACATCGTCTCCAAACCGCACACAGGTGTCATACTCACTATCCACATTCAACTGCGGAATAATTCGCAGATGTGACAAAGTTTCAATTAGTTCAGAATTAGCGGTAAAATTAAGTTCGTAAGTCATATAAGGTGCTGCGTCCGTCACTGCATACCCACGGTTTGCTATGTACAATGATCCTTGGCCATTTGGTGGAATAGATATGCCACTCATAAATATGGGTTCGAACTTTTTTGCGTCAAGACGGAATGTGGTAGGTTTCACCATGCTGTTGCATTTTACGGTTTTGTCTTCGCCTTCAAAACCACAAAAGCTCGAGTCCCCGAGCAAGATGAAAAACTCTTCACCATACTTTAGGCATTCCGTGGTAGTTTCGCGCTTTGTCTTATTGGGAATCGTTTTAAGCCTTTGGCGGTTATTAAGAATGTGCTCACCTGCAAATTGGACGCCAATATTGTTGCTAATCTCCGATTCCATTCTTGTTTGCAACAGCTCAATGTTTTGCTTGATGGGTCTGCCTGCAGCTTCCTTAACAGCGCTGACAATCATGTCTGCCGTTACATAGTAATGCAGTGGAAGCCCAACACCAATTTGATTTAGATTGACCATTGCTCCAAAGTAAATCTGGTCGCCCAAAAGAGCATGCGGAATTATAACGGATGCAGCTCCATGCAAAAGAGCAGCGTGAGTTGTTCCTGAGCCGCCATGGTGAACCGCAACTGATACTCGTTTGAATAACCAGGTATGTGATACGTACTCGTTCAGCATAAATGAGTTCTTTACGCAGCTACTTGACAAATCTATGGAACGTCCCAGTACTTGGCCAGAACGACCAAGTTGCCATACAAATGCAAATCTTTTCTCATCGAGAAGTTCGGTGATGGCGGAACAGATGGCCATTGCCAAATTGTCACTTATTGGCACGGACCCCATGCCAATGTAAACAATAACCTTATCTTGATTCAGTTGTAAAAAAGGAACAAGACCTAACGAGGTAGGCTCATTGGATGAACCAGCCTGCCACGTTCCGTCAACTACTAACTTGGAGGAGGTCGTGTATCCAGGAGGCAAAAAAACTGATGACCATCCAACCACCGATGGCAGTGTGGCCTGATTAGCGTGCACACTTTGATCGACAATGCCATATGTCATTGGTGTCTCGGGCTCAATGCGTCGTTCCGGTAAAAATGGAGCCTTAAGCGCGTCTATATATGGCAAAGTTTGCAAGTTAAACCCCACATTCTCGGCCTTAAACATAAAGTCTTTGTAGTCGGCATTAGACAAGGGTGATTCAGCGGGTCTACCCAATACTTTTTCGAATATCTGATTTGAATAATCCTGGAAGTTGTCCTTGTTAAAATAAATTCCGTAATGGCTACCAAGCGCAATAAGTAGTAGATTCCATTGATAACTCTCTAATACCAGCTTCGAAGTTGGCTCAATTGGAATGACAATGCGATTACCAAGAGCCTCAAAGCGCGTACTCTCGACCGGGCAGTGGTTGGTAACTGTCCATAGAAAGACGACCTGTACATCTTCTAGGATCTCATTAACTGAAGATACCAACCACTGGCAGCTTTGCTGAATTTTCAGCTGAGTCTCGGACACTGATGAGGCCTTGTAACTCTAAAAGAGATTGTAAGTTTGTTTTTAGCGTAAAGCAGTCAATTATTTTACACAGTGCATACCTGAGAACCCGCTTTAAACGCTTCATGCATATTCATTTTGTAAATGGACGCAGACACGTAGTCTTCCATCAGGGGAACAAATTCCATCCCTTCTCTTTTTACTAGATCTTGTAAACCAACCGCCGAGTAAGCAGCAAAACGAGAGATGTCCAACCAATTATACGCAGCCTTCAATTTCGTGACAAAATGCAGAACTGGAAGCACATCACCAGTTGTTCCCTGAGCGATAACCAAAGCTTTGACTTTGGTATCGCCCAGCTCCGTGCGCATCAATTCCGAGATATGGTCAACGGAAAGTTGGCTGGATTTGCCAACTGCAAAAAACGCGAAAGCACAAAGTGCAGCCAAAACCTGGGAGAATAGCATATCATAAAAAACTCGCAATGTTTAAACAATCTAAGCGGATTCTTCATCGTGTTTTACGTTTGAAGATCGATTGCATCGCTGCACTACAATTGGCGCGATTGCATTAAGATCGGTTGATTGATGGCGACCAATGGCACACAGGGGCAGGGAACTGATTGTTGTCGCAACGATGATGCATCTGCTTGCCGGGGCGCCCGCACTGCCACCGCTGGACCCGTCGGCCCCGCTGGTCTCCCGAGATCTGTCTCTGCCGGCGCATGAACAGGTGCCGGCCCAGGTGCGGCACGTCTCGCAGTGTCGCGTTACTCTGGATGGATTCCCCGCGGCGTGGTCTGCGCGAATGCTGCTCGCGTCGGGACGGGATGGTGACGCGTCCGATGAGGCATCACAGCATCCGAGTGCACCATACGAGGTGTCCATCTGTGCGCACGGTATATTTGTGTGGAGTGGTGTCGGCGCTGGTGCCGGGTTCATGGTGGAGTATGGCGATATTGTGCTGCATGCTATCATGCGGCAACCACACACCGGGGTCTATCTACAGCTGCAGGACACGGAGCTGCTCACGGCCGATGGTGCACTGGAACTGGAGCCGCGCGGTGACAGTGCTGCTGCTGCAGGTGGTGATGATGAAGAGGAGACTGAGCGTGTTCTCGAACTGCGATTGTGCCCGGCCAACCCCGCTGACGGCAAGTCGCCTATATATTAGTGCACTGTATATTATGATATCTCCATGCGTATATATATATTTGTTCATTGTGATGGCCCTTTGTAACACGTGTAACGCGTGCAGTGGACATGATGTTTCAGGCGTTGTGCGAGTGCACGGAGCTTCACCCACCCGCTGCTAGTGCAAGTGCTTTTGGTGAGGGACTGCTGCTGGGTGACGATATTGTGGCGGCACAGTATGCCAATGCGGCCGGTGACGAGTACGACGAGCAAGATGACACCACACTTGTGGCCGGACAGGAAAATGTAAATGGCGCTGCAGCTGGCGATGGCGATGGTGATCGGGACTTTTTCAGTGCCGAGGGTCGCGCGGTGCTGGACAGACTGGGGCCAATGCTGGCCAGGGCGGCTGCTGCGGGAGAAGAGACATCTGACAAGGCCGTTCTAGAAGCGCTCGATGCCAAGCGGCGCGATCTGGACGGCGACGATGCGCCACTAAAGTAGACTGAAGACAATACACCTACACTCATCTTGAATAGTTGTTATAACATGTACAACTATATCTACTTAAAAGTTGTTGAACAGCAGCACATCCACCACGCGATACTCTTCTTCCGACCAGCGCTGCCGCAGCCAGTAGCGCGTCTCCAGGAAGGCCGACAGCTTGAAGAACAGTCCGCCGTGTTCCATGTAGAATCCACTGTCACGGTACCGCAGCAGCGGTCTGGCTGCCTCAAACAAGTCCACATCAGGGTCCAGCGACCGGCCCAGCCCCTCCAATACCATTATGGATACTACCAGGTTGGTGAAATCACTTTCAATCAGCACGTGATGCTTGCGCACCAGCGATAGTACCTGTGGCAATCAATGGACAGGTCTATGAGTGGATAGTACTAGAGTTATCGCACACCTCTGTCAAAATGTCTCCAATGCGCACAGTGGCCAGGCGAAAAGTGTCGCGCTGAACACGGTCGATAAGCTGACCCATTCGCTGCTCGAATCCGGCATAGTCACGGCAGCGCGGAACTCGCGATCGTTCCACCATGAGCCTTGCGGTGGTCTTGCCATCGCCGCCTGCCACCGCCGTGAACAGGTCAAGAAAATTTTCCCGATTGCGCGGCGACAGCTGCGTCACCAGTCCAGTGTCGATAAAGATCACACGGGGCTGGTAGCCGGCTTCCGCTGCGGCCTGCAGCCATGTCTCATCTACGGCGCCGTCACGGAGCAGATCAGTCGATGGCCACACGGCGCCAGTGTCCCCGTTACGCATCTGCACCAAGATGTTACCCGGGTGCAGATCGGCGTGTATGTAATTGTCACGGAGGATCATCTGCAGAAAGGCCTGCATGACAATCTCGGCCAGACGTCGTTTCGCTTTCACGTTGGCGCAGTCGGTAAACTTGTTGATGGGCACACCGTCGACGAGCTGTTCCACCAGTACATCGGCTGTGCACCACCGCTTGAACGGGTACGGGAACCGCACGTGGTCGTCGCCGTCAAAGGCCGTACGAAACAGTACCAGATTGTTGGCCTCGACGCGCATGTCCAGCTGCGCCTCCATCATCTGCTGGAACTGCAGCGCCTCATCCGGCAGCGACAGCCAGTGCATGGTGGGCAGATAGTTGACCACCAGTGCCGCCGCGTATATAATAGCCAGATCCATTTGGACTAGGCGTCGCACGCCCGGATGCAGAACCTTGACCGCGACGTCAATCACCTTGATATCCTTGTTCTTGTCGCTGTCGGGATCCTTAGCAGAACCTTCTGCGGCAGGTGTGGGCACAGCCAAGCGCACTTGATGCACCTGAGCAATGCAACCACTGCCAATGGCATCCTCGTCAATGGCTTGGATGTAGGTGAGAAACTCTGGGCCACACGATCGACGAAGCACCTTGATTGTGTCCTGGATAGAGTGCCGGGGAACATTGTCGTGCAATCGACTGAGCACCGCGCTAAACTCTAGCGGAAATATATCGGGCCGCGTTGCTGCCCACTGACCTGTAGCGTTTCAGCTATATATGTACATATACGCATCAAACACCAACCCAGTTTGATAAAGGTGGGACCAAGCACCTCCAGGGTCCAGCGGGCCAGTCGGTGGAACCACGGATGCGATCGACGGCATGTCCAGTAGACGGGCAGCGAGAACAGTAGCGGGGTGATAACCAGGGCAATGTAGATGGCACGCGCCGTGCACGCGACAGTCCACGCCACGCCGTACACGACTCGCAGAAGTATGAATGGCCGTGGCGCGTCATGTATGTCAATAGTGTCTGTCTTCATGTATCGCTCTGCTTGCAGTTGCTGCGCCGGTTTCAACGGCTGCCCAGACACAGTTATGGCAGCGGGCGCGTCTTGCAGCAGCACAAGGGCACGGCTCAGGAGACTTGCACCACCAAAAAGCACACCACAGTGGAGTGGGTGGGTGAGTGGTGTGGAGCGCGACACACTGGCTATCCGAGTGGCGTGAGGAGTGCTACCAGGGCGGCACGACATCATTGAACGCGAGCTAAATGAGTATCTGTGTCGCGCCAGAGAACCAGTAGCACCACGCCACCAACATCTAGCAAGCATTTAACTAGCAGCCACTGGCAAGCACGAAAGCAAGCAGGCGCAGTGTATAATGCACGCCCAGTATTAGCGCACACCAAAATTTTTGTTTCTTGGGTGAGTCAAGCAATTTGGCGCGCCGAACAATCGCGCCGACAACACGCAAAACGCCACCGCGTCGCTCAAGCTGTGCGCTGCGCCTCCTCGGGGACATTCTGGTAGTGCACATATCAGCAGATTTAAATCTGTTGATATAGATTGTCGAAGTGCATCGATATGCAGCTTGCCGGGGTGCCGGTGCCGGCCGATGTTTTGTTGCCGCTGTTCGAGTGGTTGCCGGCACGGGATCTGCTAGCATGCACACTGGTCAGTAGACAGTTCAACGCGGTGGCCACGCCGGTACTGTGGCGCAATGTACGTGTTCGTGCCGGCCAGCAGACCTCGTGGGCGCCAGTTTCAAGTGCTGTTCAAATCGGCGACGAGCGGCGATACTTGCATCTCAGTTCGGACGGAGCGGTGGCACTGCTGGAACAGCGACGCGCCCCACCTCGACCTGTCCATGTTTCATCGCCGTCAAGAGTGCTGAAGCGCCGCAACTCGGATATTGTCGGCAACCAGGACGCCATTCAGTCGGAACAAGCGCCTCTGGTGATTAAACTATTGCGCTGTGACACTGATGCAGTCAGTGATACCTCGCGCGATTCTCGCGTGGCGATTCCTAAAATGGCTTCCATGAATGTGCTGGTTCCTCCGATTTCTGGTGCAAGATCAGAGTACGGCTGCCATGTGCGTTCGCTAACTTGGATTTGCGCGCCGCACGACTCCAATTCCGAGAAGGAAAAGTTGTATCGTGTGCTGCACTGCTGCTCGCGCTTGTCGACAGTTGATTTTTCTGCAAACTCATCCACGAATGACTCCACCATACGTGCGTTGGTGTTGAGTGCTGGCGGCACACTCAAGTATCTTAATGTCGCTCATTGCATCAACGTGTCCGACTTTGGAGTGCGACAATTGGCCCTGCACTGTCCTCGCCTGGAACAGGTTGTACTGGACGGATGCCGAGAAATTGATGACTTCGGCATTCAAGCATTGACTCGTAGCTGCAAGCTGTTGCGCAGTATCAGTGTGGCCGACTGCGACAGGCTGTCTGGTCAGGGAATGATTTTTCTGAGTGACTTGCCGAGACTTTGCGAGCTGGACTTGACCAACCTGTCGCTGGTTGATCTGAGCTCACTTATCGATTGCCGCAGTCTGGTTAAACTTTCTTTAAGTGGCATGTACGCACTGGAAAACGCGGCGTTGCTGCCTGTACTAGCTACGAGCCCGCTACTGCGCTGCATCAATTTGGAAGGATGCAAGCAGCTATCTGGCGCGATACTTGTGGCACTCGCTGCCCAGTGTAGACAACTCAGCGCTGCCAATTTCACATTTTTGCACCGAATGACCAACGGAGACTTGCACCGATTTTGTGGCAGTATTGGCGGCGGCCTGACTGAACTTTTTCTCGGCAAGTGCACCCAGCTCACCAACCAAGGCGTGATTGCGGTGGCCAGGCACTGCCCAAATCTGGAGCGCATATATCTTGCTGGTGGACGCAATGTTACAGACGAAGCCGTATGCAGGCTCACGGAGCGATGCCCTCGGCTGAAAGTATTGAGTGTACCTGGATGCAGCATCACGGACGCCTCGGTGTACGCAGCGGCAAAAAACTTGTACAGTGTACTGGAAATTGCCCAGTTTTCCTTTTGCAACGAAGTAACTGGTACGGCGATCTGTCATCTGGCACTAGTATGCGGCAATCTGTGCATCATCCAGCTGGTTGGGTGTCAAAAGATTTTGCAATCCGTTGTGAAGCGGTATGGTTACTGGAATTGCTCCACGCTAGATGACTGATGCACATAGATACTCGCAGCCATGTCCTGCTGCATTACTCCCACGCTACTGGGACACCTACTGCGCCATACGCCCGCCGAAAATTGCCGAACTGGGTCGCCTGGCTGCTCGACACTAACGAACCACTCCATCAATAACGCATCGTAATTGTGCTTGTCTATTGATAGTATCTGTACAGCTATTAGTATATTGCATTAACACGCCAAGATGACACGGCACGCACAGTTCCAGGTTCATGCCGTCGTGTATCTCGTAGTCCTCCAGTGTGATATGATCCTTGAATGTATTGTACCACTTTTTCAGCACGATACGCTCGGGCTTGGTGCCGGTTTGCGCCGCGATCAACTTCTTCAAGTCGCCCACGGTGTCATCAGGGTTGCACTTTACGCGCACCTAGACAGCAGTAGTGAGCATACCACTGCAGCTGCACACCGCACTCACCTTCTTGCCCAGTCGATCGTTGCACACTATCTCAATCATTGCGTGAGTATATAGCGGAGAGCGTAGAAAGCGGAATTACTAATAATTCAACGCAATTAGGGTTTGGGTTGCGGTGAGCAATTCCAGGTGGCGTTGTTGTTGTTGTTGTTTGGGTTTCATAGCGTTGCATTCCCGCTCTCTTCGCCGTCCACACACACACACACACACACACAAACACACACATCCGCTCAAATGGTGCGTTGTGCATGCATTCATGGCCTTCTTCTCGTCACAGAAGCATACTCACTCTGGTCTGCCTAGGCTGACCAACTGACTGAGGAACAAATTGCCGAATTCAAGGAGGCGTTCTCGCTGTTTGACAAGGTGTGTCTGCGTGTGTGCATCCAGCCGCCGCCCAACTCCATGCACATGCCCTATGTGTAGGACGGCGATGGCACCATCACCACCAAAGAGCTAGGAACCGTTATGCGCTCGCTGGGTCAGAACCCTACCGAGGCCGAATTGCAAGACATGATCAACGAGGTGGACGCTGACGGCAACGGCACCATTGACTTTCCCGAGTTCTTGACCATGATGGCCCGCAAGATGAAGGTTCATACTAGTTTTATGCACAACTTTGATAACACCATGCAGGACACCGACTCGGAGGAAGAGATCAAGGAGGCGTTCAAGGTGTTTGACAAGGACGGCAACGGCTTCATTAGCGCCGCCGAGCTGCGACACGTCATGACTAACCTGGGCGAGAAGCTCACCGACGAGGAGGTTGATGAAATGATCCGGGAGGCTGATGTTGACGGCGACGGCCAGATCAACTACGAGGAGTTTGTCAAGATGGCAAGTTGCATATGCCTCTATGCAGAATGTGACTAATACCACCGCAGATGATGTCCAAGTAAAGGCGACATTTTGACCAGCCGCCGGCCAAATGGACCACCGTCTTCTATCTTACCTTATCCAATAATATAATGCGCGTCAGACACTGTGACTATTTATAGCCGTGGTGGTGGTTGTTTATAGGTTACCAATATTGGTACACACCACATTGGATACTACGCACATAATATATAAATATAATAATGAGCGGCAACGATATGGGAGAGGTGCCATTGCCCTCGCTGGGCATCACCGCGCCCTCCACGGCGGACCTGCCGTCCGTGTACAGCACAATGCCGACACTGGACTCGGAGACAACTCCCGCCACCACCAGTACACTTGTGATCATGGCGCGTAAAGAACACACTCGGTCCGCCACGGAACCGCGACGACTCCCTGGCCGACAACGCGGTATGACCGAGAGTGGGGGCGGTGGACAGCGATACGGCAACGGGCGCCGCGTCTCGATCGGATCGCCACTGTCCGCCACCAGTGACACGGCGCAAGACTACTACGCGGCACTGGACGAGCAGATGGAGCAGGAACGCGAGGCCAGCCGCGAGAACAGCCACATCCAGCAGCACCTGATGAACTTGCGCGCTCTAGCGGTGGACGCTCTGACCACGGACAGTGACCAGCCACTGTCACAGCTGATGGCAGCGCGTTCCGAAGGCAAGTTGCCTCTTATATTCTTATTATTGCGCACTCGTATTGCACTTAACCTACTCAAGCAAGTATATATAACGTCTATATATTGTCACTATTGTGTATATTACATATTATACTACAATAATGTACAAGTATTGTAATCATAAATACTAATCAAAGTTGCCGGCAGCGTTAAAGAGCGTCAAGGCTTTCAATGTCGCCGAGACATCAGCCAAGTTTCTGCCACATGTCGGCGCCGTGACAGACGCAGCACCCACTGGAGACGCTGTCAAGAAGCGTAAGTACACATACTCCTTTGCACAGACCCTGTTGACCAGCATATATAGTGTTTGATATGTTTGACTTGAATTCGTTTGGTTCCGTCTCTCCCGCAGCCATTGCGCACTTTTTACAACACGTGGGCATGGCAAGTATAAATAATATATGCTGAACAGTATTTTCTGACTCACTACGCACAGGCATACCGCGCTGAGAACATTGTGCCTCCGTTTGGACAGAATGAACAAGAGATAATGAACACTGTGCACGGCTGGTTTGCGTCCGTCTACGAGCAGTCCAAAACAGACATGGACTTGCCAGCATTCACCGCCTGGCTGGAACAACATCCAGAGATTATGGGCTACATACGGTTGGTGGAGCAGCACAAGATCAAGGTGTCCAAGGCACGGTGTTGATGCGTATTGTGACTCTATATAAATAGTGACTAATTAAACAGACGGTGCACATATGGATGGACACCACCACGGCCACGAATTCACTGTTCGACACCGGATCTGGTGAATTGCGTGCCGGCACACTGAACCAGCTGGTGGAACGGCTCACTAATGGTGCCATTACATCGCTCTCACCCACCAAGGAGTGCGCACTGAGGTTCGGGTGCGGGAACAGTGCCAGTGGATCCAATGTGCAAGCGGGCTCGGTGGCCGCATCATCGCCAAAGACAGTTCGCTCGGCATCGGTTGCAGTGCCGGCAATCCCCTCATTTAAAGCACGTGGCAGCAGCGGTCGGGTCCGTGCCGAGACACTACAATCAACAAGTCGTCCACAGATTGCCGCGCTGATGAGCGAGGCGGCCGCACCCAAGCTGGGCAGCGGCAGCAGTCTGAGCAGAATGGCCAGCACTATCCGCCTGAAGTTGGCCGGCAGTAAAGACGTGCTGCTGGATTCTTCCAAGCAATTAGCGAGTGTGTCGGCACCCAACAGCCCGGGCGCCAGCCGTGGTCAGAGTTTCGGCGGTGGCGTCGGCGGCGGCGGTGACCCCGCGGTAAACATGGCAGCACCAAATATCGGTGGCGGCACCGTTGGACGGAGGCGTGGAGGCATTCAGCACACCCATGAAGTCAACATCACCGTGACACAAGGGTCGCCGGACGGCTCCAAGGGCAATGTGTTTAGCGTCAACGAGGCTAGCGACTCGTTCGAGAAGACATTCCTGATCACCTACCCATCGTTTACCACAGCATCATTGCTGTTGAAAAAGATCCTGGAGCGCTACGAGGTGCCCAGCCACATTGAGCCGCGGCTGGCACGCAAGATCAAGGTGCACGTGTTGCAAGTGCTGATGCACTGGATCTGCACTTTTCCGTACGATTTTACTACCGAGATGTTGCAAACCACGCTCGAGTTCGTGGCCAACAGTAGCGGGATCCCATGGTCAGAGAAGAAGACCGCCGGCAAGTCGCAGCCGGTCCCTCTCCTTGTGTCGGTACGTTTTTTGTGTTCTTCAGACTCTCCTGTTCTTACTTGAACGCCGCAGTTTGACGTGCTGGTGGCTCTTATGCGCTCGGTGCCGCTGGAAAACACCACCAGCGGCATACACATGTTTATGAATAGCTTCAGCGGGTCGCAGCTGTGTCTGGCACTATCCAAACTGATTGCCGGGCTGTCGGCCATGGCCGTGCAAGAGCTGGGACAGAGTCTGCTCTACCACGACCTTATTCGCTCGGTGCAGGGCACATCGACATTCCGGCACTCGTCCACCGAGTACTACTTCTTCAATGATCCCGACTCGGCCATCGTCAACCCGAACCGGCTCACGTCCATCGAGGACCTGCTCACTATTCCCCCCGAGGCCATTGCCGCCTTCTCGCCGCCCAGGCCAGACTGGCAGTCTCCGCGCTCGTACGCAGTCGAACGTTTTCTTGAGCACTGTCGCGCCACCAAATGTGCCGACCAGATGGAGTTGTTGTACGAAATTGCGGCGGCCCGCCAAGCCCAGGATCCAGCGGTGCGCCACGACAAGGCAAAGCGCATCAACGACCACTTCCTGGAACCCGATTCCAAGCGCTCCGTCGTCCACCCGGCACTAAAGGACATAACGGCCAGTGTGGTGCGCGATGCCTGTGCCGATGTACTCTCAATGGCAATGGGGGACGAACTGTTCCGCGATCTGTACCAGTCCCTGCTGTCCGTGGTGGAGAAGAAGGCCGACTGGTACTCGTTCCTCGGCAGCGCCGCCTGGGAGACATTGATATCTAATGGTGGCACCCGCATCTCGAACCTGCCCGAGTGGCGGCGTGTGCAGCCAGAGAAGGCGTACTCGCCGCGCGGTGGCGCCCCCATAATCACCTGGAACATGAACCCGAGTGTGGTGAAGGCTCATTCCAGTGACGTGCTGGCGCCCGCCCCGCGGCTGCCCAAGAATGTTACAGACGTGATACGGACGTACTCGCACAAGGCGCGGGACATGGTGACCAAGAGCCAGGTGGACGGCACCGAGTTCATTGACCTGGACGATCTGGAGGTGGCACGGCAAATGACACTGCTCGACTTCCAGCTCTACTTGAAGATTGAGCGCAGCGAACTGCTCAACTGGTCCAGCGCCGCCACGCAGAAGAAGGCGCTGAATGTCGCCGCATTCATCACTCGCTTCAACATGACCTCGTCGTGGGTGTGTCTGACTGTGCTGGACTGCCGGCAGCTTAAACCGCGTGTGAAGCACTTTGAAAAGTTTGTCCGCATCGCCGAGCAGCTGCGCGACCTGGGCAACTACTCGGGCATGATGGCCATCCTGGCCGCACTGAGCTCGGCGTCGATATCACGCCTGAAGCACACAAAGTCCCAGCTGTCCAAGAGCGGGCAGCAGAGTCTGACACAGCTGGAAGAGTTTTTCGAGGCCAAGAGCAACTACAAGGTGTACCGCGATGCCATAAAACAGTGTCGACAGGAGGGCCGGCCGTGTCTGCCGTACATTGGCTTGTACTTGACCGATCTGACGTTCATTGAACTGGGCAACTCGGACAAGGTTGCCGGGCTGGTCAACTTTTCTCAGCGCGCGCAAATATCAAGCGTCCTGGAACTGCTGCTCAGCTTCCAGGAAACGGCATTCGTGCTGCAGTGGGTAGGCCCCATTGCCAACTTTTTAAAGTACCTGCCCATGACCAGTGACGAAAAGCTCTACAACTTGTCGCTGGTACGTAATTTGTATAATTTTTAATCGCGTGTGACGGAGCCTCACACGTGTAGGAACGTGAACCGCGCGGCGCCGAACTAAAAGACATCAAGTAGAGGCGTACATACAAGTGGAACACATCAGGCAATAGAAGTTTGTGCATGTTATGCTGCGGTGTCCATTGCAGCCGCTGAGTCCGCCTCCATCACCATGCCTAGTTCCTCTTGCAGTTCTGCCCGTTCTGCAGCCACCTCCTCAGCGGTCTGGTCGCGCAACGTTAGTCTGATCTGCGTCGGCACCTCCGAGTCAGACTCTTCGTCCATCGAAGCTCCGGGTGCGGGCATCGTATGCTTGGACTATGAAATGAAGTTAAGCTATCAGGCACCTAACAATCACTCGCCATACCCGCTTCCTCTTCTTGCGCAGTTCAATGCGCGCACTGAGTGCATTGTACAGTGCCTGGCCATCGCGCATCACAACGAATATATTCTCCGTACCCTCCACCTTTACCGGATGGAACCGGTAGTTACGCACAAAGTCCTCGACGATCACTTCATCGTCGTCGGGCAGGGTTCTTTGCCGCTTGATGCACTCTACGCCGTCGCTTGTGGGCAGAAAATATGCCAGAAACTGGTCGGCAGGATTGTTTGGATTCGCGAACGGTTTGAACAGCGCATTGGCCAGCTTCTCATCATCCGGCACGCGCTGCTCTCGCTCCTCCGCCGTCATCTACAGTTAAAATTAAGTAAATTAGCGAGCAAAAGTAAACCAATATACCTTTGAGCGTAGGACCTGCGGGGGACGAAGTGCGGGATCGTCGTCAAAGAAGCAGTGTGTAAACTTTTGCGGCCACGAGCCCACATCGGGCAGCAGAGGCAACACCTCCACCGCACGCACATCTCCCTTGGTGGGATGGCGCAGTGTGTCCACACTGGCCGCCTGCGCCGCGACAAACGTCTCCTCAATGGCACGGAGTTGCGCCTCGCGCGACCTGTCAAACAGTTCGGGGGCGTCCTGCACCTGCTGCTGCAGCCGCCGCAACTCCATGTTCTCCTTCTTGCGACCGGCCACGCGGGACCCCTCGGTGGATATGTACTCGGTGCGCCGGAGCCAGGACACGAGTGGCCGGTGCCGTGCATTACCAGCGCCACTATGGGCGCCACTAGCAGCTACGGCCGCAGCATCAGCCGCACTCTGTGGCTCCTCCAACAGCACCAGATCCTCGGCATCAATATCCCCAGCCACATTCTCTACACGATAAGAACCCAAAACCAATGTGTGGGCACGCACCAGGGGCATATGCATCCGGATCAATGAGGTTGATGGGCATGCCGAGATCAGGCTCCACCAGCACCGGTCCACGGACACGCCTCATCCAGTCACGCGCAGTGTAGGCGGTCTGCCGGCCCAGATCCACGGGCAGTGCGAGCAGCTTGGGCGCGAATGGCAGCGGTGGCAGCGGGTTCTTGTACCGCACCTTGCACAGGAACTCGGCGCCCTTTCTGCGCACACCCACACCCGTGTGAGCTGTGATGGTGGTGCATATACAGATGTATATATGTGCATATATATATATATATGTATATGTGTGTGGCTGTGCAAGCGCGGGCGGCGTACTTTGGCGGCGCGGTCTTGGCAGTTGGCTGCGGCATGGTGATTGATTGACACCGTCTAATGTAGCGTATATTAATAAAGCCAGAGTCTGTGCAGAAGTCTAAACAGCTAAACACGGCAAGTAGAGAGGCGTTATAGGCACATGTGTACCACATATAAAGGACGGGAACGTGTCTACCCTCTGCTCTGGACTCTATTAATGGAGTGTCAACTTTATTCCAGGCTTTATCACCCACAACCAACTATTTGATTTACACACTCATGGAAGTGGAGGTCAAATTCCGCTTGCCGGACCGTGATGCATACGCTAGGCTACTGGCGGCACTAGAGCAAGAGACCGCCGTTGTACTGCCCGCTGTCAATGTGCAGCACAACTACTACTATGATGGTCTCGGCGATGAGCTGTACGTTCACTTATACATATACATATATTATAGGGCCTATAATCACGCTACCTGACCGCAGCCGGGCACAAAAGTCCATGCTGCGCGTTCGTCAGATCGGCAGTGAGGACGGCACTGCCAAAAAACGTTTCCTCCTCACGCACAAGGGGGCGGCACGTATGGATAATGGAATAGCGCGTGTTCCCGAGGTGCACAGATGATTGCCTTTTTAACACATCATATATATATATATATATATATATAGACTGACAACTGTGAAGGAGGAAGTGGAGCTGGAAGCCGAGCTGGCAACAGACATTATTCAGTCAGAGGGCGCGTCGATTGTCAATGCCGTGAAAGGGTAGGTGACTAGCAGTTCTTGTCTATGTATGTATGATATATACGGTAGATGCCCGCTGCTGGCAAAAGTTCAACAGCAGTTCAATGTGACCCAATGGCGACAAGTTGGACAGTTTGTCAACAAGCGGCTGGCGGTTCCATGGCGCAACCTTGTCCTTGAAGTGGATGAGACAGCGGTAAGTGATGTTATGTGATAATGTAAACACCTTTTTTACATATCTGTGGCTGTAGTATGACTTTGGCGCCGCGTGGGAAGTAGAGGTGGAGACTGCGGCACCAGAGGAAGCCAAGGCACTCGTGTAAGTGAAATTATATTCTGTTTTCTCAATACTCAAAACATCATTTCTACATAATATGTAGCGAGAGAGATCTGTTACGCAAGTACGGCATTGTATATGCATACAGCCAACGGAGCAAGTTTGCCAACCTGCTACATCGCGCTATCCTATGAGTAGGCAGATAGTAGAAAGTATCTCTTAAATACTAGTATTACGCTGACTACGTATTTATACTCCTCTATCTATTCATACCCTTTAAGTGCAGTTCGCCACAAGCCACTGATGTAAACCTCTGCTCAAACGCAGACAGAATGGACGAGCAGACGCGGTCAAAGACATGACGTGAGGCCGCAGCATGAATGGCCGACCGGAACTGAAAGTCCACTGAGAATGTTACTGCACACTGGCCACCTCGCACGTGTGTAGTAGTACTGGTAGTCCTAGCTGGCGGCACTGGCATCTCATCCATCACCCATTCAGTGGTCAAGTGGTCAAACAGTGTCGATGTGGTGGCGTCTGACGTGGCCTGCATTGATATTAAATACATGATATACATGCTAACTATCTACGCGGCACTTGCCGTGACTATCCACCGCTTTGCCTTGTTGCCATGTGTAGGCTCAATACTGCGACACCGTACGCGACTGGTGTACCGCTCATCAAAGCCGCCAAACCCGACGCGCAACTCTGCATCCATTTCGGCAAGCAATGAGCTGTTGCTCTTCCCATATTCCTTCCAGTGGCCTTCCAGTGGCTGCATGCCCTGGGCGCTGCTGCTATATGTGCGCAGGACACGCGACTGCCGACACCATGGCAAAAAGTCGGCGTAGTGCTGCACGTCCGACACCACCGCGTACACCAGCTCCGGGCGGTGTGGCAGTAGTCGGCGCGCACTGTACCTCACCCGCCGGTCCAGCACCGCTGCCAATGCATCGGTGAACAGCGGGCGGCTGTTGTGGCAGCGCGATGGCTCCACATGCCTGGTAATCGCGTGGCGGAGCATGTCGTTGATATATGCAAGTGTTAAATAGCGTAATAATGTGTTTATGCAATGTGTTTATGCTTGGCGCTCGTCTACGGTCCGTCTATATAAGATAGACAGTTTATATTGTTGTTATATTGCCGTCCATAGCAGAATATTGCCGAACTGGGCGTTAATGCAGCGCGTGGACGCCGACATTGCCGCGCTGCTTGACAAGCATCTAGTAGTCGGCGATACCACTTCTCAGCCATCTACGGTCTCTCTGCGGCACCACCTGCACACACTCACCGCGCCCTACTTGACCGAGCTGGTTGGCCATAGCGACGATCGTGATGATGATCAAGGCTCTGCGGCGGTAATGCAGCCATCATCGCGATCTCTTGCCGCATTCCGGCGCGCCACCCCACTTGCCACCACTCTGTCGGCCGAGTATCGGCGCAAGCAGTGGCGTCCGGAGCGGGCAATATTTGCCGCCAGCGACCATCCGGACTGTGTCAATTCCGCCTACTGGTTGCACACGCTGGAAAAGTGTCGATGGGACACGCGTGCCAGTCTACTAGCGGTGTCCAGGTGTGTTATATATATATATATATATATATGTCTAGAATTAACTGTATGTATGTATGTATGTATGTATGTATGTGTGTATGTATGTATGTGTATGTGTGCATGTATGTATGTATGTATGTATGTATGTGTGTATGTGTATGTGTGTATGTATGTATGTATGTGTATGTGTATGTATGTGTGTGTGTGTGTGTGTGTGTGTGTGTGTGTGTGTGTATGTATGTATGTATGTATGTATGTATGTATGTATGTATGTATGTATATATGTCGTGTGTCTTCACTTCGTCATTTAACCATATGAGTGTAGAGCCTCTCCTCCAGCAGATAAAATGTATTTGGCATTGAGAGAGCGGCAGAATACAGCCTGGGCGCTGACCAGGTAGCATAATCATATATCAGATCTGAACAACAGCATTACTTAACCATCATTGTACAGCGTCCAGACCGGCAACTCGTACTTGGACAGCCGCGACTATGACCGCGCCATCAAGGCATACAAACACGCGCTGGAAGTGAATCCCCAGTGCGTTGATGCCATGGTCGCATTGGGCGCAGCGTAGGTTTATCACAAATTATTGCAAATCTCATACTGATAATTAGACTGGCCAACAAGGGGATGGGCACGGCGGCTATAGCGCAGTTTGAACAGGCCCTCAAGCTGGACGCCACGCACCCGAACGCATTAAACTATCTGGACGCACTGCTGGACAAGCTCGGCACTGCGTGCAACTATCGCCAAACCAGCACCTTTTACCGAGATTTTATTGCACGTCGAAGTCACAAGCATAGCTCTGGTGGTGAAAAGAGTCGACGGCGCGACAGGCGCTCCACAAGTCGGCGTCGAAGTCGGAATGTGAACGGGCGAAGACGGCGGCATGACAGCTCTAGTAGCCGAAGCCGCAGTCGAGATAGCTATCATCGCCGTAGTCGTCGCAGCGTGTCCCGTAGCCGCACAAGAAGTCACAGTCGCGGCGAGTCGCGGTCCGTGACCGGCTCAAGGCATCGGAGCCGCCATGATTCCAGTCATAGATATCGACGATCTAGTCGTCGATACGATAGAAGTAGAAGCCGCAGCCGAAGCTATAGCACAAGTCGTAGTCCAGCACGGAGTGCAAGTCACAAACGTAGTCGGCGTTCCAGTGCTGCTGGCAAGAATGATGAAGGCGACAATAGCAGAAGGCGACAGTGCTCTCCGGGCCACAGTCCGGCGAGGCAAAATAGTAGACGATCTCACCGCTCCAGGTCCGACTCACGGCACCGACGACACCGCGGCCGTGACAGGGGTGAAAGGAGCCAAAGCCGCTCTGACCGCAACTATTAAGCGCCAATACACACAGACATTGATACTGATGTATTTCACACACTGTATTTACAGGGAGTGAATTACGTATCACACACGGCCAAAATGCTTGCCTCCCCGCTCAAGGTACTTTCTTGGCCATTCCTTGCACACATCCACTACACATACTGCTTTAGACAGAGTTTGCGGTGGACATGACGTGTGGCGGGTGTGGAGACAGCGTGCGCCAAAGTCTGGACGCCGTGCCCGGAGTGGAGAGCGTCGATATCAACGTGGAGGATAAGCGCGTGGTGGTGGAGGGCAAGGCGCGTCCATCACAGATATATGCGGCACTGAAATCCACTGGCAAGACGGTTGTGCTGCGCGGAAGTGGTTCAGCAGGTGCGTATGTAGATGGCTTGGACTGCAGTAGGAGTGATTGCGCTGCAGACGGCGGCAATCTCGGCGCGGCTGTTTGCGTACTGGACGGCCAGGAAGCGGGCCAGACTTCGGGTGCGCGAGAATGCTTGTATATATATATATATATATATATGTGTGTGTGTGTATGTATGTATATCTGATAATATTTATCAATTAGGTGTCGTGAGGTTGCTGCAGGCCGGAAACCACTCGCTGCTTGTGGACTGTGTGGCCGATGGCATGACTTGTGGCCAACCGTACCAAGTTGCTGTGCATGAGGTTCGCTGAAGTGTTGTTCTTATATACATATATATCTAATAATGTCCTTTCAGTTTGGAGATATATCTCTCGGCTGTGACAGCGTGGGTCAAGTATACTCTATTAATGGGACAGAGCCCAGGAGCGGTGTGCTTGCCACCGACATCCTGCCTGATCCAAGCGGGCGCATATCGCTGGTGACCGAGACGGACCGCCTGCACTTGAGTGACATTATCGGCCGCAGCTTGTGCATTGCACCCATGGCAGACGCGCAAGGCAAACGCGCC
Source organism: Aphelidium insulamus (assembly GCA_036784855.1). Classification (NCBI taxonomy): domain Eukaryota; kingdom Fungi; phylum Aphelidiomycota; class Aphelidea; family Aphelidiaceae; genus Aphelidium; species Aphelidium insulamus. The sequence continues at coordinate 3,383 of JAZDSV010000012.1, read as the reverse complement.
TGTGGCATAATCGCCCGCAGTTCGGGTGTCTTTCAGAACGACAAGACGGTCTGTGCGTGCACGGGGCGGACAATGTGGCAAGAAGCGGCGCTGTCACAGCTTTAGCTGAAGTGTATATGCCATGCGCACAGTGGATGAATAGATTGACCAAGTTGCAATGAGCGCATCATCGCTGCTCTACGCCGACGCTCCCGTCAATGTGGGCGCCATCCGTGACTTTAACCGCAAAGAGCTGGTGGACATCTTGGACTCGGTGTGTGTGTGTGTGTGCTATGTGTAGATGGACATGTGTGTGTATGGCCGTGGCTGACTCCATGCCAAGGTGCATGGCCGGAAAGTGCTCGTGATCGATCCGGGGCTCAGCGGGCCGCTCAGTCTCGTCTGCGAGTTCTCTCTCCTCAAGGTGTGTACACATGTCCTCCAGCTAGTGTGTCTGCCTGCTCACGTGCTGTGCAGGAGCACGGCGTTGAAAAGATTTATCACTTGCTTGCCGGTGTGTGAGCATGTGCATAGGTTCACAGCAGCCCAACTTATACCGCCCATATAATGCAGGCCGACTGGATACCGACTGCCGGCAGATTGTCTACCTGACGCGTCCATCGCTGGTCCATATGAAGTATATTGCCGGTGCGTGTAGTGTTAATTGGATATCGATATCTTTGATGATAACGCCCCGCTTACATAGACCAAGTGAAGCGGCGTGCTAATGACCCTGTACAGTCACGTGACGCCGTCGGCGCTTCCACCACAGCCAGCCCGACCACAGAGTTCCATCTGTACCTCACACCCAAGCGCACGGCGGCGTGTGAACGTGTGCTGGAAGAGGAGGGCGCCTATGGGGACGTGCGCATCGGCGAGTATCATTTGGACTTGGTGCCGCTGGAAGGCGATCTCTTGTCGCTGGAGATGGACGACTCGTTCCGCTGTCTGTACCACGACGGGGACTATGCCACCGTGGCATACATGACCCGCGCTCTGGTCAAGCTTCAGAGTATATTTGGTGTCATTCCAAAAATTTATGGCAAGGGCCACTACAGTCGGGTACCTAGATGCGTGTATCTCATTATGCTATTAATGATCATAGATGCTGGTGGAGATGATGTTGCAGATGCGGCAGGATATGGCCACGGACGAATCGTTGATTATACCTGAAATCGGTGCCATGGTCGTGGTGGATCGCACCGTAGACCTGGTCACACCGCTGCTCACCCAGCTGACCTACGAGGGGCTCATTGACGAGGAGTTTGAGCTCAAGAATAGTGCGTGTCGCTGCTGTCTAACTTATCTATACATTAACTTGCAGCATTCGTCGAGCTGGATCCCGAAATATCTGGCCACAAGGAGCGGCGTAAGGTGCAGCTGAACAGCGCCGATCAGCTGTACGCCAGTCTGCGTGACTTGCACTTTTCCGTGGTGGTCGGCGACAAGCTGGGGCGGGTTGCCCGCGAGTTGAATGAGGGCTACGAGGAGCGCCACAATGCAAAGACGGTCAGCCAGCTGAAGGAGTTTGTCGGCCGCTTGGGCACATTCAAGATGCAGAAACAGTGGCTCAGTCTGCGTATGTGCTTATATTAGTGGTTGTTTCTTGAGCTGCAGTATTAATGTGACATGCAGATATTAATATCGCCAGCTATATCACAAAGAATGTGGTGGACGATACATTTCATCAAATTCGTCGCACGCAGCAGAGCAAGTTTATTTTCGTCTATTTGTAATTAACTGGTGTGGCAGATCTGCTGGCCGGACTGGAAGTGCAGCAGGCTACGGCGCTGGTGGAGGATCTGATAGGCAGTCAGCACAGCTTGCAAGTTGTGCTGCGGTTACTATGCCTGCTATGCATTGTGCAGAACGGTATCAAGCCGCGCCAGTTTGACTTTTTTCGCCAGGAGATTCTGCAGGTATGTCGCATTAGTACGTCTGTATTAATCTTATTGTGGCCAGACTTATGGCTACCATCACCTGCTGACATTGGATGCGATGGCACGGTGTGGACTGTTCTACTCGTCCGCGTCCAACGTGCCCACTAGCGGTACGGCCCCGGCAGCCGCACAGCAGCAGCCATACGGACCAGCAGCGGCGCCATCGAGCGCCGTGCAGCACCGCATGCAGTTCACACCAACCCTGCAGAAACAGTTCAACCTGCTGGTGGATGATGACGACCAGCAGCAGCCGCCGCGCGACATGGCATACGTGTACAGCGGGTACGCACCGCTCACATGCCGCCTGGTGCAGCACACGGTGTCGCACATGTTTTTCGGCGGCGAATACGGCATCCACGGCACCTCGGCGACTGCTGCCGGCGGTGGTGGAGTTGGAGCGGTCGGCAAAGCGCCAACGTCGAGTCTGTGGGGCGGCATGCTGGGCGGGACGGGATCTGGTGCACTGCAAAACACTGGCGGCAGCAGCAGTGGCCGGTCCCGCGCGGCCATTGTGGATCTGTTGAACACGCTGCCCGGGCCCACGGTCGAGGAAGTTCAGCGTCCGCCAATGGGCGGTTCCGGGAGCGGCGGAGGAGCTGGCGGTGGTGGTTCTGACGGTGGACGCCGTATAGTCCTAGTTGTGTTCATGGGAGGGTGCACGTCGTCTGAGGTGTCGGCGCTGCGCCACCTGTCCTCCACCACGGATGCCACGTACATTGTGGCCACCACGCACATGATCAACGGCCGCAAACTCGTGGCCAGCATGATGTCCACTGCCGACTATCCCGGTGGCCAGTAGACTGCACTTTATTGTATGAATGTGTCAATTATGTGGGTGATATTGTCGATTTCATTCACGATGTCCGATTGGATTCGCTAAAATAAGCCTTAATTCCGCCCCAAAAATTGCTAATTTTCCTTGCGCTCCAGTGCCCTTGAGGCATCGTGCTGGTCTATAGTGCTAGTATGCAGTGTTCCTAGTGCTCCTGTAGGGTTGTTTCTGTTATTCCCAGTGCTCTGCCGCCCCGGGTGTGCCCCCTGGTGCTCATGCTCCTGGAGCTCCGCCACTCTGTACATTGAGATAAAGCGTTAAACAGTATCTCGACTCCGCAGCTAACTGAGGATGACTGCTATGGCACGTATAGGGATGATATAGAAGGTGAGAACTACTCGCAGCGCACTGAGTGCAAGCTCGGTATATGCGCATGAATAAAATGCATGTATATCATGCACTAGCCCGTTCTTCTCAGACCTCATCACCAAGAAACGCGCCTCGTTAGTAGCGGGAAGTAGTGAGAAAGGTGTAGCCCTCATTAGAGCCGTCCACACGCGTACCATAGAGCATTTGTGTGCCAGCCTGTTGATTCAGTGACTTGACCCCGCGGCCTCCCCTTTTTGCCGTTTTCTCGCTCCAAAAATAAGCTCTAATTTTACGCTAATTTGCGCCGGATGGAAAGAAACTCT